>OZ024821.1:49522790-50122790 GCA_964016985.1 Anodontia alba
ATGAGATGCTTCTGCAAACATCTCTACTCGTAGATCATATCACCAATGAGGATGTGCACAAGAAAATGCGACATGACATTGGTTTCCATAATGACCTCCTCTCCATGATAAAAAAACAATAACAGTCGGGTAGTAAGGTCACATTTCACATTCCTCTGGCATGGCAAAGACATCTCTGCAAGGCATCGTTGAAGAGAACAGAATAAGGGGCACAGAAGAAATAATAAGAAGACAACATCAAGAATTAGATCGCTCTTAGCTTCTCGAGTTTACAAAGGGCAGTTGGATTTGAAGACAGATCAAATTGGAGGAAACAAAGCCAAAAGTATCAGTGGTGCCCGGATGATCGACAATGTTAAGGGGCTAACGTGAACGTGAAAAGTGGGACAGTCGGCCATCTCAGTACTTTATAGATATACAGTGAACCCTCGTTACAACGACGGCATTTGTTCACAAAGACGTTGCCATTAAAATGAATTTGCTGATGTACAGAATACTTAATGAGCAGATTGATATGTAAGAATGGTCTTGTTTGTTCTTATTTCCTCAAAGAACATATGTTCGGATATTTGGTAGAATCGCCTCACTGAGGCAATTCTTACAAATATCCAAAACACATGTTTCTTTAAAGTATTAATTACAATATTCTTGCATGATTTGTGAGTAATTGTTACTTCATAAGCGAAGGTTGACTGTCAGTTCATCGACATGTAAGAAAGATCTTGTTTTGTTCTTATTTCCTCATAGAACATATGTTTTGGATATTTGTTAGAATCGCCTCACTGAGGCGATTCTTACAAATATCCAAAACATATTTTCTTTAAAGTATTAAATACAATATTCTTGCATAATTTGTGATTAATTAAGCGAAGGTGTCATGACAGTCAACTTGTCATTATTGTTGTTGTATCGAGTGTCGGTATAAAGAGGGTTGTCTGTGTATGTATAGTTCGAATTGGTAATGTGCATTTGAAAGACACCTGCACAACAAGATTGTACCTATGTATATCTTGTATATATGGTGAATGGCGTGTAACACACAGGCTCTAGATAAATAGTCGGAAGTGCGTGCGTGTGTGCGTTCGTGTTTGTGTTACTATTTCACAATGGCATTAAATGACCTGGGGTCTTATTAAAACTAGCCTCTTACAGTTTTGATCAATGAAACTGAAACTTTGCAGATGTGTAGGGTATGACCGGAAGATGTGCAAGTGAATTTGACCTTTTCTGCAAATGTTTGTTCTCAATTTTTTCTGGGGTCTCAATATTTTTAGTCTCATCTGAGCCTTTTATATCTTGTGTGCTACAACAGCTTTTGATATTGTATATGTTGTGGGCATGATCTGAGAATTATAATTATAGTTTCCACATTTTTAAATCATTTTCGCACTTGAATACCGTCATATTACATAAAAGAGAGACGATATCTTGCGCAACTCCCCAACAATTTTAGCTGCCATTTGAAACTTTTAAATGCCTTTTCTACATGGTGCATCTGACATATGCGTTAGAGTTTTTCCACGTTTGTATGTACCTTAATTCGCCGTTAATGGCTTCTTAATACGTCATCACGAAAACACGCCTATATAATTTTGACCCCCTTAAACCCCACTTTTATATAGTAAAACTGGGGTGTACATGGGTATACATTATTTTTCTTATTTCTGCTCAAACCATAGATTGTGGTACTCGTTAGAACCGCCTCGTCGAGGCGGTTCTAACGAGTACCCACAATCATTGGTTTGAACAAAAATATGAAAAATATCAGAATTTTTTATCTGAAATGTTTCATTTTTTTTTTTTGAGGGGTGGTAAAATTTTTAGTATATTTGAATAGGCATGTTTTCGTAATGGTGGATAGTAGAGGGTGTATCTGTGCACAACTCCTCCTTGAGGTTGAAATTGGAAAGATTTTTAAGGTCTGAACTTTTACAGATTTTTTTTTTCTGCTGGTATGGAAATTTGCATGTTGCTATCAAATTCTCATTTCTTTATCATTTTTGCTTGCATTTTTCATAGCGCTCATTACGTACATTACGCAGTACAGATAGATTGCCTATCCTAAAATAAATCTCCCTTTATCACAAGGGTTTTTACTCCTTTCCATTTAGAGTAGTCCCATTTTGAAACTAGACAAGATTTTTTTTTTGGTAGATTGATTCCTGGGTGTAAATCGGGTTTGGCTTCGCCACTGTTTTGGACGACTTAGGTTTTATCTCCTCTTAGATTCAGTCGGTTTGTATTCTGCACTAGGGTGACCGCACACAATTAATCGAATGCGCTTGTTTAAAATACTATTCCAAGGTTAATCACTTGGCCAACATTTAAGTTGCCCAGGAGGAAATCAGTCAAAGAAAGAATTTTTAATTTCACGTAATAAAGTACTGGGTTTTATCAATTCTCTTACGCCATACCCACACATGTTCGAATTGGTGAATGGAATATTTTACTACTAACGTGAGGAAAATTTTGATAAGGGTAGAAAGACCACTGAGAAAGACCTAAATCTTTTCGGTCTACGCAAAAATGTTAGGTCAAATTTATGTCACCTTATCAGTTGCATATTTCAAAACATTAAAAGGTAAAGTGAGATTGTTACAATCTCCTTTTAAGAAGAGCATACATTCAAACTTTAGTTTTCCCACGTCACCTGAGTGTTCATAAATGTACCCTTTGTTTAGAAATATGGAAGTCACTTAACGCTTAACATGCTGGGTAAAAGTTTCAGCAGACGAGTTTTTTAAAATATTTTTCTTATATAAATATATATATATATATATATATATATATATATATATATATATATATATATATATATATATATATATATATATATATATATATATATATATATATATGTTGAGAGTTAATCATTAACAGTGCAAATGATTTGTTTACCTGAGGCCTTTCGGCTTTCGCCTTCTTCAGATGTTTTCTATTTCAAAAATTGTTATAAAAATGTAAAATTTACGAATAAAAGATTATGCCCTTTTCGGGCCTTGTGTGTGTGTGTATATATATATATATATATATATATATATATATATATATATATATATATATATATATATATATATATATATATATATATATATATAATAAGGATTTGACATTTTATTAAGGAGAGAATTACCTATAATTTGCATGAAATGTCAAATCCTATTTTCCGCGGTATTAAGAAAAATACCACCAATTTATCATCTGCTTAATTTGCCTTAGAATGATGAGAGTTACACTACTACACTCCGGCCATACCAGTTATTCCATAATATCACTATTGATAGGAATCAAAGAGGACTTCGTTTTGTCTGATAAACTGGTACTCAGCAAAGTGTCCTAATTTTATAATACACGAAATTCCATTACGAAATCACGCCTATTCAAATATATAGAAAATTTCACCTCCAGAAACCGAAACATTTCAGATTAAAAAAAAATGATATTTTTCATATTTCTGCTCAAAACATAGAGTGCGGTTACCCGTTAGAGAGACCGCCTCGGCGAGGCGGCTCTAACGAGTACCCACAATCTATATTTTTAGTAGAAATAAGAAAAATAATGTGTACCCCTGTAAACCAAGTTTTACTAAATAAAAGTGGGATTCAAGGGGGTCAATATTATAAAGGCATGTCTTCGTGATGTACTTATCTGGAAGTGGGTTGCGATCCTATTATTTGTGCTCCCAGCGACGACATCTCAGTCTGCATATCCATAGATAAGTGCCTCTTCGCTGTCTTTCTGGGGAAACCTTGGATCCTTGGCGCACATAAGGTACAATTTCTTACATTGCGGTCCATTGAAAGTCAGCATGTTATGGACTGAATATTTATATTTGAGATTACTTGTGCTACTTCCTCTTTGCTTTTTCTGAACACCAAGCCACTTCTTTGCTCCTTATGTGGGGCAAATTCTTTCTTTTTAGTGTAGACCCCTTTACAGAACGGAGACAAAACGTTTGAAAGTGTTGGCTCCAATGAAATGTATCCGTTCTTCTCAATTAAGATTATCTTGTAGAATCAGAAAATCTTGGTGGATCTTGCATTAAATTGTCTCTTCAATATATATATATATATATATATATATATATATATATATATATATATATATATATATATATATATATATATATATATATATATATATATATATATAGTCAGCTGCGCATGGCCTTTGGTTTCATATAGATAGTCAGCCCTAAAACAAATAAAACAATTATATAGGAGCCTGCTGTATAATAGATCCATGAGGAATGTCTGGTACCCGTACTAAACAGAATTTCAAATGCCAGATCCTTTGAGCATATTACTGAAAGCGGATATAACAGATTTGGGTTTTTGAATGTGTTCGAATATGTTCGTGAACGGTAACGCTATTAGCATAACTTCGTGATTCTCAAGAAAGTGTGACAAATAGTGTCATAACATGAAACGTTCAGTGTTTGTAATAACCAAAGTTGATCTGAAGTCTCAGATGCTACCTGAAACGTTTCAGTTGTGAGCTTACTTCCAACGAACATAAAGAAAAATATGCTGGCACCTTATGATGAAGAGCTCCCCCACCCCCCACCCCCCACCCCGTCTCCTCCCCCTCGTCCTTTTTTGATTAATAGAAAACACGTTTCTTAGGCAGTCTTCCGCAGGGTTTCCGTTCCATAAATGAAATTCGTAAATTATTTAAAGCTATTCTGACAGTACTAATTTTTCTTATTTACGTATATGCAGTGATTGACTTAAAAATGAACATTTCAACGTCCTTATTGAGGATGTATTAAAATGGGGACCGTTTTCTTATCGAAAACGCTGAAAACTGTCCCGTAGAACACAGTATAGATTTCCATTAATACAAATGGAAAACCGTTTATCAAAATTATGACCATGAGTTTGTATTATTTTCTGTAAAATATAACGGAAAAGGTTTCTGAAATGTCAAGAGGACTTTTAAAATTTTGTTTCGTAACGTTTTAACTACAGTGTTTTAAAACTGTCAAATTATCAGGAAAGGAGTATCCTCGATTTCTCTTAAAGTCGCTTTACCGGACCCGTAACCTTAAAAATGTAACATTTTTCTAATAATTGACACTATTGTGTTTGGAATATACATATCAAGTGCGCATTAAAGTTTTGAAGAAATTAGCATCTAGGAAAACCCCTTTGATTCCTGTAGAGAGTTTACAGCTTTTACGGAGCTTTGCAAATCCTTATTTGATCACGAAAACATGACATTCGCGTTTACGTTAAAGCCGATTTGCATATTTGAGAAAGTGTTTAAGATTTTAATTTCCCTGTAAATGATTCGGTCTCTAAGCAGCAAAGGTATTTCATATACTCATTTTCTGTAACACACACACACACACACACACACACACACACACACACACACACACACACACACACACACACACACACACACACATGAAATAAATTTTAATTGAAAAAGTTTGCTGTTATAATTATTTTATGGATCCTTAATCAATACCCAGTTTCTAACATTTAGATTTATTTTTGGAGTAAATTATCTTCAATAGGAACGAAACTTTGCTTTTATAATTGTACATGGCTTTATTATATGTAAAATTCGCGTAGCAGTTGCTGGCAGTTGAGTACCAGTTGAGCAGGAAAAACAAACCGTCAACCATATTCATGTCGGTGTATTCTACGGGACAGTTAAGATTACTTTAATAGCTACGTAAGCATTTTACAACCACTATGATGCAGGTAGAGATTAAACAAATCGTTTGTCGTTTAAAAGTTTAAGACGATTTCCCTAATATTTTCAAGCTCATTCTAGTGCTGTTAAACAAAAAAGTGCGCTCTTAATGCTTCTGTAAGTGAAGAGATATCGTATTTCTTTGATTTGGTAAAGAAAACCTACTTCGTTATTTAGGAAAATTAGTTTGAAAATGTCTAAAGCATTTTATCATACTAAAGACACACAAACATTCACTTTTGATTGGACCTAAAATTCGCACAGCTACTTCAAATGTGTTTGATATAAATAGCTAGAATATACATATAGGACTCTCGGTGCTCTCATGCCATGCCATGTTTTATGAAACTAAGAAAGTGAGACATATTTACTGCGCAAAATCTTTATAACACGTTACAGTAGATGCCAAAGGTGTAAACTAAAAGCAAACGATCTTTGTGTAGCTTGGTCAGTTTTTTCATCATTTTTCAACACTCAAAAGTCCCTTTTTCTTGACAGTCAGTATTAATAGAAAGAACTGCTCACGCACCTCCCTCCTTTTCCTTCCCCACACAAACCGGACCAATCGCTACTCAGTTTTCAAATCACTCCAACCGATTTCATCGTGCCGGTCTCTTAATATAGCTTTTGACTTTTAGCTCAGCTGAGCACGAAGTGCTCATGGTGAGCTATTGTGGTCAATCAATGTCCGTCGTCCGTCGTGCGTCGTACGTCATGCGGCGTCAACAATGATTGCTTTAAAAGCCTACTCCTCCTACACCCATGGGCCAATTGACTCGATACTTGGTAGGAAGCATCGGGGTGACCTGTAGATTAAAAATAGCTAAAATCGTGCCGATCGGAAATCCAAGATGGCCGCCATGACCGCCATCTTGAAAATCTATTTTTCGCTTCTTCTCCTGAACCGAAAGGCCAGTTGACTCCAAACTTGCTAGGAAGCATCGGGGTGACTTGTAGATCAAAAATAGCTAAAATCGTGCCGATCGGAAATCCAAGATGGCCGCCATGGCCGCCTTCTTGAAAATCTATTTTTCGCTTCTTCTCCTGAACCGAATTGGTTTAAAAGCCTACTCCTCCTACACCCATGGGCCAATTGACTCGATACTTGGTAGGAAGCATCGGGGTAACCTGTAGATTAAAAATAGCTAAAATCATGCCGATCGGAAATCCAAGATGGCCGCCATGGCTGCCATCTTGAAAATCTATTTTTCGCTCCTTCTAGATCAAAAATAGCTAAAATTTTCTGATCGGAAATCCAGGATGGTCGCCATTGCCACCATCTTAAAAATCTAGTTTTCGCATTTTTTTTTCATGAACAGAAAGGCCAACTGACTCCAAACTTGGTAGGAAGCATCGAGGTGACTTGTAGATCAAAAACAGCTAAAATCGTGCCGATCGGAAATCCAAGAGTCCCTTTTTCTTGATAATCTATTTTTCGCTTCTTCTCCGGAACCGAAAGGCCAATTGACTCCAAACTTGCTAGGAAGAATCAGGGTGAGTTGTAGATCAAAAATAGCTAAAATCGTGCCGATCGGAAATCCAAGATGGCCATCTTGAAAATCTATTTTTCGCTTCTTCTCCTGAACCGAAAGGTCAATTGACTCCAAACTTGCTAGGAAGCATCGGGGTGACTTGTAGATCAAAAATAGCTAAAATCGTGCCGATCGGAAATCCAAGATGGCCGCCATGGCAGCCATCTTGAAAATCTATTTTTCGCTTCTTCACCTGAACCGAAAGGCCAGTTGACTCCAAACTTGCTAGGAAGCATCGGGGTGACTTGAAGATCTAAAATAGCTAAAATCGTGCCGATAGGAAATCCAAGATGGCCGCCATGGCCGCCATCTTGAAAATCTATTTTTCGCTTCTTCTCCTGAACCGAAGGGCCAATTGACTCCAAACTTGCTAGGAAGCATTGGGGTGACTTGTAGATAAAAAATAGCTAAAATCATGCTGATTGGAAATTCAAGATGGCCGCCATGGCAGCCATCTTGAAAATCTATTTTTCGCTTCTACTCCTAAACCCAAAAGCCAATTGACTCCAAACATGGTAGGAAGCATGGGGGTGACTTATAGATTAAAATGGCTAAATCGTTCTGATTGGAAATCCAAGATGGCTGCCATGGTGGCCATTTTGAAAATCTATTTTTCACTTCTTCTCCTGAACCGAAAGGTTTATTGGCTTTAAACTAGGTAGTAAGCATCAGGGTGACCTGTAGATCAAAAATAGATAATATCATCCCTCTCAGAAATCCAAGATGGCCGCTATGACAGCCATCTTTAAAATCTATTTTTCACTTCTTCTCCTGAACTGAAAGGCCATTTGACTCGAAACTTGGTAGGAAGCATTCGGGTGACTTGTAGATCTAAAATAGCTTAAATTGTTTGGATCGGAAATCCAAGGTGGCTGTCATGGCGGCCATCTTGAAACTCTTTTTTTTTTCACTTATTTTCCTGAACCAAAGGGCCAGTTGATTTGAAAATTGGTAGGAAGCATCGGGATGACTTGTTGATATAAAAATACCTAAAATCATTCCGATTGGAAATCCAAGATGGCGGCCATCTTGAATTTTTTTTTTCTTTACTTCTTCCGAACTGAAAGACCAATTGACTCGAAACTTGGTAGGAAGCATCAGGGTGACTTGTAGATCAAAAATAGCTCAAATGGTTTCGATAGGAAATCTCAAATTGCTGCTATGGTGGCCATCTTGAAAATCTGTTTTGAACTTTTTCCCCTAAACCGAAAGGGCAATTGACTTAAAGTTCATTGGAAGTATCGAGGTGACTTGTAGATCAACAGCAGCTAAAATCATTCTGATTGGAAATCCAAGATGGCTACCGTCTTGTTTATGCTTATTATATTTCCCTGCCACTGTGCTGTTTACATGTATAAAATCATGATTCTTCAGAAACCACTTAGGCAATTGCAACCAAATTTCACATTGATCCTACTGTTGAAATGTGATTGAGAGTTTGTTCAAATGATCACACTCCATTGACTGTCATGCCATATATAATATTCTTCTTCAAAATTAAGAACTGCTTAAAGGATGATCTTTTCATTAGTTGCGAAGACAGGATTGGAAAAATGTTACATAACATCTGCATATCTGCACTCGCAATGCTACTCAGGTGAGCGACCCGTGGTCCGTGGGCCTCTTGTTATATGTGGAAAAGTGTTCGATTAGCTCACTAAGTACTTTTTATATTTGCCGGGATCGTCGGTTTATGACGATTCCGGCAAATATAAAAAAAAAATCTTATTACAAACTGTGTTATAAACAGATTAATGTCTATTTTATTTTCATTTCAATCAAGAAATTTCATAAAGCTTAATAAAAGCAGACATTAATTCTTGCGGTGCCAGATTTCAGACGACATTTGTCGTCTGTTTTTTTTTGTTTTGTTTGTTTTTTTGTTTTTTTTTTTGTTTTTTTTTTAACAAACTATCGCTTGAAAAGAAGTTTATACGTAAAGTTGAAAGACTGAATGTCAAACAGCGTAGATCCAGATGAGACGGCTCATATGAGCCGTCTCATCTAGATCTATGCTGTTTGCAAAAGCCTATTATTATCGCCTGTGACAGTGAAAGTTAAAGAATCACATACTGTTGTTCGATTTTACCTGTTACATTGAAAATTTATTAATCTTTAGTATAACCTTGTCCCATATCTCTATGTAAACATGAACAAAATTTGCGGCGGTACTTAGACGTTTACGTGTAAATATTTTGTCTTGTTGCTACTAACGGGCCAGAACGTATAAGCAATGCCAAGATACGCCACTCCTGTAAAAACATGTAATTGTCGTCACAGTAACCATTTCCCTTGAAAAGAAACACACAGTTAGGTTTGCCACTACATTTGGAGCCTACACACTGTTTTTAATCTTGGCTGACTTCGGCTGGGACTATGGTAACCAAAATTACAGCCGAATACCTCTGGTTGCTACCAAAGTGACGTCATCGCTCTAGCATAATTCAACCCACCTCTAGGGTAGAGTTTCTAAGGTACTGAAGAGTATTCAAGATGGCAGTCGTGGCTGAAACGCAAGACCTGCGAATGAACAAGTCACAGATGTTTCTGCAAAGTGAATGAAATGAGAAACATGATTCTTTTTATGTTTTGGTGATAATAAAATGTATAGACAGAAATCGGTTTAAATACTGGGTTTTAGTCAAGTTTTACTATTTTCAGTGCAGGTCTGGTTCTAAGCCTGAAATGTCTTTTTCATGGTAACTAGATAAATATATAACTGACAAAAAGCTGCAAAAGGCATAATTTTGTTTCAACGAAGGCCCTGTGACCTATTAAGCATTATGTTGTCATGACAGTCTACTATAGTAGCAACCATAGGTGTTCCTCTGATAATGCTAGTGCGCATGTCATTGGTAGCTACCATAGTTCCTACTTTAGTACGAGTCGAAGTCGGCCCTTAATGTTTGCCATTGCTCCGGAAGCACTTTATGAAAGGCCATGAACTGGTGAAACCCTAGTTTCCATGGACTGTTCAATGTGTGCTAATCGTAGACCAAGTTTTTTTTTTTTTTTTTTTTTTTTTTGAAAACTAATATTTGTTAACCCTGTACAGTTGTGTCGCTAAAAGAATAATAGCAATGATAAACAGTACAGTTTTGCTCCGCCTTTTAAAATGATACCGTTTATGACTTATGAATGTTGCTGTGGGACTCGTATTTTGTAGTGCGGTTTAGAAAAAATATTTCGTATCAGTAATACGTGGTTTTATCGGAACAGTCCTTATAAAACCACCATTACAGCTAGAACAATGTTTATTTAACAAAACGTTCCAAAACATTCAATGAATCTAAGAAGAAATTGCGTCGCCCAAACATGCCCAACAGAAAAAAACAATGGTTCCTATGATTCGCAACAAATATATATATACTAGGGCGTTTTGAAGTTAATTGATTATTTATATAACTCTTGCAGGCCCAACACGGATACCGTTGCAAATGGTGTAGATCTAGATGAGACGGCTCATAACGGGCCGTCTCATCAGGATCTGCACTGCTTACCGTTCTGTTAGTCATTTTTGATTAAATTCCTGTTTGCAACAATGGATTTGTCTAAATTCAAAGAAAGGATTTGGAATTATTAGTAAGCTGATATTCATTTGCCTGACAAATTTCATGCTCAGCTGAAGAGCATGATTTTCAGAAACTCAAGAGGGCGGGGGTGCGTAAAGGGCTTCTTAGGGTACTACGTGTGCTAACTTAACGTAGTGTTAGTAGTACTGCATTAGAAATCATACCCATTGAAACTTGGAGGCGCCTATAGGGTAAGTACGCAATAAAACAATATAGTTGTACAGATGCATGTGTTATATTGTATCTTATAATAACATACAATGTACACTCATTATCTCAAACACTAATGATTCAAACTAATACTTAAGTTTAACTAAAAAATTACAGACTATGAATTTCTTATGTCTTAGTCACTCCTATTCGCTCCTCCAGTGGATAATCATTGAAAATTCATGCGAACCGACTGTTCTTCCCGCCATGCAAAGCTTCCTTGCAATTATGAGAAATACTATCACCTATCTCCCCAACAAACTCGTCACACATGGAAATTGTTTGTAAACTGTGATGTCCAACATCTGTGGCTTACTGAGCAAAATGCAATGCTACATTTCAGCTAAATATAAATTTCATTATTCAAAGTGTATGTTAAAATTGGTATGAGGATGCACTTATAGGCATTTCTAGCTATACCTTTTGGAAAGCCTTGGATATATCTATAGTATATGTGGCCATCGATATCAACATGTACAACACGGAATATTTTTACAGATAACTCTTAAAGAAAAAAACTAAACAGAGGACCAATGCTATTGTAGCTCACCTGAGACTTCTTGTTCTGAGCAAGCTTATAGTAACATTTTAAAGAATGAAACATGTGGATATGGCAGCCGGTACAGTTTGAAAAACCTTTACTATCCATATACTACAGTAACTCGGTATGGAATTTAGCTCAAATTAATTTGGCAAAACAGAAACTTCACATAAAATATGACAGTGATAAAGTGACATATCAAATATCAAAGTTTCCGGCTAACTTCTACAGTTTACATCCGATCAAGCTGAAACTTGGTATATAGTTAGACCATGATGCGGCGCAGCGCATATTATTTCGGGGTTACAGTCCACCAAATGTTTACAGATTTATGCCCCTTAGAAAATTTCTGTAAACTTTTCATTTCCGGTTAACTCCTTCTACATTTTACATCCAATCAAGCTGAAACTTCATACATAGTTAGACCATGATGTGGAGCAGCGCATATTGTTTCGAGGTTACAGTCCACCAAATATTAGCGGAGTTATGCCCCTTTGAAAATTTCAGTTGACTTTTCGTTTCCGGCTAACTCCTCCTACAGTTTACATCCGATCAAGCTGAAACTTGATTTGTAGTTAGAGCAATATGTGGAGCAGCGCGTTATTTCAAGGTTACAGTCCACCAAATATTAGCAGAGTTATACCCCTTTGAAGATTTTTATTATTTTTTCGTTTCTGGCTAAATCCTCCTACAGTTTACATCCAATCTAGCTGAAACGTCATGTACAGTTAGACCATGATGTGGTGGAGCGCATACTGTTTCACGGTTACAGTCCACCAAATATTAGCAGAGTTATGCCCCTTTGAAAATTTCAGTAAACTGTTCGTTTCCGGCTAAATCCTCCTACAGTTTACATCCTATCAAGCCGAAATTTTATTTGTAGTTAGACCATGATGTGGAGTAGCGCATATTGTTTCAAGGTTACAGTCCACCAAATATTAGCAGAATTAAACCCCGTTGAAAAGTTCTATTAATTTCTATTATTTTTTTTTTGTTTCCGGCTAAATCCTTCTATAGTTTACATCAGATCAATCTGAAACTTCATAAATAGTTACACGATGTGGCGCAGCACATATTATTTCGAGGTTACAGTGCACCAAATATTTGCAGATTTATGCCCCTTTGAAAGTTTTTGTAAGCTTTCTGCAGCATATTGTTTAGAGGTAATAGTGTGCCAATTTTATTTTATAATAGGTATGTTTTTTGCAAATAACTAAAGTTTTGGTCATATGGGCAAGATAATGATTTTTTTTCTTCTTCTTCTTTTGTTAGATTTGCAAGGAAAGGTTGCCATTATTAAATCTTTATGAATACATAATTCTTTTTGGATTTTTTTTTAATACTCTTCTGATTTGGCTCCCTTGAAGAACAAAAATAAAATCAGTATTAAACAAGTTAAAGGTTTACAAAAAAAATCTTGCAGCATTTTTTTTTCTGGTTGTTTATTTTTGTTTTGTTATTGTTTGGTCCGATATTGAAGTATAGGAAAAACAAATCAGCCAAAGGCTCATATGAGCTTATAATATAGTCATGCTTCTGTGGTGTATCCTCCGTCAGAAAGCACTTTTCCCTAGAAGCAGCAAACTTTTCCCTATTTTCCCAGGAGGGAGAAGTCACTTCTTCCTTAATTCCTGGGCCAGCTTGGTCGCTTAGGTTACAGTTCACCAAATATCAGCAGAGATATGCCCCAATGAATTTTTTTTTATTTTTTTTTTTTAATTCCACTTACAGTTTATATCCGGAGCACTGAATTTTACAGGAGCCAGTTTTGTGCTACAACTTTTTTACTTGCCATGGGCGTATAACGCCCCGCTTGGCGAAGCTCTTGTTAGACAAGAATATTTGTAATGCTTTACTTGAATGAGACTATGTAAAATAGGTGATCCCTGGGGTCTGGCCATTTTTTACCCCAGGGCTATAATTTGAACAATCGACAGAGGTCCACTAGATGAGGCTACATACTAAATATGAAATTACTGGGCCTTCTAGTGTCAGACAAGATTTTTAAAGTTTTTCCCTATACGAAATATATGTGTCTATGCGAAACAAGTGACCACCGAGGCGGGGCAATGTTTGACCCTAGGGCTATAATTTGAGCAATATTGGTATAGGCCTACTAGATGAAGCTACATACCAAATATCAAAGACCTGGGCCTTCTAGTTTCACAAAAGATTTTCTCAGTTTTTCCCTGTATGAGTCTATGTAAAACAAGTGATCCCTGGGGCGGAATCATTTTTTAACCACAGGGCTATAATATGAACAATCTTGGTAGAGGTCTACTAGATAAAGCTATAAACCAAATATCAAAGGCTTGGGTCTTCTAGTTTCAGACGAGGAGATTTTTTAAAGTTTTGAAAAAAAAAGATCTTTCCGTAAAAAACAAGTCAAGGTCAACCCACAATCATTTTGTTTTTTCAAAATTTATTGGGCCAATGTCTCCACTGCTGAATACCAAGTTCCATGACCAATGGCCCTTCGGTTCCGGAGAAGAAGATTTCTAAAGGGTTTTTACCATATATGGGCGTGGTGGCCATCATGGTCACGTATCTCAGCTGAGGCGAACAAACGCGATCCACCAACCCATGGAAGCTCCATATGAAATAGGCTGATTGGCCCAGTGGTTTTTGAGGAGAAGACGTTTGTAGAGTATGGACGACGGAAGGACGGACGATAGAGCCTGTAATAATAATAATAATAATAATAATAATAATAATAATAAGTACATTTTCTCACATTGCAACTCATATTATTAGGTACATTACAAAATGCAGTTGTTGTTTGTTGTTGTTATTGTTTTCTTTTCATGTTTTTCTGAAAATAGGACTGGACAATTCGTTCATTGTTTTTTCTTTTCTCCAAAGGAGAGAATTTTGATGAACTATCAGACCCTCTTTTCTGTTAAAATTTAGTATATCATCTTCCTTCCGTTAACCACTTTCAACCAGATAGGTTTATTCTACTGACCGTTCTAAGGCGATGGTCCCGGTGTTAGTCTAACTCTTTGTTGCTTTGTGGTTTATTCTACGAGTCGATTTGTTTTAAGTCTTCCCTTGTGTTATTTTGTTCTTGTTTTTTCGCATTGCGATTACCTCGCTTGGTGAAGAGAGAGCTAATCTTAGTGCTTTTCGTACGTTGTTTGGTTTTGTCTGTTTCCTCTTCCTCTTGGTGTCTGGGAAGGGCTGCGACTTGTGATTGTGGCACTTCCTGGACTTTTCTCTTATGTTTTTTCTTACAGTCTGATCTGAAAAGCTGGATAAGCTGAATCTTAATTTTTCCATATCCATAGCACAAATTAAGCATGTTTACGTTTACTTTGTGACTTCGAAGCGACATGTGTATACCTTTTCTGCGTCTTCAACAGCTCAAATCACCGTTAAAATTATCAGTTTTCAATGGCTCTAATAATTTATGCGGAATGTGTATCCTTTTTTCTCATCACGAAAACATGCCTATATAATTTTGACCCCCTAAAACCCCACTTTAATATAGTAAAACTGGGGTTTACGGGGGTATACATTATTTTTCTTATTTCTGCTAAAAACATAGATTGTGGGTACTCGTTAGAACCGCCTCGCCGAGGCGGTTCTAACGAGTACCCACAATCTATGTTTTAAGCAGAAATATGAAAAATATCAGTTTTTTATCTGAAAATTTTCAGTTTTTGGAGGTGAAATTTTCTTTATATTTGAATAGGCGTGTTTTCGTAATGTTATACATAAATCAGAAGGCAATAAAACGAGTTTTGTCGCATGCTTTAAACAGCGGCCTAGGCTGCGTTCAGTAAAGCGAAACACATGCGAGTGTTTTTTTTTCAAAAACTATTTTGCATCGTCGCACGCACCTCTAATTAGAGATTGTCTTTTATTCTCGTCGACGAGACTTGATGTTGAATCGAATAAACTATATCAGTAATTTCATAATTTTATATAGAAACAAATGAATAATATCAACGCTGTAAACATTCCCATAGTTTTGATTACAAACAAGCATACATAAACTTTAGTCGCACAGGCCGCCATCTTTGTTATGGCAAAAGGTAGCTTTAGAATAGTTTGGGGATGTTAGCTACCCTCCACAAATGAACGGCAAGTTTGCATTTGTTTTGCGAGTAAACGTGAACGTTTCGGTTAACTAAGCAGGGCTGCATTCATAAGTGCAAAAGGATAGCATGTTTTGCCTTGGATCCCTTTACCTAATGAAAAGCTCCAACAGGAGCAGGGGGTGGGGGAGGGATCAAGTTTATTCAAATGAGGATCTTTTTTTAACGGAAATGTCAAAGTTTCTTCCTTATATGGACAAATAGTGATATGAGGGATGTTGCATTTGCATTATTCCTCATGAACAGACTCGATTAAAAATAGTATACCAGACATTCAGGAGGAGACACAATCACAGAACATAGCCTACCAATACTGACACCAAGAGGAAGCACAAACTAACCATGACAGACAGTACACATGCCGCAAAACCAAAGAAAAGTGACCAGCTACCGCTTCCCTAGCGAGGTGATCGCCAAGCTAGACAGAATCCATAAAAAATACAGCAAGACAACAAACAGGACAAAACATGAAAACAAACCAGGCAGCGAGCAGGCACATGGCTACGTGTATAAAGCACAAACAACTCCAGACTCACCGCCTTATAACAGTCAATAGTGAAAACTATTTTGGACGGAAAGGTGGGTTAAGTCAGTTTTACTGACGCCAAATCTTCACCCTTTGTTTAAATGCTGTATAAAAAAATGTTTTGCTCGCATAAAGGCTTCCTTACTCAATCAGTGAATAATTACAGAAAAAAGGTCGTGTAAATCGAATTAAATTATTGTAATGAAACAAGGATGATAGCTTGTGGCAAACAACTCAGACACTGTTAGATCCACGGTGAGTCCGAACAATATACATTCACAATCAAACTTTGGAATACAAAGGTAGATTCAGTCCGTCAGATACACGGGCATTACTATTTTTGACAGCTTGGATTGGTGTTACCACGCCTCTGATATTTCTTCTAGAGCTACAAAAAGACCATTGGTTTTATCCCCCGGAATCTTTTTCTGGCACTAGAAAAAACATTGGAAGCTGCATGCCAAACGCCTGTGCGTCCCAAGCTGTCCAGAGTACGCAGCTCCAGTTTGAAATCCGAACAATCAAGATTTAGCAGGTCGAACTAATAAGGTATTGAGGACAATATCCCGTTGGACTTGCAGGCATTGGTGAAATACCAGTCACGTTGGCGAGACGCTGGATGAACTGCAGTGGCCTACTCTGAAAGCAAGGCTTTCATCAAACTCCACACACTATTGACCTTGATGGATCAAAATATTTGACCCCTGGGCATGGATAGAGGCACATTTAAGTGCCACATGGTTTACAGTATACAAGATTTATGTCCTACCTTGATGCTCTAATTGTTATTTTCTTCCTGGACCATTTCATTTTAGAATATTTTACTTCCTACTTATAGCTGGTGCAGAAATCACTGGGTTTAAATTCTTCATTTACCAAAGCTGACAATTGCGTGATTTCACAATTGGTAATCTAACATTTTTGTTTACCTTTTTCGCTCACTTCGAGATATGTGATACAAACATTTTTATTTTATTTTTGTGTGTGTGTGTGTGTGGATTTCAGAAGTAACACCAGGTGCAGAGTACCCGGCCTTTAATGTTGGCAACATTTATTCAGAGGTACGATAAAAAAAATCACTTCATTTTTTATCCAGTTCAAGAACGAGAGACTAACTGAAATTTTACAGGCTGTCAGATGCCACATTAAATAATTTTATTAATACCATACATCATATTATTAAACCTTTCTTGTATAATAAATTTTCTATTTTTGAGGAATATGGAGCCTTTAAATTTTAAATGTATTGTACCAGAAAAAAAATATAGGATAGAGTTCAGGTCCAGGTTTTTGCAGAAATAATGAAAAACATGTCACGAATGCAATGATTCAAGAGTCATTTCGTCGTAAATATTCAGCAACTACTAATAAAAGTAATTTTATTTGGCAAGCTGATTTGTATATTAGTTAACAGCAGAAACAAAACCAAGTTGCCATTAAGAGGCTTATATCAACCGATCTGTTTTTTTTTTTTCTCTAAAAGTATGCAAAATGGGCCAGCTCGCTAGTAAGCCAACACAACGACCTAGTTGTGTGTCCGGCGAAGACTGTGATCTGCTTGGGCATTCGCACAGTCTGATCAGAGCCTTCGCTGTCCACATAGAGAAACATTATGTTCTTGCTTACTCTTGAGTGCATCGCGAAGACTGATTGAGCTTGGCAGATGACCAGGACAATCTTAGTCTTCGTTGGGCGTACAGGTCATTTTGTTTGTTTTAATTAAAATAAAAATGCACTGCACATATTCATTATTTTGCACAAAACAACCGTCACTTATCATCTATACATGCTTGTATACGTGATATCAACATATTCATTGCATAATGTCTGGTTTAACAAAATCAGTTCAAACATGGCTTTGTGAGACAAACGTGTGACGCCTACCAAATTGTATTGACACATTCTGTTTTTATTTCAAGAAAACTAGATCACTTAAATTTAGTCTAAAATGGACATGGCAGAAAGAAATGGTTGAAAAACCCGATACTCTGCACTAAGTGTAGTCTCCGATAACCATTGAAAAGTATACAAAAACACACACAAAAAAAAAAAACAAAAAAAAAAAAACAACAACAACAGAAAAAAACTAGAGCAAGTCAATGGCGTGCCATCACATATCCCCGCGCCAGCGCCATCGCATAATCGCCCTGCACATCAAAATTGCAAATGCGTTCCTCTAGTCCTCATCCACAGGGCTATTACCTATGACAGTTTCAAGGTTCTAGCTAAAAAAAAAGCCTAAGAGGAGTTTGGTGGCAATAAAAAATTAGGACCCAAAATCCTACTTTTTGACCTCTAGTGACCCCCAGACATGTCCCCGGGGGCAAAATTTTTGCACCACTATAATCTACTCTTCATTACCTTCGATTTGATATGCAACATAACTATGTTTGTACAAAATGGATTTTGGACCCTTCGGGGCCACATCCCCTGGACCTGCCCCAGAGGTCAGATCAAAATTCCGAATGTGTTCCCCAAGTGCTCATCCATAGGGCAATCGCCTATTAAAGTTTCGAGATTCTAGCTTAAATGGTCTAGGAGCAATAGTGTGACATTACAGACGGCCGGACGGCTGGACGGGGGTTATCACATTATTCCCGCTTTTTCTCCGAAAAGCGCGGGGATAACAAACAATACTAACCCGACACATTTTGTTGTAGTTTTGTCTCCAATTCGGGGACACATTTTCGGACTTATTAAATAAAAAAACAACAACAGATAATATTAATAAGAAAAGACAAGAAGAAACAGAAGCAGAACTTTCCCATTATGATAAATCTACACAACCAGGAATTTTACACAATGCAATAACTGAAAAGGAAATTTCTAAAGCATGCAAAAAAAAAAACAACAAAAAACAAAAAAAAAAAAAAAAAAAAAAAAAACAAATTAAGAATAATAAAGCTAGTGCTTATGATATGATAAAAAAATGAAAAGATTAGGGCAGTTTTTCCTCTAATAAAGCAAACTTTTGTCAAAATATCTAATAAGTTGTTAGAAACAGGTACTTTTCCTTCTTCTTGGACAGAGGGCATTATTACCTATACACAAACAAGGTGCAAATACAGATCCTAATAATTAGGGTTATTGCCATAAATAGTTGTTTAGGCAAGTTATTTTGTCATGTGCTGAATTCCAGAATATCATATTATTTAGAAAATAAGAGTTTCTTTGCAAGAGAACAAGCAGGGTTCCGCAAATACTTCCGTACCACAGATCAAATATTCTTTGTTAAAACAATAGTTGATAAATACATTCATAAAAGGGGTAAAGAAAGTAAATTGTTTGCTTGTTTCATTGACTTAAAGATGACATTTGATACTGTTTGGCATAAGGGTTTACTGTTAAAATTACAAAAGGCTGGTATTAATGGTAATGTCTATGAATTACTAAAATCGATGTATGATGGTTCTTGTTTACAAGTAAGGTGCAAAAACCTTCTGACAGACTTCATAAGTGTCACACAAGGGGTCCATCAAGGTAATGTACTGAGCCTTTATTATTCAATATTTTTATAAATGATATATGCGAGGAAATATCGCTTGATGACGCACCCTTATTACAGGATTCTAAGATAAGTTACTTGTTGTATGCAGATGGCTTAGTGTTGTTATCAACCTCAGAAAAAAAGGTTACAAAATCATTTAGATAGAGTGAATGAATTTTGTATAAATTGGGGGTTATCAATTAATACTGATAAATCAAAACTCATGATTTTTTTCTAAAACGGGTCATTTACACAAAGACAAGTTTCGTTTTGTCATTGATCATGAAGTACTTGAATGTGTTCGTCAATATAAGTATCTTGGGGTGAATGTAACTAACAGTGGTAAATTTTCAGTAGCAGAAAAGAATTTGAGCTTGAAAGCAAGTAGAACATTATTTTCCATTAAACAAAGTATTTTTGACAAATAATTAAAACAATCGGCTATTCTACATATTTTTTATGTTCTTGTAAAACCAATTGCATTGTATGGGAGTGAAGTATGGGTTCCTTATAAACAGTGTTATCAGGGTAAATCAGTTGATGAAATGTTTAAGCTGACTCTTAAATATAACAGTGAATTTGAAAAAGTGCACACTCGTTTTTGTAAATATGTCCTTGGTGTTAATTCCAAGGCTTGCAACTTTGCCGTGCACAGTGAACTTGGTCAGTTTCCTCTTTTAATAACAACTTTAACGAATTGCATTAACTTTTGGCTGCACATTATTCAGTCAGGTAGTGATACCTCACTTTCAAAAGCTGATATGGAACAGTTGAATGGTAGTACTGATATTCATCGCTGGGTACAATTTGTTAAAAAAAAAATTAAATGATCTAGGGTTTTGCCATGTTTGGAATAACCATAGTACTTTTAATTCTTATGTCCTCCTTAAATAAGTAAAGTGTAAGCTTAAAGAAACATACTTCTCATTTTGGAAGAACCAAATTTCAGATGATGAAGGAATGCAGAAACTTCGAACATACAAACTTATCAAACAAACGTTTGGACTTGAGACATACCTAGACAATTTACCTGGCATTAATATAAAAAATGTATGTGTTCATTCAGAATTAGTACCCACAGGCTTAGAATTGAGAGAGGGCGGTATATTGGTAAAAACTAGAGGACAGGTTATGTGGTCAGTGTAATTTAGTAGAAAATGAAATACATTTTTTATGTCAGTGTAAGAAATATGAAACTTTGAGGAAAATTATGTATGACAGCATTAATGATACTAACTTAAAGATAAGTGCTGATCCGAACACTACATATTTTGATCTAATGACAACTCAAAAAATAAAACATTTTAAAAGCTGTTTGGAAATTTATACAAGATAGTTCAATAACATAACGATTTTACTTATAATTGATATTGCACTCCTATCCATTTGTAAATCCGACAACATCTCTATACATTTATAGCAGTGTATGGAATGAATTTGTGTGAATGTTGGCAGGAATGCTTAATCATTTCATAAATTTGTTACTTGTACATGTTTGTATTGTTACTGTTGTTTTGCCTATAACCCACATTATGGGTATATTAGTGCAATAAATACTATTCTATTCTATTCTATTTCAATTCGGGGTTAGTATTGCAGTGTTTTTTTTTTGTTTTTTTTTTTTTTGTTTTTTTTTTGTTATCCTCGCGCTTTTCGGTGATTGTTCCCCTTGTTTACATTAACTCCTCCGTCAGAGGTATGCTTTGCTCAAGTATTCCAGTGGTATTGTTTGACAACCCAGGGATCTCCAAATGTTTCAACACGTTGTTTCTGTTGAGTCCTCAGCTTTGCTTCATCAAACGCTTTGTCTGTGATTTATATGTTGCCCATAATGATTCATGGATGAGTTAGAAGACCTCCACACGGACCGAACAAATATGTTTTTACCACTATGGGAGCAGAGAGCGAGGATTGGGATACCATAAAGCTAGCTTAAGCCGCCCAGTAATTCATTTCTGGCCGTTCTAAGGCGGTACTTTCATTGTGGTATTTTGTTAATTACTGTATTGTTTCACTTTCTATTGTTTTCTTTTAAAAATTATGTAAGTTGATTATATAGTCAGTTATGTTTGGGTAATAGAATTTTACCCTTTTTTGGGAGTTGCCAACTGCTTGCCGTCTGTTCATTTTGTGGGTGCTTTATTGTATTTGTCTTTCCCCTTGGGGCTTGATGCGGATTTGATTGTGTCAGTTCCTGAGTTCTCTTATTTACTTTGACGATTGTAAATGGTTTTAATGACTTGGCCGGGTAATAATTTTGTTTGGTTTTGTTTTGCGAAATTCTAAACTTAATCACGCACCCCAATAACATAATGATCAAATGTGGTGGTCATTTGAAAAATGTAGACGTTACAATCCCTTTTCGGTTATTTTCGATCGCGCAAGAGTCCAGGTCCTTTTCGAGATTTAGTTTGACCCATTAGGGATAACTGTGGTTATCGATTTGTGGGCTTGCTAATTGCAGTTATTATTGGAGTTGCAAGCAGGGAAGAATCTTCTGGAAAATGTCTGAAAGTGTACTTGGGACTGCGCTTCATCCCGGAGATTTTGCTGTAATCGCTGTTTATTTTGCATCTGTCTTATTTTTAGGACTATGGGTGAGTATTTTCTTCAAAATTTTCCAGTCAGCGCCCAGTACCAGTAATCGGAGTCATGATACTGTGTCTCAGACTGTGAGCGTACATAAATTTCCTCCATGTGATGGGGCAAGTGGTTGTTCGAGAATTAGGATATTTTATGCAAGGACATAATCAATTTAAAAAGGGGAAAATATGCCCAATGCAGTTAAGCTTTTTTTTAAGCCAATTATCGTCATTAGACGATATCTTTAAAAATTCAAGATATCAGATTCATTTGGGAGTGATTGTCAAATGAAATGATTCAAGAAAATTTTATTTCTGCCAGGGATCTATTGTTCAATAAAGTTGTCTTAATTTTAGCTAAGATCTCTTTTTTTTTTGCTCAGTTATTGATATCTATTCTTTACATGAATTACATGAACAGATATCTGTATTAATTATTACACAGGAAAACAAATGTATGCAGTTAAGTGAAGTTATTGAAATAGAGAAGATATTTTAAGTTAAAAAATGGTACCTTTAATTGAATTGAAGATCTCTTTAAAAGACTAACTTTTCATAAAACAAATATATTTTTAGATGAAATAGATATCTTTAATGAAAAGATATCAGTTCCAAGAATAATGATACATTAGTTATACGATTAAAACATTTTTTTTTATTCATTTCATGATATCTCCCATTAAAGATACAAATAAATTGACTGAAAATGTTTGTATTGAAGCAAAATTTAAGTTTCCTCCAATTCATTAAATGATACATGTATTTTAATTAAAAAAAAAAGAAAAAAACAAATAAACAAACTGTAATTTAATTTAAAACAACCAATTTTAAAGTAAGTTGAAATGGTATTTAAGGTTTATGACAAAGGCCTAGCTGTGATATAATTAATCATGAATGTTATTTGTCAAAATAAGAGATATCTATAATTGAATTACAGGAAACTTAATGAGCCATATCTTTAATTGAATTATAGATATCTCTAATTTAATGAAAAAAGAACAAAAAAAAAAAAAAAGTATTAAAATCATAGAGGTACAGTCAACTCAAATCCAGTCGATCATTATACAAACAAATCATGTAGTCTGGACACACATATTCCCCAATAAATTATAGTGGATATGGGGGAAGGGGGAGGGGGAGGGACATTAATTTTATTGGGCTATTTTTCTTTCTTTTTTTTTGTGTGTTTTAGAGTTCATTCAATTTGTTTATTATTTTTTTTTTTTTTATTATCAGCCCTTTACACTGCATAAAACTATATTACTTTGGGTAGTGACCAACTTTTTTGCATTTTCCCTCTGTTTTTGATATTTTTGTGCAATGAATCAGTCATGGCATAGATTAACACATTTTGCGTATAGGTATGTTCACATACATATAATGGCAGGACTCAAATCTCAATTTCTTGCTTGTAAGTCAGTACTCTTATCAACAGTCATCGCATTACTTGCTTTCTTCTTCCGAATGTCTAGACTCTAGGAATTTATGTGACGGTTAAAAATTTAAACAGATCAAAGAAAGTGTAAGCCAGGGATCTACCCTAGTAGCCTGACTGCATGATGTACAAACCAGTCATACTTGGACAACAGGAGTGCCTTGTTCCCTAAAATTCTTGTCTTGGATGTGTGGACTGTCATTTGCAAAACTGACAGTTATACACCTATCCTGGGTGACAACCAAATACATGTACTTTTTTTTTTTGATATTAGGTGTTACTAGGATAAAATATTTATGTTACCATATTTTTGCTAAATACATACATGTAGACAAGTAGGTCTGAGAAAACAGTGTAGACCCAAATCAAACTGCTCCTACTGCTACAGGATCAGTTTGATCAGAATCTGCACTGTTTGCTATTTTATCAAGACTTTGTAGACACATCAAAGAGAAGTCAAACAAAACAGACTTGGTAAAATTTTATCTCAGTTATGGTGCAGAGTCCAAATGTATTTAGTAATTATGGTATAAATCTATACAGAAAAATTAGAATAATAATCCCTACCTACCTTACCTACTTTTTCAAATATGTTACCCAAACACACATATTTTTATTTTGCCTAACCATTTCTTCCTAAAATTTGAAAAAAGTCCCTTTGACTGCTTGTTCAATATCTGAAAAATGCTGCATGAGTTGTACTAAACAGTGTAGACACTGTTTGCTCATGCCTGTGTGTTGAAACGTTTGGGTACATTTATTACTGGTAAAATGCAAACAGATACTTGTTTAACTTTTACCACTCTCTGGGCTAATTCAGTAGACGACTAATTGGTGATTTTTTCTTATTTTCCCAGAAAACAGGATTTGATATTTTTTCAACAGTCAGGAGCATAAAAAATTGATTTAACTTAATAAAGTAACCTTATTTCCAATAATTTCAAAGTAAAGCTATAGAAGATAACTTATTTAGGTTATGTTTCAAGTTATTTAGGTCATGTAAAAATAGTAAATCACACAAAAATAAGTTCTGCAATAGGTTAAAACAGTGCAGTGTTTCCTGTACATTAAGAGCTTGCGTACAAGTTTCTAGACGATACGTACAGAGTTTTAAGTTTAAAGTTATGTAAGAAATCTTTCAGCAAAAATAACCCATCTGTCCATGAAAATTTTGATAACTCCAGAACATGAATAACCCTATAACTTCTAGACAAGTTATACTTGCTGAAGTGGTAAAAAAGATACATATTAAGTTACTGTTTTTTTGTTTTTTTTTCTTAACTTGTAGTTGTGCTCCTGACTGTTAAACCAAAAAGCACCTATATTTGTCTTACTTCTTCGTGAAAACATATGTTGTGGTACTTCTAATGAGTACCCACAACATGTTTTCATGGAGAAATCAGAGACACTTCTAATGAACACCACATCATGTTTTCGTGGACAAATAAGAAACATTTTGTGTGGCTACCCCCTCTTATCTGGAGCTATGATTTAACAATCTTTGGACTTTTATTCTTGAAATTTTCTGTTCAGTTAACCCATTTAGTCTGGAGACTCGCAAAAGGGCAATTGGCATACAATGGAGACCCAGATCAGATGCTGCAGAATACAGCATTTGATCAGGTTCTAGACTCTTTGCATTAAAAATGGAAATTTCTATGAAATATATATACAACTGAGTGAACAATAAAGATATTGTAATTGATTATTATACCCTGCCATACGTTGGTATTATGGTTTTCACCAAACTTGGTATGTCCATTGATTTTGTGGAGGTCTGGTTTGTCTGCCCAAGACATGCCCATATTTTCGTTTCCGGATGACAACTTGAGTAAATGTCAAGGGATTTTAACCAAACTTGGTACATGAATTGATATGAAGGAGACCTGGTTTTTAGCTCACCTGAGCATAAGCTCAGGGTGAGCTATTGTCATCACCCTATGTCCATCGTCCATCGTCGTTCGTCGTCAACAATTAGTTTGTTAACACTCTTGTGGTCACAGTTTTGACCCAATCTTGATGAAACTTGGTCAGAATGTTTGCCTCTATGAAATCTAGGTCAAGTTTGATACTGGGTTACTTGGGGTCAAAAACTAGGTCACCAGGTCAAATAAAAGGAAAAACTTGTTAACACTCTAGAGGTCAAAGTTTTGACCCAATCTTGATGAAACTTGCTCAAAATGTTTGCCTCTATTAAATCTAGGTCAAGGTTGAAACTGGGTCACGGGGTCAAAAACTAGGTCACCTGGCCAGATCAGCAGAAAACCTTGTTAACACTCTAGCGGTCACATTTTTGAAGCAATCATCATGAATCTTGCTCAATATGTTTGTCTTGATGATTTCTAGGTCAAGTTCTAAACTGGGTCACTTGGGGTAAAAAACTAGGTCACCGGGCCAAATCAGCAGAAAACCTTGTTAACACTCTAGCGGTCACATTTTTGAAGCAATCATCATGAATCTTGCTCAAAATGTTTGCCTTGATGATTTCTAGGTCAAATTCGAAATTGGGTCACTTAGATCAAAAACTAGGTCACCTGGCCAGATCAGCAGAAAACCTTGTTAACACTCTAGCGGTCACATTTTTGAAGCAATCATCATGAATCTTGCTCAATATGTTTGTCATGATGATTTCTAGGTCAAGTTCAAAACTGGGTCACTTAGGTCAAAAACTAGGTCACCGGGCCAAATCAGCAGAAAACCTTGTTAACACTCTAGCGGTCACATTTTTGAAGCAATCATCATGAATCTTGCTCAAAATGTTTGTCTTGATGATTTCTAGGTCAAATTTGAAATTTGGTCACTTGGATCAAAAACTAGGTCACCGGGCCAAATCAGCAACCTTGTTAACACTCTAGCGGTCACATTTTTCAAGCAATCATCATGAATCTTGCTCAAAACGTTTGTCTTGATGATTTCTAGGTCAAGTTCGAAACTGGGTCACTTGGAGTCAAAAACTAGGTCACCGGGCCAAATCAGCAGAAAACCTTGTTAACACTCTAGCAGTCACATTTTTGAAGCAATCACCATGCATCTTGCTCAAAATGTTTGTCTTGATGATTTCTAGGTCAAATTCGAAATTGGGTCACTTGGAGTCAAAAACTAGGTCACCGGGCCAAATCAGCAGAAAACCTTGTTAACACTCTAGCGGTCACATTTTTCAAGCAATCATCATGAATCTTGCTCAAAATGTTTGTCTTGATGATTTCTAGGTCAAGTTTGAAACTGGGTCACGTGGGGTCAAAAATTAGGTCACTAGGCCAAACCAGCAGAAAACCTTGTTAACACTCTAGCGGTCACATTTTTGAAGCAATAATCATGAATCTTGCTCAAAATGTTTGTCTTGATGAGTTCTAGGATATGTTTGAAACTGGGTCACATGGGGTCAAAAACTAGGTCACCGGGCCAAATCTGCAGAAAACCTTGTTAACACTCTAGCGGTCACATTTTTTAAGCAATCATCATGAATCTGGCTCAAAATGTTTGTCTTGATGATTTCTAGGTCAAGTTCGAAACTGGAACACCTGGGGTAAAAAACTAGGTCACCTGGCCAAATCAGGGTAAAATCTTGTTATCACTCTAGCTGTAAAATTTTTCAAGCTATCATCATGAATCTTGCTCAAAATGTTTGTCTTGATCAGTTCTAGATCAGGCTCTCAAAGTGCTGTGTTGCTCAGGTGAGCGTTACAGGGCCATCAATGCCCTCTTGTTGATCGCTAATGAGCAAATTTCGTCAATATTTCACAGACTTATCTGCCCGCGCAATAATGGCGGGGTATTATAGTTTAACATTTTATTCTTGAAGAAACTTTTATTCATAAATAGAAAACATAGTAATAATAAAAACTAACCAGACACCCTGCTACTGGAAATAGACCAGTCCAAAGAGTTGTGCTAGAAGAGTTCACTTGACATAAATGGGTTATTATATTCAAGTATATTCATTGAACAACTTGCTTGCCGAATCCCAAGTTTTCTAATTTAGCATTACCTGATGATGTCTTTTTAGTTTGTTTCTTCTGGCAGTAGAAACTGTTGTGCATCATGATGCCAAAATAACAAAACTGAAAGTACAAAAACCTGATTTTCACCAGAAATATCCAATCAGCTTTTGTGTTTGGGTATGTATTACATCAGGTGTTACCTTGTTTCCGATTTAATACCAAGTATTCACTGAAATGGGGACCAGGCTCTAAAATAGATAACAGTGTACAATGGGGACCAGGCTTTAGAATAGATATCATGTGTTTGCAATTCCCAGAAAATCACACAAGTCTGTGTGTGCAGCAAAGGGAAATAACTAAACAAGATTTATATTGTACATGTACCTGCAATCGTGTTCAATAACTTTGGCAAACAATAATGTCATGCATTTTATCACTGACAGTGACAAACAGTAACTGGGAATTATACTCAGATTTTTGTAGTGGTGTGCAAAAATACCGGTACACCAGTATACTGCAGTATTTCTTTGGCGTGACACGTACTGCGGTACATTTGCCTGTACCACAGTATTCTGGTGATTCTATTTTTAGCAACAGTCTATTGTAGAAAACCATAAATCTCCAAAATAATAAAACGGAGTTGAAACAACTTCTAATGATGCGCTTCAATTAAAAACCATTGAATTTCATTTGCAAATAGTACCGGTAAGCCTTAATGCTTTAGGCAATGGGTGAGGTGAAATAATTATACATGTAATATTACTTGTTGTAAATACATGTATATTTCACAGTAAATATTGGTATGAAAGTATAACAGGGGTTGTAGAGATGTAAATAAGTGTGCAGTTGTAAAATTGATATTAAGCAGCAGATGTTAAACTTACAGACCATCAGATGTTGGCATATTGACCAAATGGCCACTACTGCTGGCAATTTCACAATGACCTCTGCTAAAGTTATACTGTTGCATTATACCATGGTACATACTTCTGTACTCTGCTAAATAGCGCTGTAAACCTTGGTACCGGTACTTTATTTTTGGTGGTACCCAGCCCAAGATTTTTAGGAAGTTTTAAAAATACACCTTAACCCTTGTCCTGCTGATCCCGGATATACCCTGCCTTTGCAAACAGAGTAGATCTGAAGAAGCCAACTGATCTGGATCTGCACTGTTTGCCATCGAGTATGTGAATTTATAGCAACAATCTGGATCAAGCAGTCTGATTGGCTAAAAATTAGAAGTAGGTGTGGCATCTTAATTTATTCAGCATGACAAGGGTTAAAGTGCTTCTGAGCAAATTTGTAGCAGATGACACTCTCAATTTTTATCGCCCGTTTGAAAAACGGGACTTATTTTGTCACGGGGTATGGCGTCCGTCCGTCCGTAAACTTTTTCGTTTCCGGCTAACTCCTCCTACAGTTTACATCCGATCAAGCTGAAACTTGGTGTAAAGTTAGACCATGATGTGGCGCAGTGCATATTATTTCGGGGTTACAGTCCACCAAATGTTTGCAGAGTTATGCCCCTTAGAAAATTTCTGTAAACTTTTCATTTCCGGTTAACTCCTCCTACATTTTATATCCGATCAAGCTGAAACTTCATGTATAGTTAGACCATGATGTGGAGCAGAGCATATTTTTTCGAGGTTACAGTGCACCAAATATTAGCAGAGTTATGCCCCTTTGAAAATTTCAGTAGACTTCGTTTCCGGCTAACTCCTCCTACAGTTTACATCCGATCAAGCTGAAACTTGGTATATAGTTAGACCATGATGTGGCACAGCGCATATTGTTTTGGGGTTACAGTTCACCAAATGTTTGCAGAGTTATGCTCCTTAGAAAATTTCTGTGAACTTTTCATATCCGGTTAACTCCTCCTACATTCAGTAGACTTTTCGTTTCCAGCTAACTCCTCCTACGGTTTACATCCGATCAAGCTGAAACTTGATTTGTAGTTAGACCATGATGTGGAGCAGCGCATATTGTTTCAAGGTAACAGTCCACCAAATATTAGCAGAATTATACCCCTTTGAAAATTTCGATTAAATTTTTCGTTTCTGGCTAACTTTTCCTACAGTTATATCCAATCAAGCAGAAACTTCATGTACAGTTAGACCATGATGTGGAGCAGCGCATTTTTTTTTTGGAGGTTACAGTCCACCAAATATTAACAGAGTTATGCACCTTTGAAAAGTTCAGTAAACGTTTCGTTTCTGGCTAAATCCTCCTACAGTTTACATCCTATCAAGCTGAAACTTGATTTGTAGTTAGACCACCAAGGTTATAGTCCACCAAATATTAGCAGAGTTAAACCCCTTTGAAAATTTCTATGAATTTTTTGTTTCCGGCTAAATCCTCCTCCAGTTTACATCCAATCAAGCTGAAACGTCATAGATAGTTACAGGATGATGTGGAGCAGCACATATTATTTCGTGGTTACAGTGCACCAAATATTTGCAGATTTATGCCCCTTTGAAAGTTTTTGTAAACTTTCCGCAGCATATTGTTTAGAGGTAATAGTGTACCAAAGGCTCGTATGAGCTTATAATATAGCCATGCTTCTGTGGTGTATCCTCCGTCAGAAAGCACTTCTCCCTAGAAGCAGCAAACTTCTCCCTATTTTCCTAGGAGGGAGGTCACTTCTCCCTCAATTTCTGGGCCAGCTTTGACCCTTAGGTTACAGTTCACCAAATATCAGCAGAGATTATGCCCCAATGAATGTTTTTTAATTTTTTTTTTTTTTTGTAATTCCACTTACAGTTTATATCCAAAGCACTGAATTATACAGGAGCCAGTTTATGTGCTGCATCTTATTACTTGCCACGGGCGTATAATGCTCCGCTTGGCGGAGCTCTTGTTTGTTATTATTTTTCAGAGAAAATAAGACTTGGCATTTCATGTGGATCATCAGCTAAGCAGATGAATCACATGAAATTCCAGGTCTTATTTTCTCTGAAAAAATAATAATAATAAAAAAAAATCAGTGTTGTCTGCCAAAGCTGTTATTAGCACTTTAAAGGTCAATACTTCCAAACAGTATCTTCTCTATCGCTATAAAAGTGCTTCAGTGAATAAATATTCAGGGCACAACTATGACATTAATGCTTAGCATGCTTGGTAAAATTTTCAGCAGACAACATTTTGAAATTTGTTTTCTTATTTTTCCCTGAAAATAGGATTTGACATTTCATGCAAACTAGGTGACAGTTCGCATGAAATGTCAAATCCTATTTTTGGGAGAAAAAACATATCAATCTGTTGTCTGCTGAATTTGCCCCTTATGTTGTTTGTGTTAAAACCAATGCCATTAGGTAAATGGGTGTCTGATGAACATTGCTGAAGATATTGATATTTCTACTATGATACCTGCTTTGATTAAAACTTTGCATGCTGGGCAAAACTTGCAGCTAGACATCATCTTGAATTTTTTTCTTATTTTTCCCAGAAAGTAGGCTTTTGCAGTCCATGCAAATTGTCTCTAAAATTTGCTTGAAATGTCAAAGCCTATTTTCTGGGAAAAATAAGAAAAATATCATTCATTTGTTGTCAACTAATTTAGCTCAGACAGTAGTAGGGGTTAACCCTTAAAGCGCCAAGAAAACGCTGCATCTGAAAATGTCGTCTGCTTATGTCATCTGCTGCATCTTCTTGCAAACTTTTCAAACTTACATTTTGCATATAGGCAAACAGTGTGGATCCAGATCAGACTGCTCCTAAAGGAGCAGTCTGATCTGGGTCCACACTGTTTGCAAAAATGACTTTTAAAATCACAAGCAGATGACAAAGCAGACGACAATTGTTGTGATTGGCGCTTTAAGTTTTAATTTGATTCCTGTACTGACACATTTATACATGTAGGCCAGCTGACTGAATATAATACTGATACCTGGATGTACATGTATCATGATAAGGAACACTATGTATGTGGAGTGGTAAAGATTACTTTGATTTCAAACATTGGGATTATTGCTACCAAAGAAGTTCATTAGGGCAATGCCTTTGCCATCTGCATACTAAATTTGAAACAGAACATTAAATATTGAAAGGCAATAAATAAAAAGAGTACAGTTTAGAGTTTTGAGTACCAGCTCGTGTTGTACTTTTTTCGTTTAAAAGTTTTCATGGTCATTTTTGTCAAACGTCTGTCATTGAACTCATAAAGGGAATTCTTTTGCAGTCATACATTATGGAGTTATAAACCCTTTATTAAAACCAGCATTTCCAGTCATAACTCGCTTTGTATAAAACAAATGTCATTTTACTATTCATTAATGTCTTGCACAAATGTCTGTTAGTAAAACTACAATGTTATTTAATTCAAAATTCCCATCAGATGACCTCAAGCTGAAGTTTATTTCTTCCCATCTCAAATTATCTCCCTTTGAATGAAAAATACAGGGAATTTAAAGAGTCTATATCTGAAGTGGCGTTGGTCGTTTTCACTTGAATTTTTCGAAAAAGGGTTGCTTGGCTTATTCTCCTTGTACCACATACAGATGAAATCTCCTAAAACTGTTTTTTTAACAGGACAATGTCAATTAATGTCCCATAGAAATTTGGTGAATTCAGTCAGAAGAGGAATGAAAATGTGATAAAACGTCATGTCCTTGGTACAGAAGTTTGACAGTGTACTCTGTTATGCATTTGAAGTTGAAATATGTCCTTACAGCATTTTCATCCTTCTATAGACTGAATGCAATACAAATGCATAAATGTAATTTTCTTTGTCCAAAATGCACTTTTAAAGGGAAGCTACTCATAAGCAAATGTTGATTTAGACCCCTTATTCATTTCCACAAATGTCATTTCCTTGTTCTTTGAAAGAATTTCCTGGAAAAAATTGTTGCAAATTATGCATAAATGATTGTTCTTAACCATAATATAAATGATTAATGTAAATATGTAAAACTCGGGTGACAAATAAAAAAAAATTGTTGTGTGTATTCTTATTTTTTGCCTCTCAGTATATTTACTGGTATAGCCTTGTTTGCAGGCCTCGGTGGCTCAGTTGGATGCGCCGTCCGACTGGAGACCAGGAGGTCGCGGGTTCAACCCCCGCCGAGGTCGGCAACATTCTTTCGTGGAGATTGATCATGAAATATTTTCTACGGTCATTCTTTCCCTTCCGCTGATTCAAGAAGGGCAGTTGTCAGTTTCTGGTGAAAGAATGTGCACAGTACTGGTTAACCGCTTAGAGGACTAAGCCTGCCCAGTAAACGTGTGGTTAGGTAAACTGACCGCGCTCGACATGACCCCATTGGGTCGACTGGGCCGTAAAACCTCAGCACAAACAAAAGCCTTGTTTGCTTGCACTGTAGTAAAAATTAGTTAAGCTTCACTTTAGTTGCTTTTACTTATATTACATTTAACTCCCTTGCAAAAGAACCAACCAATCAATACCGGAGAAACAAAAACACTGGTACCATTGTTCTGCTGTTCTGCAGTGAAAACTGTGAACCAGCTGGCCATCTTTCAATCCTATCATTCTAGTCCAACTATGGTGAACTGATTCTGTTTTCCCTGAAGGACAGTAAAACACTGGAACAAGTACTTTTGTTTTGTCAGAATAATTTGGGATTTTTATAACCCCCCCTCACCCCCCTACACACACACACACAAACAAACACACACACACACACACACACACACACACACACACACACACACACACACACACACACACACACACACAATAGTGGTGGGGTATTATGGTATCATATTGGTTGTCTGTCCATCCATCCATCCATCTGTCAGTCATAAGTCCCTATGTCCATCCATATTTTCATTTCTGGATGATAACTTGAGTAAATGTCAATGGATTTTCAACAAACTTGGTGTGTGCATTGATATTATGGAGATCCTGTTTGGAAATGCTAATGGGCAAATTTTGTCAATTTTTGAGGGTCATCTGCATGCGACAGGTCAATATTTTCTCTTCCGGATGATGTCTAGTAAATGTCAATGGATTTTCACCAAACTTGGTATGTGCATTGATATTGTAGAGATCTGGTTTGGGCTTGTTGATGGACAAATTTTGTCAATTTTTTACAGAGTTATCTACCTTTAGCTCACCTGAGCAAAGCTCAGGGTGAGCTATTGTGATCACCCTCTGTCCGTCGTCCTTCGTCATCTGTCGTTCATCGTCCATCATCCGTCGTCAACAATTAGTTTGTTAACACTCTAGAGGCAACAATTTTTACCCAATCTTCATGAAACTTGCTCAGAATGGTTGCCCTTATGAAATCTAGGTCAGGTTCCAAACTGGATCACTTCGGGTGAAAAACTAGGTCACCAGGAAAAGGAAAATATTGTTAAGACTCTAGAGGTCACATTTTTCAAGCAATCATCATGAATCTTGCTCAAAATGTCACTGGGTCACTTGGGGTCAAAAACTAGGTCACCAGGCTAAATCAAAGAAAAACCTTGTTAACACTCTACCGTTCACAATTTTGAAGTAATCATCAAGAATCTTGCTCAAAATGTTTGTCTTGATGATTTCTAGGTCATGTTCAAAACTGGGTGACTTCAGGTCAAAAACTAGGTCACCTGGCCAAATCAAAGGATGACCTTGTTAACACTCATTTTTCAAGCATTCATCATGAATCTTGCTCAAAATGTTTGTCTTGATGATTTCTCGGTCAAGTTTGAAACCAGGTCTTTTTGGGTCAAAAACTAGGTCACCAGGCCATGTCAAAGGAAAACCTTGTTAACACTCTAGTGGTCACATTTTTGAAGCAATCATCATGAATCTTGCTCAAAATGTTTGTCTTGATGAGTTCAAGGTCAAATTCAAAACTGGGGTCAAAAACTAGGTCACCTTGCCAAATCAGCAGAAAACACTCTAGAGGTCACATTTTTCAAGCAGTCATCATGTATCTTGCTCAAAATGTTTTTTTTTTTTTATGATTCTAGGTCAAGTTCGAAACTGGGTCACTTGGGATAAAAAAACTAGGTTACCTGGTCAATCATCATGAATCTTGCTCAAAATGTTTATCTTGATGATTTCTAGGTCACATTAAAAACTGGGTCACTTGGGGTCAAAAACTAGGTCTGCAGGCCAAATCAACGGAAATCCTTGTTAACACTCTAGCGGTCACATTTTTTAAAGCAATCATCATGAACCTTGCTCAAAATATTTGTCTTGATGATTTCTAGGTCAAGTTTGAAACTGGGCTACTTGGGGTCAAAACCTAGGTCACCAGGCCAAATCAAAGGAAGACCTTGTTAACCCTTTAGAGGTCACAGTTTTGAATCAATCATCATGAATCTTGCTCAAAATGTTTGTCTTAATGATGGTCAAGTTCGAAACTGGGTCACTTGTGGTCAAAAACTAGGTCATGGGTCCAGATCAACAGAAAACCTTGTCAACACTCTAGCCGTCACTTTTTTTAAGCAATCATCATGAATCTTGCTCAAAATGTTTGACTTCTAGGTCAGATTTGAAACTGGGTCACTTTGGGTAAAAAACTAGATCACCGGGCCAAATCAAAGGAAAACCTTGTTAACACTATAGACATTTATGAAGCAATCATCTTGCTCAAAATGTTTGTCTTGATTTCTAGGTCAAGTTTGAAACTGGGTCACTTGGGATCAAAAACTAGGTCACCAGACCAAATCAAAGGAAAACCTTGTTAACACTCCAGAGGTCACATTCTTAAAATAATCATCGTGAGTATTGCTCAAAATGTTCTCTTTGATGATTTCTAGGTCTTGTTAGCTCACCTGGAGCTTTGCTCCAGGTCAGCTTATGCAATGGCCTGTTGTCTGTTGTCCGTTCATCTGTCATCCGTCCGTCTGTCGTTACCTTTTCACATTTTCGACATCTCCTCCAGAACAATAAGTTGGATTGAGCTGAAACTTAGTAGGAGAGTCAAAATTGCTAAAATTGTTTCTCTCCGATATCCAAGATGGCCGTCAGGGCGGCCAACTTGAAATTCTTCAAACGACATCTCCTCCTAAACCCTAAGTCCATTTGAACTGAAACTTGAGTCCAAAATGAACTGAAACTTGATGGGAGGCATTACAATGACACAGAGATTCAAAATTGCTAGAATTGTTCCATTCCGATATCCTTGGAATTCTTCAAATGACATATCCTCCGAAACCCTGTAGGATTGAGCTGAAACTTGATGGGAGGCATCACAGTGACACAGATATTCAAAATTGCTAAAATCGTTCCATTCCGATATCCAAGATGGCCGCTAGGGGGGGCCATCTTAAATTCTTCAAACGACATCTCCTCCTATATCCTAAGTCCGATTAAGCTGAAACTTGATGGGAGGCATCACAGTGACACAGAGATTCAGAATTGCTAAAATCGTTCCATTCCGATATCCAGGATGGCCGCCACGGTGGCCATCTTGAAATTCTTCAAACAACATCTCCAAACCATAAGTCAGATTGAGTCAAAACTTGATGGGAGGCATCACAGTGACACAGAGATGCAGAATTGCTAAAATTGTTCCATTCTGATATCCAAGTTGGCCGCCACAGCGGCCATCTTGAAATTCTTCAAATGATATCTCCTCCAAAACCATAAGTCAGATTGAGCCAAAACTTTATGGGAGGCATCAGAGCAACATAGAGATTCAAAATTGATAAGATTGTTCCGTTCCGATATCCATGGCGGCGGCCATCTCGAAATTCTTCGAATGACATCTCCTCCCAAACCGTAAGTTGGATTGAGCCAAAACTTGATGGGAAGCATCACAGTGACACAGAGATTCAGACTTGCTAAAATTGTTCCGTTCAGATATCCAAGATGGCTGCCATGGCTGCCATCTTGAAACTCTTCAAACTACATCTCCTCCAAAACCCTAAGTCAGATTGAGCTGAAACTTCATGGGAGGCATCGGAGCGACATAGAGTTTCAAAATTGATAAGATTGTTCCGTTCCAATATCCATGGCGGTGGCCATCTCCTCCAAAACCGTAAGTCAGATTGAGCCGAAACTTCATGGGAGGCACGGAGCGACATAGAGTTTCAGAATTGCTAAGACTGTTCCGTTCCGATGTCCAAGATGGCTGTCATGGCTGCCATCTTGAAATTCTTCAGACAACATCTCCTCCCAAACAGAAGGTTGGATTGAGCCAAAACTTGATGGGAAGCATCACAGTGACACATAGATTCAGAATTTCTAATAGCTTTCCGTTCGGATATCATGGAAATTCTTTAAACAATATCTAATCCCAAACAATAAGTCAGATTGAGCTGAAACTTGATGGGAGGCTTTGGAGAGTTATAGAGACTCAGAATTGCTAAAATTGTTCTGTTCCCATATCCAAGATGGCCGCCATGGTGGCCATCTTGAAATACTTCAAATGACATCTCCCAAAATATAGGTGGAATTGAGCCAAAACTTGATAGGAGGCATTGGAGCAACATAAAAGATTCAGAATTGCTAAAGTTGCACCGTTCCAATGTCCAAGATGGCCGCCATGGACGCCATCTTGAAATTCTTCAAATGACATCTCCTCCCAAACCGTAATTTGGATTGAGCCAAAACTTGATGGGAAGCATCACAGTGACACAGAGATTCAGAATTGCTAAAACCCTTCTATTCAGATATCCAAGATGACCACCATGGTGGCCATCTTGAAATTCTTCAAACAACATCTGCTCCCAAAACATAGGTCTGATTGAGTCAAAACTTGATTGGAGGCACCGAAGCGACATAGAGATTCAGAATTGCTAAAATTGTCAGCCTTCTTGAACAACATCTTCTCTGGCTATCTTGTAAGTCTTCAATTATTATCTGCTCCTTAACAATAAGTCAGATGGAGGGGAAACTTGATGGAAGGCATTGGGGCAGCATGGAGATTTAGAACTGCTAAAATGATTCCGTTCTGATATCCAAGATGGCCACCATGGCAGCCATTTTGAAAATCTTGAAATCACATCTGTTACCAAAGAGTAAGTCTGATTGAGTTTAAACATGATGGGAGGCATTGGGGTGATATGGAAATTCAGAATTGCTAAAGTCCTTCTGTTCCAATATCCAAGATGGCCGCCATCTTGAAATTCTTCAAATCACATCTCCTCCCAAACAGTAAGTCAGGTTGAGCCAAAACTTGATGGGAGGCATCGGGGTGAAATGGAGATTCAGAATTGCTGAATCATTCAGTTCCAGTATCCAAGATGACGGCCATGGTGGCAATCTTGAAACTCTTCAAATAACATAGATTCTGAATTGCTGAAGACAATCTGATCTGATAGCCAAGATGGCCACCATGGCACAGTGTAACATATCATGATCAGCCTACTCCAGGTGAGCGATTTCTGGCCCACTTGGACCTCTAGTTCAAAACTGGGTCACAGAGTCAGAATCTAGGTCACCAGACCAAATCAAAGGAAAACCTTCTTGACACTCTAGAGGTCACATTTTTGAAGTGATCATGAATTTTGCTCAAAATGTTTTTCTTGATTATTTCTAGGTGAAGTTTGGAACTGGGTCACTTATGACGTATATTCCATGGTCCAGTGACTTTCTTAAGATTTTCTGTTTAGGTCAGTTTCTCAGTACCTATTGGTCTTACAGAGTGACATTTGACATTTGTGATGTGTATGTGTTTAGGTCAGTTTCTCAGTAACTATTGCTCCTACAGCCTATGATACTTAGCCCATGCACATATCTTAGCATGTCCTCTTGAGTTCAGTCATCCATATTTGACCTTGACCTCTGTTTCATAGTCCATTAGACATGCTACATTGTCTTCTTAATATAATCATTATGAGTTTTGGTCAGAATGTTTGCCTTGGTCCGTTCTAAGTCAGGTTCTCGAAGTGCTATGATACTCGTGTGAACTTACAGGGCCATCATGGCCCTCTTGTTACCAAATTTGATATGTGCATTGATATTGTGGAGATCTGGTTTGGGATTGCTGATTGGCAAATTTCATCAATTTTTAATTATCTGCCCACAACATGATAATGCTGGGGTACATGTATTATTGTTTCAGGTTTTTAATTTAAGATCTAATAAAAGTAACAGCAAGTATAGTCAAACTATGGTACATGCCTGTGCCAACTAGGCCTAGATTTAAATACTTTGTATGCTTGGACAAAAAAAAAAAAAAAAAAAAAATCAGCAGATATTCTGAAATATTTTTGTCTTTTTTTTTTTTTTTTTTACAAAATATTAAGGTTGAAGTTTCATACAGATTGTTGCCTGAGGAAAATCCTGCTCTCCAAATATGATGTTAGAAGATAATATCTTTTGACAAAGAACATTTATCATATGGGCCATGCCAAGTGAAAAAGTGTTTGTGAGCATGCACAAAATGCACAGATTCAGATAATCTGGCGCATGCGCAAAGTATCGACCTGGTGTTTGCTCTCCATTCATACATTCTGTCCTTTCCAATGATTCTGTTAGCAGACAGTGAAGGTCCTGATCAGACTGGACAAATGGGCAGACTGATCATGGCCTTTGCTGTCAGGATATGCCCGAAAACAATATTTCACCTGGTGATTTTATCCCTTTATCATCATTCCAAAGAGGTGAAATGCATTGAATATTGTATACCTTAATTGTATGGGTTCCTTTATCTCTCTTATCCTTGTACTATATTTAAACAAGTCCATTTTTTGCCTGTTGATATGTCTAGAAACTGCTTGGTAAGTGGGAAACATCATCTGACTTGGGTCCACACTGCTTGTTAAGACCTGTCTGTTCCAGTACTGTGGCATTATGCCCTCTTATTCTTAACCCTTAAGGCCTAAACTAAAAAAGTGTGTGTTTCAGTTTACCTGACTGTACCTAATTTTTTGTCGCCGACCTTAAAGTTTTTTAAGGATTATGTGGGATTTCCCTATTCAGCCATATTGTTTTCCTATTAACCCCATATAAAAGCTTTTCAAAAAAAAAATATATATATATTTTCCAACCTACTGCCCCTATTTTAAAATTTGATAAACCTGAAAAACACTTATTTTTATATTTGGCCTAAAGGGCTGAGCAGATTTGCAGCAGAGCTTTCTAAAATTGATTTTGTTACAAATTTTAGAGAAAAGAAGACTTGACATTTCATGTGAATTGTCTGCTAGGCAGACGATTCACATGAAATATCAGGCCTTATTTTCTCTAAAAAAATGCAAAAGTAAACCAAAATGCAGTCTGCATTAGTTGTGATTAGTGTTAAATTGATTAAATACACTCTCTGGGCAAATTCAGCAGACAAAAATTAATGATACTTTTTCTTATTTTTCCCAGAAAATAAGGTTTTATACATGCACTGGTATTTTATACACGTAGAGTGAACTCCCAACTGTATTTTATTTCAGACTTCCAGGAAGAACAGGGGGAGTGCTGGTGGCTACTTTCTGGCAGGAAGAAACATGAACTGGATCCCGGTGAGTTATAAGAACATATATACGAGGGATGTTCGAAATGAATTGCTTATTTCTATCTGGAGACTTCAAATTTCAAGTTAGCCCAAAAGTACTCATTTCATGCCCTCGAAGTACTCCCCGTGGCTAGAAATGCAAAGTTTCAGCCGATGTATCCACTGCTTGAAGGCGTCACGGTACGCTGATTTGGGCACAGTAATAAGGTACTGATGAATGGCAGATCCAAGTGCCTGTCGGGACTCGTATTTCCGCCCAGCAAGGAATGCTTTCAATTTTGGAAACAAAAAGAAATCACATGGGGCAAGGTCTGGGGAATACGGGGGGTGAGGCAAAACAGTTACTTTTTCTTTCTTCAAAAACGCCGTAACTATTGCGGAGGTATGAGCTGGGGCATTGTCATGTAGAAGACGGACATGTTTAAAACCAGTGGCAGGGCGTCGTTTCTGATAATACTTTTTCAGTTTCTTCAGTACTACGTCTTTGTAGTACTTTCCGGTGATGCTTTTGCCCTTTTTCACTGGCACTTTTATTGCGACTCCTTCACCAGAGAAGAAGATTGCATACAAAATTTTCTTTGTGCTCAAAGAACGTTTGGCAGTTATTGGGCGTTTGCTGTATTTAGTGGCCCAGATCTTATTGCTAACCTTTCTGACGGGCTCAAAATAAAGGACCCAGGTTTCATCACCTGTGACGACATTGGCAAACTGCTTTTTGTCATATTTTGGAAACATTTGAAGCAGCTTTTTGGCCACTTTAACCTGTTGCCTCTTTTGCTTGTCAGTCAACAGATGGGGCACCCATCTAGCAGAAATCTTTCTGACTTTCAAATGCTTCTTCAAAATAAGGCAAATTGTAAATCTGGCATCTCCTTCAATGATTTCCAATATTTTGGAAACGATTTCTGTACGAGATGCAGATTTTGGCCTACCTGATTTCGGTGCATTTTTGATGGACTCTACACCAGACTCAAATTTCTTTTTCCACCGCCGAACTGTGTCATAAGACACACAAGAAGGTCCAAAAGCAGTAGAAATTTCAGTCATCAGCTTCTTCAAAGAACAACCAAGTTTTGAGCGAGCTTTGATGTAAGCCCATATTTCATCTTTTTTGTCGATGCTTCTACCAACCATTTTTACTGCAGTGGTCAATGACTGCGTGTATTCAAATGGCAAATTTTATGTCTTACCCTTAGTCTAACATGTACATTTATACACCATTGTGTAGATATTGAATAACCCTATACAGGTATGTATTGGTTTTTATCGTGCCCCACGTGGATATCGAGCTAGAGGACAATAAGCAATTCATTTCGAACATCCCTCGTATTTTAACCCTTGTCATTTTGAATAAATTAACCCTTGCCATGCTGAACCCGGATATACCCTGCCTTTGCAAACAGTATAGATCCAGATCAGTTGGCTTCTTAAGAAGCCAACTGATCTGGATCTGCACTTTTTGTCATTAAGTATGTGAATTTGTATCAGCAATCTGGATCAAGTAATCTGATTGGCTGTAAAATAAGAAGTGGTCGTGGCATCTTAATTTATTCAGCATGACAAGGGTTAAGATTTCTAATTTTCTGCTAATTGGATTACTTGAGCCAGGTTGTTGATACATATTTAAATACTGAATGGCAGACAATGCAGATCCAGATCAGTTAGCTTCCGAAGCCAACTGATGTGGATCTATACTGTTTGCATAGACAGGGTACCGGTATGTCAGGGTTCAGCAAGACAAGGGTTAAGTCGAACATTTGCTCTTGCACCAAGATCTTTATTGTCCCTCTGCTGCAGGCCAGTGCAGAGTCGAAGTCAGCAACATTAGACAGTGACATGAGACATGTATATGACATTTAAGGAGACTTATGACTTGCTAAAATGGCGTAAAGCCCCAGAAAAGTTAGAATTGTTAACAGCTCTTCGAACAACCAGAGAAGACTCAGGTTATGAGCACTGTTTACAATATAACCAGTAATATTTAAATAGTAATGAATTGCAATGCAAATTTAGCTTCTGCACTCACTTGCATATAGCTGACGGTTTCAATGGCTTTGATACATTTCCATATGGCACAGTATCTTTAAATTATTTTCAGATGTACCCACCTCCCACTACCCATCAAGGTTGTGTAGGAAAACAAATATTACATTATTTGTGGCATTTCATGAGACTATGTTACACTCTGAGCAAGTTCACAGCTGCTTATCTCCACATGTGCTACACCGTTTTGTTGAAAAGAAAATCGTAAGGAGATCTTCTGGAGGTGGAGAGTCAGTTTAGGTAGCGTTGAAGGTGGGTGTCAGTTGAAATAAGGCTGAATTTTTGGCATGATCCCTGATATCCAAATCAGGTGATGTAATTTAACCTCATTTTTGCTCAACTGACCACAAAGTGCTCAAGGTGAGCTATTTTGGTCAGTCAGTGTCTGGTGCGTCGTCCGTCATCAACAAATGCTTTAAAAGCCTACTCCTCCTACACCCCTGGGCCAATTGACTCGAAACTTGGTAGGGATCATTGGAATGACTTGTTGATCAAAACCAGCTATAATCATTCTGATCGGAAATCAAAGGTGGTATCCATCTTGAAAATCTATTTTGCGCTTCTTCTCCTGAACCGAACAGCCAATTAACTTGAAACTTGGTAGGTAACATCAGAGTGACTTTCAAAACAGCTAACATTGTTCTTATCAGAAATTCTAGATGGCCACCATGGATGCCATCTTGTAAACCTATTTTTAGCTCACCTGAGCTGAAAGCTGAAGGTGAGCTTTTGTGATCACTCACCGTCCGTCGTCGTCGTCCGTACGTCCCACCGTCCGTCCACAATCTTTAAACAACATCTCCTCCTAAACCACTGATTGGATTTTGACCAAACTTCACAGGAATGATCCTTGGTTGGTCCTCTTTCAAAGTTGTTCAAATGGTTCCGGTCCATTGCATATCTAGGTCACAGGAGCTAAAAATAGATTTTTTAACTAAAAACTTAAAAAATCTTCTTGTCAGAAACCACTGGACCGATTTCAATATAATTTTGCAGAAATGTTCCTTTGGTGATCCTCTACCAAGATTGTTCAAGCCATTCGGATTGGTCAAAAAACATGGCCGCCAGGGAGCGGGGCTTATTTTCCCTATGTATCTATATAGAAAACTTTAAAAATCTTCTTGTCAGAAACCACTGGACTGATTTCAGTGTAATTTTGCAGAAATGTTCCTTTGATGATCCTCTACCAAGATTGTTCAAGCCATTTGGATTTGTCAAAAAACATGGCCGTCAGGGGGCGGTGCTTATTTTCCCTATGTATCTATAAAGAAAACTTTAAAAATCTTCTTGTCAGAAACCACTGGACTGATTTCAATGTAATTTTGCAGAAATGTTCCTTTGATGATCCTCTTCCAAGATTGTTCAAGCCATTCGGATTCGTCAAAAAACATGGCCGCTAGGGGAGGGGCTTATTTTCCCTGTATATCAATATAGAAAACTTTAAAAATCTTCTTGTCAGAAACGCAGGACTGATTTCCATATAATTTTGCAGAAATGTTCCTTTGGTGATCCTCTACCAAGATTGTTCAGGCCATTTGGATTCGTAAAAAACATGGCCGCCAGGGGGCGGGGCTTATTTTCCCTATGTATCTATATAGAAAACTTTAAAAATCTTCTTGTCAGAAACCACTGGTCCGATTTCAATATAATTTTGCAAAAATGTTCCTTTAGTGATCCTCTACCAAGATTGTTCAAGCCATTTGGATTCGTCAAAAAACATGGCCGCCAGGGGGCGGGGCTTAATTTCCCTATATATCTATATAGAAAACTTTAAAAATCTTCTTGTCAGAAACCACGGGACCGATTTCCATATAATTTTGCAGAAATGTTCCTTTGGTGATCCTCTACCAAGATTGTTCGAGCCATTTCGATTAGTCAAAAAACATGGCCGCAAGGAGGCGGGGCTTATTTTCCCTATATATCTATATTGAAAAATGTAAAAATCTTCTTGTCTGAAACCACTGGACCGATTTCCATATAATTTTGCAGAAATGTTCCTTTGGTGATCCTCTATCAAGATTGTTCAAGCCATTTGGATTTGTCAAAAAACATGGCCACCAGAGGGCAGGGCTTATTTTTCCTATATATCTATATAGAAAACTTTAAAAATCTTCTTGTCCGAAACCACTGGACCGACTTCAATATAATTTTGCAAAAATGTTCCTTTGGTGATCCTCTACCAAGATTGTTCAAGCCATTTGGATTCGTCAAAAAACATGGCTGCCAGGGGGTGGGGCTTATTTTCCCTATATATCTATATAGAAAACTTTAAAAATCTTCTTGTCAGAACCACTGGACCGATTTCCATATAATTTTGCAGAAATGTTCCTTTAGTGATCCTCTACCAAGATTGTTCGAGTCATTTGGATTTGTCAAAAAACATGTCCGCCAGGGGGCAGGGCTTATTTTCCCTATATATAGAAAAATGTAAAAATCATCTTGTCCCAAACCACTGGACCGATTTCCATATAATTTTGCAGAAATGTTCTTTTGGTGATCCTCTACCAAGATTGTTCAAGCCGTTTGGATTTGTCAAAAAACATGGCCGCCAGGGGGCAGGGCTTATTTTCCCTATATATGTATCTATATAGAAAACTTTAAAAATCTTCTTGGCAGAAACCAATGGACCAATTTCAATATAACTTGGAAGGAATGTGTCTTTGGTCACCCTCTTCCAAGGTTGTTCAAGCCATCATGATTCGTCAAAAAATATGGCTGCAAGGGGGTGGGGCTTATTTTCCCTATATATCTATATAGAAAACTTGAAAAAAAAATCTTCTTGTTTTCCCTATATATCTAAATAGAAAACTTTAAAAATCTTCTTGTCAGAAACCACTGAACAGATTTCAATATAACTTGGCAGGAATGTTCCTTTGGTGACCCTCTACCAAGTTTGTTCAAGCTGTCATGATTCGTCAAAAAACATGGCCGTTAGGGCATAGGGCTTTATAGCTATATAAAACTTTTTAAACCACTGGACCAATTTCAATATAACTTGGCAGAAATGTTCCTTTGATGACCCTCTTTTAAGATTCAGTTCAAGTTGTCAAGATTTGTAAAAAAACATGGCCGGGGGTGTGGAGGGGGGTGGGGGTGGTTAGTGCTATAAAGTTTATACAAAAATCCTAGAGCAGTGAACTTGGCTGAAACTTCAACAGTAAATATGCAAATCTGTTTGGTCAGGTGAGCGATATAGGACCATCATGGTCCTCTTGTTCTTTTCTTCTTCTGAATTAAAAGGCCAACTGACTTGAAACTTGGTAGGAAGCATCAGGGTGACTTGTAGACCAAATATAGCTAAAATCTAACCTATCTGAAATCCTAGATGGCCACTATGGCTGCCTTTATGAAAATCTATTTTTTGCTTCTTCTCCTGAACAGAAAGGCCCGTTGACTCGAAACTTGGTAGGAAGCACAAGGGTGACTTGTAGATCAAAAGTAACTAAAATCGTTCCAATCTGAAATCCAAGATGGCTGCTACAGTTGCCACAAGATGGCCGCCATCTTCAAAATCCATATTGAACTTCTTCTCTTGATCCGAACAGCCAACTGACTCGAAACTTGGCTGGTAATCAGGTGAGCGATACAGGGCCATCTTGGCCCTCTTGTCTGAGATATGTTTATAGGTTTATATGTTTGCAGGTTGGAGCTTCTTTGTTTGCCAGCAATATTGGCAGTATACACTTTGTTGGTCTGGCAGGATCAGGTGCTGCAGCAGGAATAGCCATCGGAATTTATGAAATAAATGTAAGTAAATGGCCATAGGCATGTGAAAATGTATCTTTAGACCATATATGGACACTGAAGGCCCATATCAGCCTGCGTATCTGTGCAGTCTGGCACAATTAATCGGATCATCGATTAATCAATCGATAAAGTCCACAAAAATGATTTTCGTTACTGATTTGCAAATAATCGATTATTCGATTTCTATGGGTGTTACATTCCATACTTACCCTAAGGATTCGAACACCTCAACTATTTACCATAGTTGTTTTAGAATTTGAAAAGATGCAATTTACTACCCAATATTGTGTCTTAAAGTAGGTGGATGAATGGCAAACAGTGTAGACCCTGATGAGACGCTGCATTCTCATCTGGGTCTACACTGATTGCTCAGGCCTCTCGGTCTGAATACATATGGTAAAGTATAACATATAGTAAGTCATGCTCAGACAGCAGGGATCAAGCTGGCTCAAAAATTTAGGGAGAAGTGACTTCTCCTTCCAGACAAAACAGGGAGAAGTTTTATAGGATGAGGGAGAAGTCAAGACTCAGTTCACCTATCGCCTTACTGAAAGCTCGACAATTTAGGACTCTCGACTCACTTTACTGCATTGTCGGGAATTTTTACCATATTGTCTTGGGAATTAACAAAGAAGGAAACAAATTTTACTGTAGACCTGTTCATTCTTACTTCTAAACCAATTAAATGATGCAAAGTAACACAGACATGAGTAGGGCAAATACATTATATCTGGATACATAAGTTCATTCATATCTTTTTGGAAATTGACAATTCTTTTGAGTAGATACAGTCAAAACATCAAGGTCTGTGGCTTGGTAAGTAAACTATAAACATAACAATAATAATAGATTTGTGAAACTAAAGTGTCTGCCAACTTCTAAACTTAGTTTTTGCACTTTTAATGCTGTTTCTGGCCAATTTTCAGCATGTAAATGGCTCATTTATGAAAAAACGGACACCCACGAAAACTAATGACATTGATGAAAACGATCTTTTGGTCACTTAATAGGCGAATAGTTTTCCTCCAAAACTTGTTAAATCACATCAGACTTTCATTCAGTGGCATTTCTGATACATCTAACAACATTTTTCAACAGATTTTTACCTTTGCATGTTTGCTCATTTTTCACTGGATTTCTCCCAACAAAAAGTTCGTTTTGCACAAGTACTAGCTTTTTCAAAAGTTGCAAAAACGGAGGGCGAAGTTTTTGTCGCCCTCTGGGCTTCCCAGGGCGACTTTGAACCCTCTAGGGCGACTATTTCGCCCCAGTCGCCCTGAAGCTTGATCCCTGGACAGTAAGCCAGAAAGGTAAGATTATGATCAAATCTTCTACGATTACTAATCCATCATCGACCAAAATGGCAGGACTGATAATCAATTATCTTTTTAGCCCTGATTAGCCAGCCCTAATATCTGTGCAGTCTGACCAGTGCCTTGGCTGACCATTTACAGAAATTGGTGGATACCTTAGAACATACAGTGTACCCTCCACTAATAGTCCAGCCTCTAGGTGGCCGAGTGGTTAGCACTTCTGACTTCAGATCATGGGGTCCCGAGTTAGAATCCTGCTGGAGCCGTAATTCAGCTCAGAATTGTGTTGGGCTTCATTGCACAGAGCCTTTCATTATTATCCTTCCGTTGTCTCAATATGACTTAAATAATGTTGAAAAGATGTAAAACACCAAATCGTCATCATCCACTAATGGTCATCTTTCAACAAAAGCCACCTTTCTGGAACAGCCATTTTTCTGATTTTCCAAAGTGACCTTTTACTTTATACTCATTTTTAATTACATACGTCTAGATAAGAGTGGGTATCAGGTAAATATTTTTCTTATATCTCAACGAAAACATATGTTGTGGGTACTAACGAAAACATATGTTGTGTGCTGTGGAGTACCACAGCATATGTTTTTGTAGAGAAATAAGAAAAATATCAATACTTTTTGATTGAAAAAAAGCACCTTAACTAGAGCTGGACTCACTCAACCATTACAACTACCACATTACTTAAGCTTTTTGGTGTTCCCAATGGTGGATGTTGCAGAGAGGTTGTCTATATGCATGTATAGATAGCCAAGGCCCTTATAGACTATGCAGCTTTGGTGGCAGATTAGGATCTTCTAAGATATGTATATGCCCCAAAGACATCCTTAACAGATCTTCCATAACACACCTTGCCCAGGGACATCAGCCTTTACTTACCTTGACATACTCTTCATGTGAACAATCTTCAACAATGTCTGTGCGTTTAGCTCTGTTTTTGGAACACTAAGGCATCTGCAGAAGTGAAACTTCATATAAACATCCATCATGATACACCCTGTCTCCTGCCATTGACTGTTACTGGCCTTCACCTAGTTTTCATGCTTGCCTGAACAATGACTAGTCTGTGCATTTAACTCAATTTCTGGAACACTTAGGCATCTACACTAATGAAATTGCATACAAGCATCGGCCAGGACACACACTGCCTACTGCCTTTGACCTTGCCCTACTTTTAACACTTGGCTGAACAATGTTTAGTCTGTGTGTTTAGCTCCGTTCCTTGAATACTGAGGCTTAATGAATCATCATACACACATCCACCATGATGCACCCTGCCCTCTGCTATCAACCGTTTCTGACCTTGACCTGCTTTTCATACTTGTGAACAATTTTTAGTCTGTGCTTTTAGCTTCTCAAACACCAAGGCCTCTACACTAGTGAAACTTCATACACGCATCTGCCATGAGACACTCTGCTCACTGCCATTGACTGTTACTGACCTTGACTTACTTTTCACGCTTAGCTATTTTAATATTTAGTCAGTCAGCCTCTATGCTAATGGAACTTCATACACACATCTGCTATGACACACCCTGCCTACTGCTATTGGCCATTACACACCTTGACCTACTGTTTCTAGAACACCGAAATTTGTCTAGTAATCAGGTGAATGATACAGGGCCATCTTGGCCCTCTTGTTTATTTTTTAACTTAAATTGATATTTATGTTTTTATTTCACAGGCCATGTATGTGTTGATGATACTATCCTATATATTCTTGCCAGTTTATGTTGCATCTGGGGTAAGTAGTGCAAGTTGTTTTGAGGGGTTTATGTTACTCATATATTGACAACATTTAGCCCATTATAGACTGAATAAACTCCCCCACATTATATATTTTGATTCTAGGTATATCAGGCTATGTGATTTAGATATTTTTGAAAAAAAATAGTTGAATTATTTTCAAACAGTGGAGACCCAGATCAGACGTCATCTTCTGCAGCTTCTGATTTGGGTCTGCACTGTTGGCCATATGCATTTTTACTCCAGACTACAAAAGGTTAGATAAAGAAGCAAATAATTGTATTTCTAAGAAACAAATAATTGTATTTCTAAATGTTACAGTAATACAAAATGTTTGTTTTAATTGGATTTAGTTGCCTTTAATTTGAAATAATATCATTATAAATTTTCTGAAGTATGTCTTTTAACTATGACAAAGTCAAACATAAAGACTTAAAACTGAAAATGGAAACATGTACAAACATAATTATACACCACTCTCTGGGCTAATTAAGCAACAACAAATTGCTATTTTTTCTCATTTTATGCAGAAAATAAGCTTTGACATTTCATGCAAATTGTCCCCTTAGGAGACAATTTGCATGAAATGTCAAAGCCTATTTTCTGGCAAAAATAAGAAAAACATTTCAAAATGTCATCGCTGTGTACATGTATATTAATTAAGTGTACTTGTATTGTAATGCATACAATTTCTTTCAGCATTAAAAAAATAGAAATAAAAGTCATTCACTGACATAGGTATTATCAAATAAATTTCTTTGCACTATATTAAATGTATTGACATTTTTTAAAACCTGGTTATTGGCAACCATTTTGTCTGGTGACAGCCGGTTGTCACTTGTCATTAGCCATAATGGTTGGTGGCTACTGGTTGTCACCAGCTGCTTCCAATATTAAATACTAAGGATAATGATATGTGTTTGAAAAACTGTTTTTGTCTTGGTCAGATAGCATAATTGTCCCAGTTTGAATTAGAGTGCAGTGTGTAACAGAAATCCTAAATATGTATGAAATCAGGTGATTTTGCGTCATATCTCTAGTCCAGAGGGCTTTAGAAAAATTGTCATTTTGGGCTTACATTTTTTCCTGAGTTCTGAGAAAGCATACTCTGTGGTCTTCTGGAACATAACTTTTTTTATGTTTTTTATAGAGAGTTAAAAAAACATTCTCCCAAATAATTGGCTTATCCCAAAATAATTAATTCCAAAGTATATGTCACTTTCACATGTGAAACTTAATTGATTTTTCTCATTTCCCTTGTCATTCCAGAATGTCATAGAGTACAAAATCTTACTGAAAAAAAATGCTAGGTGCAGTGAATATGCCCTTATTCATAGCTATGTTTCTTGATAGATTTATGGTTTTGAACAGGTAAAAAAATGTTGAGGTAGGTCAGATATTTAAAGAAGCTTGAATGTGCGCAGTACTGCTGTATTTTGTCCCCCCCACCCCCCTCCCCTCCCCCCCTCATCTATGGGAAAGAGGACATATTAATTTTGGTGCAGATCCAATTGACATTGGTGTTGGCGTGACTCTTTCTTGTCTGCATAATATCTTGTGAACCAGAGATTGGATTCTTAACAATTTTTCATTGATATATAATTGGGACATAACAAAGAAGTAATTAGTTTTTGGTGACCTTGACCTCGACCTAATTTTCAAGGTCACAGCAATACAAAAACTGAAAAGTAACCATGACATCTGTTTTCTGTTAAGACTGTTACCAGTGTTATTGAACGCCACAGCTCACGACATAAGGAACGAGTCCATTTGACTACAAAGTAAGATGTCTAAAATTGTGTGAAGGAATGGCAAACAGTGTAGATTCCAATCAAACTCTCCAGGAGTAGTTTGATCTAGTTCTACACTAACTGCATGGTGTCTGTCAGAATATTACAGATTAATAGGGTACTTCAACCTGAAATGGATCCTGTCATTTCTAATTGCCCATACTCAACTTCGTACAAGATTGGGAATCACCAGTTGATACCCCTGACAGTGTGGAGAGTTGTTTTGATTTTGGTGGCCTTGACTTCATTGTCAGGGTCAACAGATGACATAGAATGTTGGCGGTAGGGGACATCTGTTTTCCCTGAAAATAAATTTCGAGTTTATCTGGAATTACAGGCTTCCTGCAGGGACTCGGTGAAATTCTGATGCACAAACAGATCAGGGCTTCCACTCTTTGTCTATTCTCATAGAACTTTATAGTGACAAGGATCAGTTATTGTCAACCTTTAGCTCTGTATGCATAGCTTCAGATAAAAAGAGGCATCAGGAAAATACAGCTTTCTTATTTCTCCACAAAAACATATGTTGTGGTCTGAGGCACCTCTAATGAGTACCACAACATATGTTTTCATGGAGAAACAAGAAAAATGTCAGCCTTTTTGGTAGAGAAAAACATATCAACATTTATCACATTTCTTTATAGGTATTTACCATACCAGAATACCTGAAACTCCGATTTGGCGGGAAGAGAATCCAGATTTATCTAGCAGTTTTATCTTTACTTGTTTACATTTTCACTAAAATATCGGTAAGTTAAACAAACTGATTGTAAAACAATGACTTTTGACAATGTAAACAGACTGATAATCTCCCACTCAAGGGCTCAAGATATTTCATCTTTTATCTTTTATTGCCCAGTGAACTTACATTGTTTTGCATAAGAAGAGTATGCAGATAATTGTGTACATATGCAGTTCATAGCTCTAAATGCACTTATTTCCACCAAAAAGTACTAATTTTTTTCTTATTTCTTGATGTTTTTCTTATTTCTACACGAAATATATGTTGTGGATATTTATTAGAAGGCTCTTAAAATGAGAAACAACAACACAATCATGTTTTCATGGAGAAATAAGAAATATCATGTGGCTATCATCATGGTGCTTGAAGCCTTATCATGAGAGTTCTGCTGTGGGGTCCCCTGGGAGGACCTCTATGCCGATGACCCTGTTGAATCGCTTGAGGAATGTGTCAGGAGGCTCTTGACTTGGAAAGAAGCAATGAAGGAGAAAAGATTGAGAGTAAATCCAGGAAAGATGAAGAACATGATCTGTGGTACCGGCCTGGACCTCCTGCAGAGTTCAGGCGAGTGTCCATTGACCGTTTGTTGTACTAGAGTGGGCAGCAACAGCATCTTCAGCAATGGCTACAAGCACTGGGGGCACAAGAAATGCAGTGGGCTCAAGCGCTTGACAAAGGACCCTGACTACAGATGTACATGGTGCCAGGGAACTGCATGCTCCTTGGACGGTAGACCACAGAAGGAATTCCAGGTTGGACCTGACAAGCTGGAAGTGGTAGCTTCCTTTTGCTACCTAGGAGACATGCTTTTAGCAGCAGGTGGCTGTGAACTTCCAACTACAACACGTGTGAAAACCACCTGGAAGAAGTTCAAGGATCTGCTACCAGTTCTTTCTTGGCCATGTGTACAGCTCTTGTGTGCCGAGAGCAATGCAACCATGCCAGTAAGACTTGGCCATTGACAAAGCCAAACCTCCAGAGTCTGTACCAAAATGACAGGGCAATGATCTGACAGATCTGCAATGTCAGGCCGCATGACATTGTCACCACCAGATCCAGTGAACTATTTGCGCGGCTTGGCATGGAGGATCTGGACCTCATTCTGAAGGAGAGAAGGCTCTGCTGGTATGGACATGTGGAACGCTTCAATGGAGCAGTCAAGACAGCCTTTGACATATAGGTTGATGAAAAGCGTGGGCCTGGAAGGCCCAAGATGACAGGAAGCAGCTGTCAGAGAGGGACTGCAGAGAGTGGAAGCTCTCGGCTATCAACCCTCATGATAGACATACCTGGAGATCTGGTGTGAGATCTGCCATGTGTGCAGCAAACCAGCTGTCTGGAAGGGGGCCTACTGATGTGGATGTTGCCCCTGTACCTGAACATAATCAAAAATTTGATTATCATATATATGATCCCCTCTTATCTGGAGTTATGGTTGTTGTTTATTAGAGTTACCTACAACACGTTTTTGTTAAGAAACATCTGGAGCTCTAGGTTAATTCAGCAGACAACAAATTGATGATATTTTCCTTATATTTCCCAGAAAATATGCTTTGAAATTTCATGCAAATTGTCTATTTTCTGAGGAAAATGAGAAATATATTTCAAAATGTCATCTGCTGAATATTTTAGCCAGCATGCTTAGCATTAAATATATTATGCTCTGCGGGAAATCCAACATTTTCCCCACTTGTAAATTATAGCAAAGATGCAGACGACCTACATATCTACACAGTCCACCATGAGTTTATACAGTTTGCCATATATGGTCTGTAAAGTCGTTTATTGTGTAAACTATTAGTGAAGGTACCATCCAGACTGTGCAGATGTACAGACTGATTAGCTATATAGAAAATTCAGGGCCCAGTTGTTCAAAGCGTCGTTAGCTTAACGAGCTCGTTAAGGGTCATTTCGTTAACTGTTTTAGCGGATTCAGTACACAATATTTTGATATTTTTTGCTGAAAAAATGTGAGTAGCTTTTGCACTGCAAAAGCTACTCACATTTTTTCAGCAAAAAATTTCAGCATATTTGCGTATCACTCGATGTAAATTTTGACGAATCCTTAACTAACGACGTCGTTAGCTTTGAACAACTGGGCCCAGATAACTTGTAAAGGAGGAGTATTTGATGATAATTGTAGGATAATATATGTTAGTTCTTCGTACGAAACATACATGGTGGAGTCAGATAATTCTACAGAGTTCTCATACTGTATGATTTTGTGGAGAACTGGAGTAAATCATTTCAGAATTATCATCAGATACTCCCTACTTAACAAGTCCTTTGAGAAAAGGCTCTTTTTTCAGAAAAAAAAAAGTTTGTATATTTTTATTTCTGAGTTTTCTTGTCGTAAACATATGATGTGGGAAGTTATTTGAAGCGCCTCAGTGAGGCACTTCTAATGAGTACATGTACCAACAGCATATGAGCAAGCGCACGACAAAACCAACAATTAGACTTGTGCCACCAGCAAAGACTCAAATCGGTCAGCAGATTAATGCATTCTGATCAGAGTTCGCTGGTTGCATGTGTCTTCTACAGCCTCCGGGCTGTCCAAAGAGGGATAAGTGAGAATCCTTGCCATACTGGGTGGATGTACAGGCTGATCTGAATCTTTGCTGATCACACAGGACTTATTGTACATGTAGGTTTTGTGGTGCACGGGCTTACATGTTTTCATGGAGAAATAAGGAAAGTATATATCCCCTTCCTATCTAGAGCTATGAGATTGCCATGAGTCTTCACAGGTAGATGCTTTGAAAATGTTGATTTTACCTTGGTGGCCTTAAAAGTCGGTTTGTCTCTAGAACGTCTTGATGTTATCACTAATACAAACACTGAAATTAGAACTTAAAGTAACAGTTTGATATGGACACACTTATCGAACAGAATTTATCATAATTCAAAATATTTCTTTATTCTAAAAGATCTTGATTGTCTCAAAGTGGATTGCCTCTAGAATATTTTATCTCCTTGTAAAACTCAAGATTTCTTTATTTTGATTCTAATATGGAAAACCCCAGTGTCTATGGAAAAAGCAGATACCCTTTTAATCAGTCATAATATGGTATAGATCTGTAGAACCTAATCAGATTGTTAGCTTTATGCATTCTACAATTTTCTGATACAGTACAACCTCTCTAAAACAGCCCCACATAGAACCAGTTCAAACTGGCTACTACAGAGAGCTTGAATATATAGTAATACATGTACTGCACTTTAGGGTATCAGAAAAAGTGGCTGTTATAGGGAGATTGAATATATAGTAATACATGTACTGCACTTTGGGGTATCAGAAAAACTGGCTGTAATAGGGAGATTGAATATATAGTAATACATGTACTGGACTTTTGGGTATCAAAAAAACTGGCTGTTACAGAGAGCTTGAATATATAGTAATACATGTACTGCACTTTAGGGTATCAGAAAAACTGGCTGTTATAGGGAGATTGAATATATAGTAATACATGTACTGGACTTTTGGGTATCAAAAAAACTGGCTGTTACAGAGAGCTTGAATATATAGTAATACATGTACTGCACTTTAGGGTATCAGAAAAACTGGCTGTTATAGGGAGATTGAATATATAGTAATACATGTACTGGACTTTTGGGTATCAAAAAAACTGGCTGTTACAATGAGCTTGAATATATAGTAATACATGTACTGCACTATAGGGTATCAGAAAAAGTGGCTGTTATAGGGAGATTGAATATATAGTAATACATGTACTGGACTTTGGGGTATCAGAAAAACTGGCTGTTATAGGGAGATTGAATATATAGTAATACATGTACTGCCCTTTGGGGTATCAAAAAAACTGGCTGTTATAGGGAGATTGAATATGTAGTAACACATGTACTGGACTTTGGGGTATCAAAAAAACTGGCTGTTATAGGGAGATTGAATATATAGTAATAAATGTACTGCACTTTGGGGTATCAGAAAAACTGGCTGTTATAGGGAGATTGAATATATAGTAATACATGTACTGCACTTTGGGGTATCAGAAAAAGTGGCTGTAATAGGGAGATTGAATATATAGTAATACATGTACTGCACTTTGGGGTATCAGAAAAACTGGCTGTTATAGGGAGATTGAATATATAGTAATACATGTACTGCACTTTGGGGTATCAGAAAAACTGATCAGCACATCAATGCATTCTGATCAGAGTTCGCTGGTTGCATGTGTCTTCTACAGCCTCCGGGCTGTCCAAAGAGGGATAAGTGAGAATCCTTGCCATACTGGGTGGATGTACAGGCTGATCTGAATCTTTGCTGATCACACAGGACTTATTGTACATGTAGGTTTTGTGGTGCACGGGCTTACATGTTTTCATGGAGAAATAAGGAAAGTATATATCCCCTTCCTATCTAGAGCTATGAGATTGCCATGAGTCTTCACAGGTAGATGCTTTGAAAATGTTGATTTTACCTTGGTGGCCTTAAAAGTCGGTTTGTCTCTAGAACGTCTTGATGTTATCACTAATACAAACACTGAAATTAGAACTTAAAGTAACAGTTTGATATGGACACACTTATCGAACAGAATTTATCATAATTCAAAATATTTCTTTATTCTAAAAGATCTTGATTGTCTCAAAGTGGATTGCCTCTAGAATATTTTATCTCCTTGTAAAACTCAAGATTTCTTTATTTTGATTCTAATATGGAAAACCCCAGTGTCTATGGAAAAAGCAGATACCCTTTTAATCAGTCATAATATGGTATAGATCTGTAGAACCTAATCAGATTGTTAGCTTTATGCATTCTACAATTTTCTGATACAGTACAACCTCTCTAAAACAGCCCCACATAGAACCAGTTCAAACTGGCTACTACAGAGAGCTTGAATATATAGTAATACATGTACTGCACTTTAGGGTATCAGAAAAAGTGGCTGTTATAGGGAGATTGAATATATAGTAATACATGTACTGCACTTTGGGGTATCAGAAAAACTGGCTGTAATAGGGAGATTGAATATATAGTAATACATGTACTGGACTTTTGGGTATCAAAAAAACTGGCTGTTACAGAGAGCTTGAATATATAGTAATACATGTACTGCACTTTAGGGTATCAGAAAAACTGGCTGTTATAGGGAGATTGAATATATAGTAATACATGTACTGGACTTTTGGGTATCAAAAAAACTGGCTGTTACAGAGAGCTTGAATATATAGTAATACATGTACTGCACTTTAGGGTATCAGAAAAACTGGCTGTTATAGGGAGATTGAATATATAGTAATACATGTACTGCACTATAGGGTATCAAAAAAACTGGCTGTTACAGAGAGCTTGAATATATAGTAATACATGTACTGCACTGTAGGGTATCAGAAAAACTGGCTGTTATAGGGAGATTGAATATATAGTAATACATGTACTGGACTTTGGGGTATCAGAAAAACTGGCTGTTATAGGGAGATTGAATATATAGTAATACATGTACTGCCCTTTGGGGTATCAAAAAAACTGGCTGTTATAGGGAGATTGAATATGTAGTAACACATGTACTGGACTTTGGGGTATCAAAAAAACTGGCTGTTATAGGGAGATTGAATATATAGTAATAAATGTACTGCACTTTGGGGTATCAGAAAAACTGGCTGTTATAGGGAGATTGAATATATAGTAATACATGTACTGCACTTTGGGGTATCAGAAAAAGTGGCTGTTATAGGGAGATTGAATATATAGTAATACATGTACTGCACTTTCGGGTATCAGAAAAACTGGCTATTATAGGGAGATTGAATATATAGTAATAAATGTACTGCACTTTGGGGTATCAGAAAAAGTGGCTGTTATAGGGAGATTGAATATATAGTAATACATGTACTGCACTTTGGGTATCAGAAAAACTGGCTGTTAAACGGAGATTGAATATATAGTAATACATGTACTGCACTTTGGGGTATCAGAAAAAGTGGCTGTTATAGGGAGATTGAATATATAGTAATAAATGTACTGCACTTTGGGGTATCAGAAAAAGTGGCTGTTATAGGGAGATTGAATATATAGTAATAAATGTACTGCACTTTGGGGTATCAGAAAAAGTGGCTGTTACAGAGAGCTTGAATATATAGTAATACATGTACTGCACTTCTGGGTATCAGAAAAAGTGGCTCTTATAGGGAGCTGGCTGTTGTTGAGTGTTGGCTTGTACATATATTTTGTAAGTAAAAGTTTGGATAAGGGGATCATATTGTAACCCAAAAGACTGTCACAGTGTAAATGCTTTTAGGTAAACCAAGTCCCACTCATTAATTGCTTGAATGCCGATAGGGGGTTTAAATGAAAAGCATTACTGTTACTTTGACCAACTGCTAGACTGTTTATCTATATTTTGCAGACCAATGAAAGGTGAACTCTTGTAAACCAGTCAGAATTTAACTGAAAGTAGAAATTCTGAGAAAGCTTTAGTAATTATAAAAATAGAACGAGCAGAAATTCACAAAATTGGTGCGTGATTGCAATGGAACAAAAGGATGCAATTATACATAATACCTCTTCCAAAAGTGGGATATTGATTCCAGAATTCGGGCCAATACTGACTGGATTCAGATTTGACCAGATCAATATGGTTATGTTCTGGAGCATTGGTATTGGCAGAGATCATTTGGGTGACAAATTGAGACATAAAGACCTGGAGCTTTCAAAACATCATATACAGAATTGAACAATCTTTTGATAGCTCTTTAATCAGGATGAGTTGTAGAGATGACTTTTTGTCCATCCTATGTCCGTCTGAGCAAGTAACCATGAATGCTCACTTGAGCACTTCTCCTACACCCTTGGGCCAATTAACTCAAAACTTGGTAGGAAGCATCAGGGTGACGTAGATCAAAAATAGCTAAACTCATTCGAATCGGAAATCAAAGATGGCCGCCATCTTGATCATCTATTTTTCGTTTCTCCTGAACCGAAAGGCCAATTGACTCAAAACTTGGTAGGAAGCTTCGGGGTGACTTGTAGATCAAAATTAGCTAAAATTCTTCCATCAGAAATCCAAGATGGCCACCATAGCGGCCATCTTGAAAATCTGTTTTTTTTGCTTCTCGTGAACCGAAAGGCCAGTTGACTGGAAACTTGGTAGGAAGAAATTGGGTGACTTGTAGATGAAAAATAGCTAACATCATTCCGATCGGAAATCCAAGATGGTTGCCATCTTGAAAATCTATTTTACCCTTCTTCTCCTGAACCGAAAGGCCAATTGACTTGAAACATGGTAGGAATCATCAGGGTGACTTGTAAATCAAAAATAGCTGAAATAGTTCCAATTGGAAATCCAAGATGGCCGCCGTGGGGGCCATTTGAAAATCTATTATTCATTTCTTCTCCTGAACCAAAAAGCCAATTGACTGGAAACTTGGTAGGAAGCAATGGGGTGACTTGTAGATATAAAAAAAGAAAGGTAAAATGGTTTCGATCAGAAATCCAACTTGAAAATCTATTTTTCACTTGTCCTCCTGAACCGAAAGGCCAATTGACTCGAACCTGGGTAGGAAGTTTTTGGGTGACTTGTAGATCAAAAATAGCTAAAATTGTTCCAATCTGAAATCCAAGATCTTGAAAATTTACATTTATATATTTTGCTTCTTCTCCTGAACCAAAAGGCCAGTTGATTCGAAACTTGGTAGGAACCATATGGGTGACTGGTAGATCAAAAGTAGCTAAAACCGTTCCAATCGGAAATCCAAGATGGCTACCAAGGTGGCCATCTTGAAAATCTATTTTTCACTTCTTTTCCTGAACCGAAAGGCCAATTGATTTGAAACTTGGTAAGAATCATCAAGGTGACTTGTAGATTCCGATCGGAAGTACAAGATGGCTGCCACAGTTTCGATCTTAAAAATCTATTTTGAACTTCTCCTGAATAGAAAGGCCCGTTGACTCGAAATTTGATAGGAAGTATCCGGGTGACTTGTAGATCAAAATTAGCTAAAATCATTCTGATCGGAAATCCAAGATGATCGCCCTAGCAGCCATGTTGAAAATCTATTTTGAACTTTTTCTCCTGAACCAAAAGGGCAATTGACTCAAACTACATTGGAAGTTTCGAGATGACTTGTAAATTGAAAGTAGCTAAAATGGTCTGATTGGAAATCCAAGATGGCCGTCATCTTGAAACTCAAACTTGAACTTCCTATCTTGAACCAAAAGGCCATTTGATACAAACTTGTCTGGTAATCAGGTGAGCGATACAGGACCATCTTGGGCCTCTTGTTTTATAATAAAGATGATACAGTAGATGTTTGATTAGTTGTGGTAATAAAGTTATTATTTTATATATATCTTTTTTATTACAGGCTGATCTGTATGCAGGTGCAATATTTATTGAACAGTCATTGAAGTGGGATATTTACTGGTCTATGCTGCTGCTGCTGGCCATTGCTTCAATTTTTACCATCACTGGTATGTTCCTGAATTTGAATGTCTATAGTTCAGTGCTTGGAATATTTAAGTGGGGTATCTAAATACATAGGAACTGTTTTATAACACAATCTATTATAGCTTCATTTCAGATCAAATACAAATCAAATACAAAGATGGGCCACAAAAGTGTTGTAGTCTAATAAAAATGTAGAGATTATATAGAAAAAATGACCATTTAGGATCATTTTTAGCTCACCTGAGCAAAAGCTCAGGGTGAGCTATTGTCATCACCCTATGTCCATCATCCATTGTCGTCCGTCGTCTGTCGTTTGACAATCGTCGTCAACAGTTAGTTTGTTAACACTCTAGAGGCCACAGTTTTGACCCAATCTTGATGAAACTTGGTCAGAATGTTTGCCTTTATGAAATTTAGGTCAAGTTCGATAGTGGGTTACTTGGGGTCAAAAACCAGGTCAGATCAAAGGAAATCCTTGTTAACACTCTAGAGGTCCTAGTTTTGACCCAATCTTGATGAAACTTGCTCAAAATGTTTGCCTCTATTAAATCTAGGTCAAATTTTAAACTGGGTCACTTGGGGTCAAAAACTAGGTCACTGGGCCAGATCAGCAGAAAACCTTTTTAACACTCTAGTGGTCACATTTTTGAAGCAATCATCATGAATCTTGCTCAATATGTTTGTCGTGATGATTTCTAGGTCAGGTTTGAAACTGGGTCACTAGGGGTCAAAAACTAGGTCACCGGGCTAAATCAGCAGAAAACCTTGTTAACACTCTAGCGGTCGCATTTTTGAAGCAATCATCATGAATCTTGCTCAAAATGTTTTGTCTTGATGATTTCTAGGCAAGTTCGAAACTGGGTCACTTGGAGTCAAAAACTAGGTCACCGGGCCAAATAAGCAGAAAACCTTGTTAACACTCGAGCGGTCTCATTTTTCAAACAATCATCATGAATCTTGCTCAAAATGTTTGTCTTGATGATTTCTAGGTCACTTTCGAAACCGGGTCACTTGGAGTCAAAAACTAGGTCACCGGGCCAAATCAGCAGAAAACCTTGTTAACACTCTAGCGGTCACATTTTTCAAGCAATCATCATGAATCTTGCTCAAAATCTTTGTCTTGATGATTTCTAGGTCAAGTTTGAAACTGGATCACATGGTATCAATAACTAGGTCACCAGGCCAAACCAGCAGAAAACCTTGTTAACACTCTAGCAGTCACATTTTTGAAGCAATAATCATGAATCTTGCTCAAAATGTTCGTCTTGATGAGTTCAAGGATATGTTTGAAACTGGGTCATGTGGGGTCAAAACCTAGGTCACTGGGCCAAATCAGCAGGAAACCTTGTTAACACTCTAGCAGTCACATTTTTTAAGCAAACATCATGAATCTTGCTCAAAATGTTTGTCTTGATGATTTCTAGGTCAAGTTCGAAACTGGAACACCTAGGGTCAAAAACTAGGTCACCTGGCCAAATCAGTGTAAAATCTTGTTATCACTCTAGCGGTCACATTTTTCAAGCAATTATCATGAATCTTGCTCAAAATGTTTGTCTTGATGAGTTCTAGGTCAAGTTCCAAACTGGGTTACTTGGAATCAAAAAACTAGGTCACCGGGCCAAATCAGCAGAAAACTTTGTTAACACTCTAGCGGTCACATTTTTTCAGCAATCATCATGAATCTTTCTCAAAATGTTTGTCTTGATGATTTTTTGATCAGGTTCGAAACTGGGTCACCTGGGGTCAAAAACTAGGTCACCTGGCCAGATCAGCAGAAAACCTTGTTAACACTCTAGAGGTCACATTTTTCAAGCAATCATCATGAATCTTGCTCAACATGTTTGTCTTGATGATTTCTAGGTCAAGTTTGAAACTGGGTCACTTGGGGTCAAAAACTAGGTCACCTGGCCAAATTATCAGAAAACCTTGTTAACACTCTAGCGGTCACATTTTTTAAGCAATCATCATGAATCTTGCTCAAAGTGTTTGTCTTGATGATGTCTAGGTCAAGTTTGAAACTGGGTCACATGGGGTCAAAAACTAGGTGACCTGGCCAAATTAGCAGAAAACTGTTAACACCCCAGAGGTCACATTTTTGAAATAATCATCATAAATATTGCTCAAAATGTTTGTCTTGATGATTTCAAGGTCTAGTTTAAAACTGGGTCACTTGATATCAAAAATTAGTTTGCCTGGCCAAATCAAACGAAAACCTTGTTGATGCAATAAGAGGTCACATTTTTGAAGTGATCATCATGAATCTTGCTCAAAATGTTTGTCTTGATGATTTCAAGGTGATGTATAGTTTTCTGTCCAGTGACTCTCTTAAGTTTTTCCATTTAGGTCAGTTTCTCAGTAATTATTGGTCTTACAGAGTGATATTTGGTACTTGTGAAGTGTTTGTGTTTAGGTCAGTTTCTCAGTAACTATTGCTCCTACAGCCAGTGATACTAAGTACATGCATACATCTTAGCATGGCCTCTTGAGTGCAGTCATCCATATTTGACCTTGACCTTTATTTCACAGTCCATTAGACATGCTACATTGTCTTACTTGTTAACATAATCATTTTGAACTTTGATCAGAATGTTTGCCTTGATCAGTTCTAGATCAGGCTCTCAAAGTGCTATGTTGCTCAGGTGAGCATTACAGGACCATCATGGCCCTCTTGTTTCTATATACTCTATAAATGTTTGTTTGGATACAGCACAGTTGTTTAGCGAGTATGTTTTTTTTTTTTTTTTTACATGGATTCCAGCAAGAATGTTATAAAGAGATCTTTGTTTTTGCTCTTATTTCTCAACAAAACTTATGTTGTGTTATCTAATAAGCTCACCTGCAGAAAATTGAATTTTATATCACTAGGTCATAGGTCTAGATAAGGGAGGATATCTGGTAAATATTTTTCTCATTTCTCTATGAAAACATATGTTGTGGGTACTCATTAGAAGTGCCTCGCCGAGGCACTTCTAATGAGTACCCACAACATATGTTTTTGAGGAGAAATAAGAAAAATATCAATACTTTTGGATTGAAAAAAGCACCTTAACTAGTGCTATGCTAGATATGAGGGTTATAAGGGAAATATTTTTTTTTTTTTTTTTTTCCACAAAAAATGTGGGTACTTCTTAGAAGTGTCTTGGTGAGGCAAGTACTCATTTGAAGCAGCATGGTGAGACACTTCTAAAGAGTACCCACCACATATATTTTTGTGTAGAAATAAGAGAACTGAACTATCAGCACTTTTCAAAAAAAAAAAAAAAAAAAAAAAACAAAGTGGCTTAACAGGAGCTATGTAATATATATGAAGTATGTGTTACTCAGTTGTATATAATGAGTAATTGTGAACTTCATATATAAAAAAAGAAAAATACATTATGAAACGGCTGAAATTAAATGTTTTGTATAATTAAACAAAAGGAGATAGCATGTCAAGGGAATTAATATGTTACCGATATGTCAAAAGACATACATGTACATATTTATTGAGACCAGTCTGGAAGTACAGGAAGAGCCCTTGTATTTATTTTCTGCGCTTCCACCCTCACCCCACCCAAGATTATGTGAGCATACATACTATAGTCTGATTCAGAATTTAATTAACACAAACCAGTTTTCTACATTTAAAAAAATAACTGTTTTTTTTTTATTCTTTTTTCTGTGTTGTTGTCTTAAGACTTAATCAAATATTTCCAAGTACAGTGGAACCTCAGCAGCTCAAATCCAGATGGTTCATTTAACATGGCTAATTCAATCTCGTTTTTGAGTCCCTACAAAATTATGCTGATAGCTCAAGAAAACAAACATCAAGGAAAATTTTCTTGTCTTATCATGAAATCATATGTTGTGTGTCCTTATAAGAATTGCCTCACTGAGGCAATTCTAATTAGTACACTCAACATACCATTATTGTATAGAAGACTTCCCTAAATTATCGCCATTTGCTTCCTGACCTGGCACCATTATAAACCCTAAGTTCCATTTTTGTCCCCCGCCATTTCAAAGAAAAGCGGAGGGACACTGTTTTTGGCTTTCTGTGGCGCTTGGTGCGTAGCACGTGGTGTGTGGTGCATGGTTCCGACTTTTTAGTAGGTACCTTGTCCCCTTAACTCTTCCCACAGTTTTTGTCCGATCCTTTTGAAACGTTACAGGTGCTTTAAGGATAGTCTGAAGATATGCATGTGGTTTTTTCAGAATCCTGAAATTATTTTTTATCACTTTTTTCACATTTTGAACTTAGACATTTTTTGAGTTCTAATATTACAGCAGTCTATAGGGAGTAGGTACCTTGTCCCCTTAACTCCTCCCACAGTTTTTGGCCGATCCTTTTGAAACTTTACATGGGCTTTTAGGATGGCCTGAAGATATGCATGTGGATTTTTCAGAGTCCTGAAATAATTTTATATCACTTTTTCTGCATTTTTAACTTAGACATTTTTTGAGTTCTAATATTACAGAAGTGTATGGGGAGCAGGTACCTTATCCCCATAACTCCTACCACAGCTTTGTGCGGATCCTTTTGAAACTTTACAGGTGCTTTAAGGATGGTCTGAACATATGCATGTGGTTTTTTCAGAATCCTGAAATTATTTTTTTATTACTTTTTTCACATTTTGAACTTAGACATTTTTTTAGTTCTAATTTTACAGAAGTCTATAGGGAGTAGGTACCTTGTCCCCTTAACTCCTCCCACAGTTTTTGACCGATCCTTTTGAAACTTTACATGGGCTTTTAGGATGGCCTAAAGATATGCATGTGGATTTTTCAGAATCCACAAGTAAATTTTTATTACTTTTTCCGCATTTTTAACTTAGACATTTTTTGAGTTCTAATATTACAGAATTGTATGGGGAGCAGGTACCTTGTCCCCTTAACTCCTCACACAGTTTTGTGCCGATCCTTTTGAAACTTTACATGGGCTTTTAGAATGGTCTGAAGATATGCATGTGGTTTTTTCAGAATCCTGAAATAATTTTTTTATTACTTTTTCCGCATTTTTAACTTAGACATTTTTTTAGTTCGAATACTACAGAAGGGTATAGGGAGTAGGAACCTTGTCCCCATAACTCCTACAACAGTTTTAAGCCAATCCTTTTGAAACTTTACAGGTGCTTTAAGGATGGTCTGAAGATATGCATGTGGTTTTTTCAGAATCCTGAAATTATTTTTTATTACTTTTTTCTGCATTTTGAACTTAGACATTTTTTGAGTTCTAATATTGCAGAAGTCTAATGGGAGCAGGTGCCTTGTCCCCTTAACTCCTCCCACAGTTTTTGGCCGATCATTTTGAAACTTTACATGGGCTTTTAGGATGGCCTGAAAATATGCATGTGGATTTTTCAGAATCCTGAAATAATTTTTTATCACTTTTTCCACATTTTTAAATTAGACATTTTTTTAGTTCTAATATTACAGAAGTGTATAGGGAGTAGGTACCTTGTCCCCTTAACTCCTCCCACAGTTTTTGGCCGATCCTTTTGAAACTTTACATGGGTTTTCAGGATGGCCTAAAGATATGCATGTGTTTTTTTTCAGAATCCTGAAATAATTTTATATCACTTTTTCTCCATTTTTAACTTAGACATTTTTTGAGTTCTAATACTACAGAAGCGTATAGGGGGTAGGTATCTTGTCCCCGTAACTCCTACCACAGTTTTAAGCTGACCCTTTTGAAACTTTACAGGTGCTTTAAGGATGGTCTGAAGATATGCATGTGTTTTTTTCAGAATCCTGAAATTATTTTTTATCACTGGTTTTCTTGCTTCAATACTTAGGTAAGTGATACAGGACCAATGGTCCTGTGGTTAACATACCCATTTTTAACATCTCAAATAAAAATAAGGCAGGGGACATAAATTCCCCATGGAATTTGCTTGTTAAAATTTAAATATTGCCATGGCAACCAAACAAAATGGCCATTGGTCATAAAACACACAAACTGGGTAGACAATCATCCAATGATCATAACTGCCAAATATGGTTTACATCACTTCACTGGTTATGAAGAAAATGCAATTTAACCATTTTCCCATTATAAGTCTATGGAAGCTTTCTGTTGCCATGGCAACGAAACCAAGAGGCAGATCACCATAATTTTAGCTATTTTTAAAGGCCTCTAACCAGGGAACATTCTTACCACGTTAGGGACAAATTGCTTCAATGACTTTGGAGGAGTTGTCGTTTGAAAGTGTTAACGGACGGACAGCCGGACTGTTAGACCGATGGACGACGGACAAAAAATGATCCCTATAGCTCATCCTGAGCATAGCTCAGGTGAGCTAAAATCTTGTGCTACCTACCCCAGATGCAACATAAACTGGCAAGAATATATAGGACATTATCATCAACACATACATGGCCTGTGAAATAAAAACACAAATATCAATTTAAGTTAAAATAAGAATAAACATGAGGTCCAAGATGGCCCTGTATTGCTCACCAGATTACCAGACAAGTTTGCATGTTCGAGAAATGGTGATTAATAACTATGATGTCTTCAGTGTTAACTTAGGTGATGTTATACTAAAGTAATAAAATGACATCCAGTGGGTTTACAACATTAAATACAATGTCACTTAAAACTAACTTGGCAATTTTCTCACTTTTGCAAGGAAGATGTGAAGAAATAAAGATATATTCAAAGTTTTCTTTTTGTAAGTGGTTAATTATACCCGCTGCAAAACAAAGTTTTAGTGGGGCATGCTGTTTTCAGCATGTCTATGATTCTGTGATTCTGTCCTTCTGTCATTCTGTCAACATTTAAGATCTTTGCTCTATAACTTCACTGGCCTTTGTCCAATTTTGTTCAAATTTTCACCAGATCTTGACCATGAGACAGTGCACATGTGGTAGGAAAATAGGGCAGAAGGGTCAGTATTACAAGAGTTATGCCTCTTGGTAATTCTTCAAATAAGATGTATATACATGTATTATGACTGATAGTGCTAACTTTGTGATATCAACTCCTCTTACAGCTTTCGTTGGAACTTTTCAAAACTTTGCGTATATATTAAGACCTAGTGAAGTTGCGCATTGGAGTTTGATGCAGAAAAAAAATCTTTTTTACAAAATGGTAGGTTTATGGCAACTGCACCTAATTAATGATAGTAGTATATACTTTGTGAAATCAACTCCTCTTAGAGCTTTTGTTGGATCTTTTCAAAACTTAAACATTCATTACAGACATATTGAAGATGTGCATGTGAAACTTTGATGCTAAAAAATATTTCTTCCTAAAATAAAAGCGGTTTTACCATAGTCATTTTAAGACAACTGCACCTAGTCAATGATGGTTAATAGTGTATACTACGTGAAATCAACTTCTCTTACACTTTTCATTGGATCTATACAAAACATCGCATTATGTTGAAGACGTATTGAAGATGTGCATGTGCAAGTTTGATGCTGAAACCTCTTTGTTTGACAAAGTGGCAGGATTTTTAACAGCCATTTTACCACAACTGCACCTGGTCAGTGATGGTTAATAGTGCATACTTTGTGAAATCAGCTCTTCTTAGAACTTCTGTTGTATTCAAAACTTCACACATAGATTACAGACATATTGAAAATGTGCATGTGAAACTTTGATCCTGAACAAATGGTTCTTTACAAAATGACAGCATTTTTAATTTAGCCATTTTACTAGGACAATTGCACCTAGCCAATGATGGTTAATGATGTCTACTTTGTGAAATCAGCCTTTACTTTTTTTGTCGGATCTTTCCAAAACATTGAAGACATGTTACAGACATATCAAAGCAGTGCATGTGCTAGTTGGATGCTGAAAAGTTTTTTGTTTGAACAAAATGGCAGGATTTTTAACTTAGTGATTTTACAACAACTGCACCTAGATTTAGTTACATAATGTACCATTGGTACAAACTTCTGTCTGCCCATCCATCCGTCCATTGGTTTATTACATTTTGGTTTCTGAGTGGGGTGTATCTAAAAAGCTCTGATTATTTACATTTCTTGTTTGTTACTGAGAACCACAAAGGTTTTGCTCGAGAACCTGAAATAAATGTCAGCAAAAATGGTGAATTGAACTGGAGTCTGGGTCATTCTGTATGCATGCAAACTAGTCTGTATATCCATGTACTGATCTCCACAGGCCTTCACTGTTTAGTCAGTGTATTGTACATTACGGTAAATGTCCTGAAAGTTCGAACACTTTATTTGATACTTTTTGCACCTAAATTTTGATTTTTATGCAAATGATTAGAGGAATGGCAAACAGTTTAGACCCTGATCAGACTGCTCCTTCAGGACTCACAACATATGGTATCTGGCTGAGGCACTTCTAATGAATACCCACAACATATGACATCTGGATGAGGCACTTCTAATGAGCACCCACAACATATGGCATCTAGCTGAGGCTCTTCTAATGAATACCCACAACATATGGCATCTGGCTGAGGTACTTCTAATGAATACCCACAACATATGGCATCTGGATGAGGCACTTCTAATGAGCACCCACAACATATGGCATCTGGCTGAGGCACTTCTAATGAATACCCACAACATATGGCATCTGGCTGAGGCACTTCTAATGAACACCCACAACATATGGCATCTGGCTGAGGCACTTCTAATGAGTACCCACAACATAGCATCAGGCTGAGGCACCTCTAATGAATACCCACAACATACGACATCTGGCTGAGGCACTTCAAATGAGCGCCCACAGCATATGGCATCTGGCTGAGGCACTTCTAATGAATACCCACAACATATGGCATCTGGATGAGGCACTTCTAATGAATACACACAACATATGGCATCTGGCTGTGGCACTTCTAATGAATACACACAACATATGGCATCTGACTGAGGCACTTCTAATGAACACCCACAACATATGGCATCTGGCTGAGGCACTTCAAATGAGTACCCACAACATATGGCATCTGACTGAGGCACCTCTAATGAATACCCACAACATATGACATCTGGCTGAGGCACTTCAAATGAGCGCCCACAACATATGGCATCTGGCTGAGGCACTTCTAATGAATACCCACAACATATGGCATCTGGCTTTGGCACTTCTTATTAGAACTGACTTGCTAAGGCACTTCTAATGAGTACCCACAATATATGGCATCTGGCTGAGACACTTCTAATGAATACCCACAACATATGGCATCTGGCTGAGGCACTTCTAATGAATACCCACAACATATAACATCTGGCTGAGGCACTTCTAATGAGTACCCACAACATAGCATCCAGCTGAGGCACTTTTAATGAATACCCACAACATATGGCATCTGGCTGAGGCACTTCTAATGAGTACCCACAACATATGGCATCTGGCTGAGACACTTCTAATGAGTACCCACAACATATGGCATCTGGCTGTGCACTTCTAATGAATACCCACAACATATGGCATCTGACTAAGGCACTTCTAATGAGCACCCACAAGATATGGCATAAGGCTGTGGCACTTCTTATGAATGACCAAAACATATGGCATCTGGCTGAGACACTTCTAATGAATACCCACAACATATGGCATCTGGCTGAGACACTTCTAATGAGAAAAATGTTATGTGAATACCTCCTCTATAGACTGTGACATCAGGTTGGCAAATGGACTTTTCACATTTTAGAATAGTAAGTATGGTAGATATGTTATGGTTTAATAATTAGAGTTTTTAGAGTACCCACCTTCCGCCTGATTCTCATGTTTATTTTTACAGGTGGACTGACAGCAGTGATATGGACAGATTTTGGACAAACCATTATTATGCTTATTGGTGGTATAGTTCTCATGATACTTGGTAAGTAGGACCCACATTATTTGAACTGTGACTCCAGATAAAATACTTATTTCAGCCAAAAAGTACTGATATTTTTCTCATTTCTCCACAAAAGGAAGTGCCTAGCTGAGGCACTTCTAATGAGTACCCACAACATATGTTTTCATGGAACAATAAGAAAAATATTTACCTGATACACACTCTTATCTAGATGTATGAAAAATTATTTATGAGTACTCACAGCATATGTATTCATGAAGAAATAAGAAAAATATTTACTTGATCCCCCGCTTATCTGGAGCTATGGAGCCCTAGGAAGATGAAACTTATCTGGAGCAGGGTTTTTTACATCTGTACATTCCTTGACCAACCTGAATAGACTTAAAGCCTAATTCCAATATCAAGCAGTTCATTTTAAGGGCTGTGAGATTTTAAATATTTTCTAGATTAACTCTTATTGCAATACCCTGACCAGACTGCAAATGTGAGACCTGTCATAGACAATGACATTGATAATTATACCCTACCTCCCCAACCTCATTGCAAACTGTGCTTGTGGGGATATACTTCTGTTTTTTTGTCAGGATTTTTTGTTATGCAATTCAATGTATGTATTGACAAACTGTAAAAGTCTTATCAAATTACATGGATATGCAATCTAATATTGCCTTCATTGTTCATGTATTCCCCTAAGATTGCAGCTCTTATCGCATACATTATGTGACACACCTGGGTGAAATGTATATTTCCTAGGATTCATAGCTGTAGATAAAGCCCCTTTTTAGCTAGCCTTTACAAAAGTACTGGAAGAGCAATTACACTACCCCCGGCGTTTGCGTTGGCAGTGGCTTTAACAAAGATTTTAAAATTTTACAACAAAGTTTTTGAGACCTTATATTTTCTAAATCCTGAGATGGATTTAGTTTATATTTGGTATGATTATAGATGTTGGTCCAAAATTTTATTGAGCATTATCCTCACCCCTGCTCATGACCTAGACATTAAGGTCACAGACTTAGAAATTTTATGTTAAAGTTTTGCATCAAAGTTTTTAAGATCTGATAGACAAGTGCAAGTTCAGGTGAGCTGTCCTGTCTGGGGACAGGCCTTGTTCATCCAAAAATTGTTGCTTTTATTCATAGCTCCAGATAAGGCACTTTTTCAGTTGAAAGTATTGATATAACGGCGGGCCCCCATAGCCTAGTGGATAAGAGAGTTGACTCTTAATCCATTAGGTTTCTCACCGCTGTGGTTCGAGCCTCGCTCGGGTCATATGTGGGAAAGCCAAGTTCTGCTTACGGATGGTCAGGTGGTTTTTCTCCGGGTTCTCCGGTTTTCGCCCACCTTCGATGAACGATCGGCTCGATACAAGTGAAATATTCTTGAAAGGGCCGTAAAACCCAAATAAAAAAATAAAAAAATAAAAAAAGTATTGATATTTTTCTCATTTCTCCACAAAAACGTGGAGATGCTTTTAACATATGTTTTTGTGGAGAAATAAGAAAAATATTATGTGGATACCCCCTCTTATATATAGTTATGCATTATTTCTAGAGATGGTTAAGAAATTGAATTAAGATTTACTAATTGCAAATTTTTTCCTCCTATTCTCGTGAAACAGAGTGGTAAACATTACATAGACTTAACCCTTCTCTTGCTGAGCAGGACCTGCCCTGTTTTAGCAAACCGTGTAGATCCAGATCAGTGGCTAAGAAGCCAACTGATCTGGATCTGCACTGTTTGTTATTAAATTTGTGAATTTCTATCAAAAACCTGGATCAAGTAATCGGATTGGATGGAAATTAGAAGTGGGCATGGCATCTTAATTTATTCAGCATGACAAGGGTTAAACTAAGATACTTTAATAATACAAAGTATTGGGACAGACAGTGTAGACCCAGATCATACAACATAGAATGAGGTCTCTGATCAGGGTCTACACTGTTTTACTCATTCAGCAGTTTTTCATCATATTAAAATTTAGTAATATGGACCTTTATTATTGGGACACCTTAACTCCTTATCATATGGTAAGGAGTTAAGGTGTCCTAATATTAAGGGTAAATATGTTATGTATTTTTCCTGGGTCAACAACTCTCTTTATGCATCATTCTTGAGATTATTGCTTTCAGCTTTTTTGAAAGTTGGGGGTTTTGATGAGATGGTTGAAAAATACCCCGATTCTATGTCAAATTTTACACGCTACTCAAACACGAGCTGTGGAAGACCAGAGGATGATTACATGCACCTGTTCCGTGACCCTGTTAGTGGTGATCTCCCCTGGCCAGGTATACTCGGGGTGACAATCAACTCTATCTGGTACTGGTGTTCTGATCAGGTAGGTACATTCATTTTGACATCATGTGACTATAGTCTGTATGGTAGTTAATCTGTATTTATCATACATTGAGCTATCACAAGGAAAGCAGTATCTTACTATCACGAAAACATGCCTATATAATTTTGACCCCAGCAAACCCCACTTTTAAATAGTAAAACTGGGGTTTACAGGAGTATACATTATTTTTCTTATTTCTGATTGTGAGTACTCATTACAACCACCTTGTCGAGGCGGTTCTAAGGAGCAGAAATGTGAAAATAGAATTTTTTATCTGAAAACTTTAATTTTTCGGAGGTAAAATTTTCATTATATTTGTATAGGCATGTTTTCGTAATGCCACATAGGCAGAAAATTCAAGTATAATGGCTCTACCGTGCATAGCTGTATATGAGAGTGGGGTGAAAGGTAAATATTTTTTTCTTATTTCTCTACAAAGACATATGTTGTGAGTACTCATTATAAGCGCCTTGCTAAGGTGCTTCTAATGAAAAATGACAATTTATGTCTTTGTGGAGAAATAAGAAATATCTGTATACCTTTTTTGTTGAGAAAAGCGCCTTATCTGTAGCTACGGCTCCAGCTATTAAGACATTTTTTCAATAAAAACATTTCAGTATTTGTCTTTCTCCATAAAAAACATATATTGTGGTATTCGTTAGAACTACTTGGCTGAGACAGTGCTAATGAATATCTACAACATGTTTTCATTGAAAAATAAGAATCATGTCTGGATTAAACTCATATCTAGAGCTCTGCCTTGTTGGTGGCTGTGTACATGTGGATCTCCTAGATCCTGTACACTACCAAGAGTGAATTGTATGAACACTATTAGACTGCAGTTAACCCATTGAAGACTGGAGACCCCTAAAAGGGTAACTGGCAAACAGTGCAGACCCAGATCAGATGCTGCTTTCTGCAGCATCTGATCAGGGTCTCCACTGTTTGCAAATAGTTCAACCATTTTTCTTTAGGAATATCTATATCATATAGCCTGACATACCTCAAATCAAAAATGGACTTCCAGTATATAGTGTGGGAGAGTTTAATAGGTTAAGCAAGTCAGTCTGGGTATAACCTATTCACAGTGTGACAAGATACAGTTTCTTTGTCAAAGCTCAAATATAGGCAGGTTGTGAAAAGGCAAATATTCAGAAAATTGGAATAGACTGAAATTTATAAACCATCCCCCAAAGAGAAATAAATGATTTTGCAAAAGGCCTCCCTTTGTAGAATTACTTACTTCCCTTGAATAATTTGGATTCTTTATGCATGTCATTTTACTGTTCAATTTTTTAAAACATTTACTAGACACATTTTGCACTCAAGAAATGTGGAGACTTGTTTTTTGGCTCATATATATGCATTGTTCTGGCACAAATTATCTGTATTTGTTTGATGCAAATGACCCTCTTTGGTTGATGAGTTGTTAAACCTGAACTCATCATCTGTATTTGTATGATGTCAATATTTGTAGCTGAAGAAATGGTTTTACTTTGAGAGCGCTCATACTATTTGACATCTTCAAAGCTGATTTGTTAACAGTGTTGACTGTTGTCAAACTCAAATCTGAGTTTTTACTGGGCACACATGTCATATGGTACATTATCTCATGTCTCGGTTGAAGTTTGATAAAAGGCTAGTCTGATCATGGCTGCTTACATTATACAATAATAATCATTAAAGGATCCATAATCCTCTAAAATAGACATTTTATTATCCAAGAAAGTTTTAATAAATTGATATTAATACAATCATAAAATTGGCACCTGACAGCCTTAAAATTTCAATTAGTCTCTCTGCCAACACTAATACAGAGATACGATAAAAAATAATTTCATTTTTGATCCAGTTCAAAAATGGGAGACTATCTAAAACTTTACAGGCAGTCAGGTGCCACATTTTATGATCACATTAATACTATGTATCAATTAAACCTTTCTTGGATAAAAAATGTCTACTTTTTAAGGAATATGGAGCCTATAATGCATTTACCCTGAATATTCTGATGGACATCCTGAACAAATATTGTAAACATGGAGCACGAGTTTGCTATTCAGTCAGCTTGTTAACCCTTAAAGTGCCAAGAAAATTTGCATCTGAAAATGTCGTCTGCTTATGTCGTCTGCTGCATCTTCTTGCAAACTTTTCAAACTTACATTTTGCATATAGGCAAACAGTGTGGACCAAGATCAGACTGCTCCTAAAGGAGCAGTCTGATCTGGGTCCACACTGTTTGCAACAATGACTTTTAAAGTAACCGGCAGAAGACAAAGCAGACGACAATTGTTGTGATTGGCGCTTTAAGGGTTAAATGTGTAGCATGCTGGGTGAAAAATCCAACAGATGTTTTAAAATATTTTCCCCAGTAGCATGAAATGTCAAAGCCTATTTTCTCTCAATTTTCATATTTTTTTCCCCAGCCTTGTTGATTCTGTTTGAGGATTTCTTGTGTTCTGGCTTCAAATCCCCACTTCGCTTTGTTTCATCAAAATGTTTGTGCTTATATATGTTTCACAGTCAGTCTCGGTGGCTCAGTCAGATATGCATCCGACTAATTATCAGGAGGTAGTGGGATCCATCCCCGCCGAGAATGGCAACATTCTTTCATGGGGATTGATCATGAAATATTTTCTACAGTCATTCTCTCCCTTCCGCTGATTGAAGAAGGGCAGTTGTCAGTTTCTGGCAAAAGAATGTGCACAAACTGCTTAGAGGCTCAGGATAAAGTGTGGTCAGTTAAGCTGACCAGCTCAACATGACCTTAATAGTGTTGACTGGGTCATAAAACTCCAATCCAACCAACCACTGATGAGGTATGAAACCTGTATGCAGACGGAACATATGTTTGTAATTTGGAGCTGCATTAGAATTAAGGGGAAGGTTTCATGCAAACAAACCTGGTTTAAGCCACTAGCAGTTTTTTGACTGACTAATCCAAAGTGGTTCCGCTGTTGCCCTTCTTCTTTATGTGTTGATGGTTTCATATGTGGCGTTTGTTTTGTCATTGTTTCTCATCTCTCCTTCTTCTGGTGCTCTGGAAGGCAGTGCTTCATGTTTGTGGCATGTTCTGGGTGGCTACACTTATATTTTAGACATTACATGCAAATCGTCTCCTTGATTTGTTGTCTGCTGTATTTGCCCAGAGAGTGGTAATGAGTAAAACATATCACCAGGTAGTCAGATGTAGGCAAACAACCAAGGCTGTTGTCAGACAGCGCAAAACATGTTAATACACTCTGCATTTGGAAAGTATTTATGTATTTTTTTTAGTGGACTGTAAAGGCTTGATCAGACTGTTCAGCTGAACAGGCTGATCTAGGTTTTCTGTGTCTGTTCCTTTGATCATTATCATAAAATTGCTCAAGGTAAAGCATCCTAAAAGATGAGTGATTTGCCACTTAAATTTGATACTATGACTGTTTTGTTCTGTCTTTGTAGCTTTCATGTTATATAACATAAATAGAAAAGAAGAAAATTCAACAACAATACAGATTAAAAAGAGCAATTGGGATAAGAATCTTTTTTTTTTCTTATATCTTTACCAAATAAAGTCTACATTTACTCAGCAATCAGGGCCCAATTTCTTCAAAGTGTCGTTAGCTTAACGAGCTTGTTAAGGGTCATTTCGTTAAATGTTTTAACGGATTCAGTATACAATATTCTGATATTTTTTGCTGAAAAAATGTGAGTAGCTTTTGCACTGCAAAAGCTACTCACATTTTTTCAGCAAAAAATTTCAGCATATACGCGTATCACTTAATCTAAATTTTAACGAATCGTTAACTAACGACATCGTTAGCTTTGAACAACTGGGCCAAGATTATTAATGAGTATTTAAAGCACAAGTTTTTATGGGAAAGAAGAAAAATACCATTACTTTTTAGATTGAAAAAGCATCTTGTCTAGTACTGTTTCATTAGCAAGATGTTTTCATTGAGAAACAAGAACATAACAAAAAAACAGCACCATAATTTGATAAAATTATGTAGGTGTTTTCTGGAATCAAGGATAGTGGCTTGTGATTGTGGCACTCCCTGGACGTCTCTTTTACATTTTATGAAATTACATTGTACAAGTGTTTGAGTACAATTATATATAGTTTGAGCATGTGACTGACTACATTATAAGCTTGGCAAGTGTCTATGATGTGTGTGTGCAGAATTCAAGTCAGATAAGTGTCACTTTTGGCAGCTGAATACATATGAGCTTTAAAATAGGTACCCCCATCTTGTGTGAACACAACAACCTGAGGTTATCCTGCCCAGTCAAGCAGTCTGGTCAGTGACTGTTTCATTTTCACACGATCAAGGCATTGTAGAAGCCAGATAAAGAGCATAAAAAAGCCTAAGTAAATAATTCTGATGAGCACCCAAAACATTGGTTTTATAGAGAAACGTAGGTCTAGATAAGAGTGGGTATCAGGTAAATATTTTTCTAATTTCTCCACAAAAACATATATTGTGGGTACTTTTCTAATTAGTACCCACAACATATGTTTTTGTGGAGAAATAAGAAAATTATCAATACTTTTGGATTGAAAAAAGTATCTTACCAAGAGCTATGGAGAAATTTAAAAAAAATAGTTCCCCGGAAAAGGGGTATCCAGATAACTTTTTCTGATTTCAACATGAAAACACACTGTCTGTACTCATTAGAGCTACTTTGGAGGGAAACATTTACCTTATTTACCCTAAATATTGACAGCTTAACCTTAAAATTTTAGGAAGTCCGTTTTACTTCCTTTCGATGTGTATAAAATATGGTAAATGTAAAAAATTTGAATCCTCTATTCCATACTTTTTTGGCCTAATTTTTGGTTTTTGTGCAGTTGTTTCTTAAAATATTTAGTGACATGGCAAACATTGTAGACCCTGATCAGACTGCTCCTTCAGGAGCAGTCTGATCTGGGTCTACACTGTTTGCATATGCCATTTCGTCAGACACTTTGGTGTATGAAATTTTAGGACATCTACCATCTATGTAGCAAACACTTGACATGGTGCCACATTCTGTAGAGACTGGTCTGTGTGTACACTATTTGCACAGCCCAGTCTGTCCAGATGCGTAGGTTAAAATGTTAGACATCACTAAGACTGCTTCATGCACAGACTGATATAGGTCAGCCTTGGTTGTTGAGAAAAAAATGTGTTTTTCATGCTTAAAATCTGGTTTAACTTCAGTAGGGGTCACAAGTGGAAAGGCAAGATCATATTATGTCATAGCTCCAGATAAGGTGATAATTTGCGATATTTGTTGTTTTCACAGAAACATACCTATGGTGTGTGTATCAGATTTTGAATCGCAGAGTTTATTACAATGAGTAAGGACAAGATGTGTTCTGGTGCAAAAGTAACAACTAATATCTGTATTCATTTTATCTGGACTTATGGCTGCATACATATCAGCCTTCTATTGAACATAGTCTGTATCATACAATACCTTTCTTGATAAATTGTACCTTAACCCTTAAAGCAATAAGCAAAATTGTAGCAGATGACTTTTTTTTTTTTTTTTTTTTTTTTATCTTTTTTCAGAGAAAATAAGACTTGGCATTTCATATGTAATGCCTAGCTGTATTGTCTCTGACAAATATTAAGAAAAAAAAAACAATAAAAAAAAAGAAAAAAAATTGTTCTCTGCTGCAGTTCTAATTAGTTCCTTAACAATTAAAAAAAAAGACTCTTATTGTCTGCACATTTGTGCAGTCTCACCTTGGTCTTTACTTTTCGTATGTATAATAAGGCATCTTTGTTATAAGGCTGTTGTTGACATTGCATCCTAGAAATGGTTAAAAATCTATCTAAATGAGCCATGCCATGACAAGCAGTGTCTTTGGGGCTTATGTAAAATTGAAGGTGAACTCAGCCAGCATATATTCATTCTAAACCATAGATCTAAATAAGAGGGGTATAAGGAAATATTTTTCTTATTTGTCCATGCAAACTTGTATTGTGGGTAATCATTAGAAGTGCCTCTTTGAGGCATTTCTATTGAGTACTTGCAAGACATGTTGTCATGGAGAAAAAAGAAAAATATCAACAATTTTGGGCTAAAAAGTGCCTTTTCTGACGCTATGTATCCAGAGAGTGCTTCAGTAAGTGGACAGCATCAGTCTGATCTGGGACAGGTGCTGTCTGATCTGGGTCTGGCAGCACCTGTCCCAGATCCCCTTTGCATAGTGTGGCTCAACTGATTATTATCACTAAAACACCCATTCATGGGCAGGAAAATTATATGTCTGATGCTAGTTTTATATGCCAAGAGGCTGTCACTAATTTGTAATCAGGGCCCAGTTGTTCAAAGCGTTGTTAGCTTAATGAGCTCATTAGTGGTCAAAATGTTAACTGTTCTTGAAAAAACAATATCTAATTCACAGGTATTTTTGCTGAAAAAATGTGAGTAGCTTTTGCAAATGCAAAAGCTACTCACATTTTTTCAGCAAAAATATTAGCGAATATGCCATATTTAATGATCAAAAGTTTTAACGATACGTTAACTAACGACATAGTTATTTTTTGAACAACTGGGCCCAGATCTTTACAAAGAAGAAGAGTATTTAGATAAAAGATAAATGATATGCATTGCAAGAAGAGATCCGTTGTAGTACACTAACAGTAAAGGCCCAAATCAGTCGGCACATCAGCTCTGCCTGATCAGAGCTTTCTAGGTTCTTTGATATATTCTAAGGTATCTATTGATTTGGTAAGTGAACTATGAAGGACCTGGTCGGGTCAGCTGATTATGGACTTTATTGTGCACATATGGCGTATTGGCCATTTTCTTGCAGTGTGCATCTGATAGTATTTCATGAAAACATTTGATTTAGTATCACATTAGGATTATCTTTATCAGCCCCTCGGAATTAATAAGATTCATAATAGGTTTTCATGGACAATTAAATAAAAATATGAGCTGTTGCATAAAAAAGGGCTTTTGCACATATACAGTATGTACCCTAAGTATTCAGACAGACCAGACAGGCCAGAGCAAACAATATAGACCCAAATCCAATACTACAGATAGGGGCTGTATAATTTGTTAGTCATTCAACAGTTTATAGATACACCAGCAGCCAGTAAACTGGACTTGCGTATATTTCAGTACAAGTATGATAAGGAGTAAAAAGGTGTCAGAATATCTAGGTAAAATATAATACACCACAACCTCTTTATAATACTGTTGTTGGGGTCCAAAGCATAAACCATGCTATTTAAACAACCATGTTATATCCAAACAAAAATGCATAGATTATATTGAAAAATGACCATTTATGGTCATTTTTCAATATAATCTATAGATTTTTTTGATCCATCTTTGAGCCGTGTTATAACCAAAACCGTGTTATAACGAACCATGTTATAAAGAGGTTGTAGTGTATGAGTAATGAATTATAGATTAGCCTGCACACCTGCACTCTTAGCAATATATTTTTTCATATGGAATTTTCTCCAAGTATTCAGAGACATGCCTGTTTAAACAGTGTAACCCCAGATCAGTGTCTACACTGTTTAAGTGTTTTAATTAAAGCAGCTATTTATGGACACTCACTAATGGACTTATTTAGGTATTATGATAAGTCTAGTATGGAGCTTTGGTGTCTAAATATTTAGGGTAATTGTGCTCAGCCCTTTTTTTTGCATCCCATAATAGTACCTTTATGTCCAAAATAACCAGTTTTCAAGAGTGCCACTCTACTATGTGTCCCCATGGTATCCAAGAACAGATGACCTCTTGCTGGCTGTTCCCAAAGAGCTTTTAGCTTCAGATTTTATGCAAGTCTAGTACTATACTAAGCAGGATAAAGCTTGCTTCAGTGGAAGATAGCATGAAAGATTAAATAAAAGTAATCAGAATTTACCAAATATAGCAAGTCAGGCTGAGTGCTGTAAAATACTTCTGTCTTCATAGGTTATAGACTTTTTGTAATTTTGTATATAGACACATCTAATTGCAGAAAAAAGATATTCTCCTAATCTGATCTAAAATTTTCACAGATTTCTAATTTTAGATATTATTCTCATGGAAGCATGTATCTGTATTAAATCTTAGCATATATCCGTACTAATTAGCTCACCTGAGCACAAAGTGCTTAAGGTGAGCTATTGTGATCGGTCAGTGTCCGTCGTCTGTCGTGCAGTGTCAGCAGTTGGCTTTAAAAGACTACTCCTCCTACACCGTTGGACCAGTTGACTTGAAACTTGGTAGGAAGTATTGGGGCAACTTGTAGATCAAAATAGCTAAAATCGTTCTGATTGGAAATCCATGGCGGCCATCTTGAAAGTCTATTTTGAGCTTCTTCTGAACTGAAAGGCCAGTTGACTCGAAACTTTGTAGGAAGTATTAGGGTGACTCGCAGATCAAAATTGCTTCGATCAGAAATCCAAGATGGCCGCATGGCCATCTGAAAAACTATTTTGAGCTTCTTCTCCAGTTGACTTGAAACTTGGTAGGAAGTATCGGGGTGGCTTGCAGATAAATAATAGCTAAAATCGTTCTGATTGGAAAAATATTTATTGAACTTCTACTTCTGAACCGAAAGGCCAGCTGATTCGAAACTTGGTAGGACGTATTGGGGCAACTTGTAGATAAAAAATAGTAAATATTTTTACGATTGGAAATTAAAAATGGCTGCCACAGCTGCCATCTTGAAAATCTACATTGAACTTCTCTTGAACAGAAAGGCCATTTGACTCCAAACTTGGTTGGAAGTATCAGGGTGACTTGCAGATCAAAATAGCCAAAATCATTCCAGTTGAAAAGCCAAGACCGCCATCTTGAAAATCTATTTTGAACTTCTTCTGAACAGATATGCCATTTGACTTGAAACTTGGTAGGAAGCATGGGGTGACTTGTTGCCTTGGTAGAAAAATATAGCGTCAGTCTGAAAACACTTCTGCAACAAGGTACCAGAATTTTACAGTGACTTAGTGTACAGATTTAGAAAAATTGTAGGAAAATCTAACTTTTCGCAGCAATTCAGAAAACTTATTAACCATTATAAAGAATTGGCTATAGCCTGGATATTATGCAGCAGACTGCATGCCTAGTTGTCTTCCCAATCATTGTTGATGGCTATGCTTCACTCTTTAATTGCACGACGGCGGTTCGGGCCTCAGACTCAATGACGGCCTCTTCTTATAACTTTAACCGGTGGGTTGGGGCTTGATGATATGTCTTTGGCTTGGCCCGCCGTGGTTTAACTATTGGTTATTATTTACTCTGGCATATAGTAGAATTAGGCATGAGTACTCGTCTTTGTTTATTATAGTGATTAATTTGTTTTTATGTTTTTGCTTTTGTTGCATTGACTGAGTTGGGAGCCTTTATGCAAACCAAATTTTTATGTATTTCTGTATTAAGAGTAGCATCAGGACCCAGGGTGAAGTTGGCTAGCTGTAAAAGTGCTTTAAACCGCCCCGGTGGTTTACTCTACTGACAGTTCTAAGGGGGTGGTCCCGGTGTTCTAAGGCAGTGGTCCCGGGTTTAGTCTTACTCTTTGTTGCTTTGTGGTTTATTCTACGAGGCAATTTGTTTTATGTCTTACCTTGTGTCATTTTGTTCTTGTGTTTTTCAGTCCTTTTAGCATTGCGATTACCTCACTTGGGGAAGAGAGAGCTAATCTTAGTGCTTTTTGCACGTTTGTTCGATTTGTGCTTGTTTGGATTTGTCGGTTTCTTTCTCTTGGTGTCTGGGAAGGGCTGCAGTTTGTGATTGTGGCACTCCCTGGACTTTTCTCTTACCCTTTTTTTGTAGAGCAAAAATAGCTTAAGTTGTTACAATGGGAAATCCAAGGTGGCTGCCACAATTGCCATCTTGAAACTCTATTTTGATTTTCTTTTCCTGAACTGAAATGCTAATTGATTCAAAACTTGGTAGGAAGTATCGGGGTGACTTATAGGTCAGAGATAGCTAAAATTGTTCTGATTGGGAATCCAAGATGGCAGCCACAGTCCCCATCTTGAAAATCTATTTTGAACTTCTTCTCCTAAACAGAAAGGCCAGTTAACTAGAAATTTGATATGATGTATAAGGGTGACTTTTTACTTGTAGATCAAAAATAGCTAAAATTGTTCAATTAGAAATCCAAGATGGTTGCCATAACCACCATGTTTAAAATCTGTTTTGAACTTTTCTCCTGAACCAAAAGGCCAATTGACTGGAAACTTCATTGGAAGTATACAGGTGGCTTGTAGATAAAAATTGCTAAAATCATTTTGATTGGAAATCCAAGATGGCCACCATGGCCGCCATCTTGAAAATCTATATTGAACCTTCTCTTGAACTGAAAGGCCAATTGACTTGAAACTTGTCTGGTAATCAGGTGAGCGATATAGGGCCATCTTGGCCCTCCTGCTTTTTATTCTCATGTTAGCATGTACCTGTATTCAGGTATGTTATAGTTCTCTAACTTTCTATATAGCTTCATTTTGTGATTAAATCATTGACAGAGTCATTGGCCACCACAGCCTTTCTTAAAAATTTGGTTATGTCTGATATTGCTTTCCAGAATTACTTTGGCCTTTACACTAAATCATCATATTCAGTCATAGGTTCTGCATTAATGACCCAATGAAAATACATGCAACCCTTAAAAACATGTTGCACAAGATACAAATTTTGTCAGCAGTGGCTGTTAAATCACATTTTAAAACATCAATAAAACAGTGTATGGTTGTAAAACGAGGCCGAATTTTGTCTGCCCAAACTTATGTTTTTTTTGATAAATCAGTTGTAATTTGGTATATAATTACAACATAAATATAACTTTAAATACCTTTTATTTCATAAGAAGCTCCTTTCTTACCCCAAAACTTCTGGAACTGGCTACCATTTGGAGTGCAAATTCTCCATTACAAAGGTCACTGGACTTTCCCTGTTTATCTTTCTGTCACAAGAAATCTGAAATACACAGGTGTGACATGTTATAAATACTATTTCAGTTTTATATGTATAATATGGCATCTTCCCCTTTTAGCTATCCAACATTTCACATCTGAGCTGGGCTATAGGTAAAAATGCACATAAAAAAACCCCAAAAAACAGAAACTTCAGTTACTGTCCAAGATACAAACTGTTGAAAATCGAAACTCTTCATTAACTGTATTGTAAGGGTTGATCATTAAAGTTATGTATTTAGCTATTTATAGATAAGTAAATAGTTGAGCAATGTGTAATCTCTGTTACCATGCTAATTATATTTATCCTCTACAGCACCCTAAAACATAAGTTACTCTTTCACTTATTCCATACTCACTTAACCATCATCCTGAATAATTGAAATAATTCCCTCCACACATATTTAATAATGATTATGCTCTTGTATTGCGATTCAGTGAATAGTACTTGTCAGTTTCTGGCAAAAGAATGTGCACAATTACTGGTTAACTGTTATGTAAACTGACCAGCTCAAAATGACTTTAATAGTGTTGTCTAGGCTATTAAATTCTAACCAAAACAATGGAAATGTCATGTGTTAGTTAATTTAGCAGCAGCTGATGGAACTTTACAGCACTCAGTGAGAAAACTGACATGCCATAAATATTTGGGTCATTTCAAGTAAAACATTTAAAAACCTTGCAGCCCCTAATGTTTAATGCAGATGAGTCTTTACTATATACAGATGTGATCACATGTATTTACCCCATTTTCTTTTACATGTATATTGTTTTGAAAAAAATGCAGTGAAAAAAGAAAAACAACCTGATCTAGATTGCATGATATTACTGGCTTATTTTGTGATGTTGATATTATTCACCTAGTCTTTGTTGCCAACTGCCAGATCTGCTAGAGTATTTGCTCCCTCTCCCACAAATTCTACAATATACACCCAGTCAGCATTCTACGTAAATCTATATCGGGCCGTCATCGGCCCGTCAGGGTAGCTGACGGGCCGATGACGGCCCGATGTAGATTTACGTAGAATGCTAGCTGGGCATGAGCTAATTTAACTAGACATTTCCTTACAGCTTACCTTGCAGGGTGTAACTAAAGCATACTTGCCAGTTTCTACTCCTTAGGAGTGTAATTCCATATAAGCCATCACATGATAAAATCTGCCTTCAGGTGTATGTGGACTGCTAGGTTTCCTAAATGCACAGTCAAGTTTGAAAATGTGCAGATAACTTCATAAAATCAAACAAGGTTCAGAGATAGTTCTGATTGATTGTGCATACTGTAGTGTTACAGTTTAAATTTACAATCCAGTTTAGCATTCCCATTTCACATGTGCACAGTTCATCACAGCATTTGCAGGTTTTGTCTTGTTGCAGCATATTACATGCTTGACTGTCCATTTCATGATTGGAAATTATTTTATCTGAAACTGTGAAGTAACTTCACCATCAGGAGCTTGCAAGTATGCTGAACTCTTGCATTAATGGGAATGTGCCACTGATAATCATAGCAACAGATAAGGCGCTTTTTTCATCTGAAAAATGCTTATATCTTTCTGATTTCTCCACGAAAACATATGTTGTGGGTACACTTTAGAAGCGCCTCGCCGCTTCTAACGAGTACCTACAACATATGTTTTTGTGGAGAAATAAGAAAAATATTATGTGGATACCCCCTCTTATCTGTAGCTATGGATAATAGGCTAACAGCACAGATCCAGATGAAAGGAGTATCAAGAGAAATATTTTGCTTATTTCTCCATGAAAGTGGAGGCTGTTGTATGCATTAGAAGAGCCTAAGGCATTTTTTCATGGAAAAATAAAAAAAATACCAATACTTTTTGGCTAAAAAGGTGCCATATCTGGAGATATGTCACAGTAACAAAAACCTACTATGTTACATTTGTACAGCCAGAACCAAGCCTGATCGTTATCTTCACTGCTTCCTATATAGAATTGACAGTACACAGTTATATGGACAGCACCATATGAATGTGGACAGTCAAAGACCAGATCAGCCTGGACAGATTTATAGTTTGACCTGAGCCTTCTCTGTCTACTTACAGAATTGTTGGATAATGTAGAATTATTCAAAGAATAACAGTATTCTTGATCAGACTGAGCAGGCTCACAAGTCTCATGTGGGCCTTGATGTTTGGATTTACAATGGAATCTAGATATGAGATACCTTGCAAAAAAGTGTCTCCAAGGCATGTGTGTACAGCAAAGGCCTAGGTTAGCCTGTGTATTTGCACAGTTTAATCAGAATCTGTTTTGTATGTAGATATATTCTACATCATCTAGTGATTCAGACAGTAAAAAATGTGATCAGACTGTACAGATGTGAGTAGGCTGAACACTTGCATAGATGGTAATGTGTGGATGTGTGGTCTGATCTGGTTTTTTGCTGTTCCTGTATACACTGAGGAATATTTTCCCATAGTGTGGCTCGCATTTTCTCCGGACACAGCCCACATTTGTCTTGATAAACAGTTAAGATCCTGATCAGATTGGACTGTCACTGTTCATAATGAGACAAGGTAAATTTTGGGGTGTCAGGCTAACATACCATATTTTCTTTAAGTATTCTGACAGACAGGCCTGAGTAACAGTGTAGACTCAGATGAGATTCCACAGAATATGCCACCCAATAGGGAACTGCACTGACTGCCATTCAGCCAGTAATTTATAGACATCAGCAGGCAGTGAAAATGGACCTGTTCGAATTTCAGGAAAACTGTGGTAAGAAGGTCAGGCATCTGAATAGTTAAGGAAAAATATGGTACCTTACACTGTGCTTGCTGTTTTGGTAGCTGATGCCAGTATTGTACAAATATCACAAGTATATTCTCAGTATTCTGTGCAAGGTTACCCCCTGCAGGTTTGTACCAGATTACTAGTTCTGGATTTTCTAATTGACAGGCTTAAACTTGATGAGAAGTGAGAGAGTTGGGTCTATATTTGCCCACATCTTCACCGTAGGCGACTATTCCTGATTAAGGAATATAATCAAGCTATAAGAAGTCTGTCATAAATGGAGTTTATTGTCTAACACAATAAACAAACCCTTTCAAGTATAGTTATTATTCTATTGTCTCACCCAACTTTTTATTCATTTAAATTAATTTTCTTTTAATTGCAATATTTGCTTACATTACTGATATTAAAGTTTTAAAACTTAATCCTTTCACATTATACTTTAAACATTTAATACCTCTTTTTAACATTCACTTATAAAGTTGAAGTTACCATCCATTACGGCATAAATCATCAATATAATGAATTTAAAAAAACATCATGATGCTGGAATTTAGTTGGCACAAAGCACAACATTTCTTGTCTATTAAAACATCTTTCAAGCTTTTCATTTATAAGACTTTTACATTGATTATACCTATATGTTGTCTGTTGTCAAAAATCTTTTTCATTTCAGATACAGGTAAGCTAACCTTGTCTTTGATGCTCAAAGAGATATTTCATCTATCTTTTGTAACTCTGTCCTGATTTCATGAGAATCTGTTAAGTTTTAATGTTTTTTGTTTTTTTTTTGTTTTTTTTTTTGGGGGGGAGCAGGGTATCTATAAGAATGTTTGGATAAAGCATAAAAGCAATAAAAGCTATTAAAACCTGAGGAAGAAGTGTTTTAGATTAAATCTGCTGTCTTTTCACATGATGATTAGAGGGTTATGGAAGTAGCAGCTGCTAAATGTAGACATTTACAAAATCTCATTTGTTATTGCTGTAGGTTTTTTTTTGTGTGTGTGTGTGGGGGGGGGGGGGGGGCTTTAAGGTGCCCCCCCACCCCCCACCCCCACTTCCCCTAGGACTGGCTTAAGCAGTTTTTGATTTTCAATCTAACCAAATTGATCCCCAACAAAAAAGGTTTACCAATCATATTGAACTGTGTTTAGTGAAGTGTCATTTCATATAAGCTGTGACAAATTATATAGGATTTATAATACATAAAGATGGAAGTATACCAGATCCAAAGAAAATGAAAACAAATTGGGTTTCTCAACCACTTAATTTGATGGGTATAAGATTATATGTCATCAACAAATGGGATTAGTGATGATTGGAATTTATGGTATCTTGTTTATTTTTTTTTTTTTTTGGTCACTTTTGTAGTGCTTCTCAGTATGTCAGTGTGTCCTATTTGAAAAATTGTGAATAGAGTGATACTAATGGAAAGCTGTACGATGTGTTGGTTTGACAGCTGTGTACTACCATATATGTTTCATAGGTACTGACAATGTCTTGAAAAGGGTAGGTGGGAGAGGAAGTAGGTTAATATGGGCACTTATTAGAATTGCCTTGTCTGACAGGGTTCATATACGTCAGGGTAATGTTAGAGAAATGTTTTTTCAAGGTCAGGGAATTGTCCGGGAATTCTGTGATGTGTCAGGGGAAAATGAAATGTTGCAGAAATGTCAGGGAAATGTCAGGGAATTTTACATTTCAGCCTGATGAAGCTAGGATGTTTGGACCCGATTTATTTTTCTTGCTAAATTCATAAAATTTGCGGCTCCGCTATTGTCAGGGAAATTTGAATTTAGGTCAGGGAAAAGTCAGGGAATTTTGGTAAATCCTAAATGTATGAAACCTGTGCCAAAACGTTTCTGTTGAAAACCCACATTTATTATCTTTTTTTTTTATTTATTGATTTATGGATACCAAAATGTCAATTTTTGAGTGGTAATCTGGGATATGAAATTACTCTTTTCATGGATTGTTGTAGTATGTAGATTTACACTACTGAACACATTCTTCCCGGGTAAATAATGTAAATGAAATGTTTATTTTATACCAGATAGTTGTTAGCTCACCTGAACAACATTCATGAAGAGCTATTGTACTACCCTCGATGTCAGCGTTGGCGTCACCATTAGCCTTGATATCCACAAATGTAAAAGTTTTTGTTAGTTTTTAAGACCTGATTATTTCCTAACCTTATCACTGATTTAATTTATCTTTATTATGATTATACATATTGGTCAAAAATTTTGTGCAGGACCATCACCACCACCGTAGGTCATGGCAAGGTCAAAGTCACAGACTTAGAATTTTCATGTTAAAATTTTACATCAAAGTTTTTAGGACCTCATTATTATTTTATTTGATTGACAAGCGTGAGTTCAGGTGAGCTATCCTATCTGGCGACAGGTCTTGTTTTAATAGCTTTTGACTGCAAGTATAAATAATCAGTATAGAAATTGTACTGGCCATGCATGGCAGTTATAGTTGGTTTAATTGCATGGACACATTATAGTCAGGTAATTCAAATACCAAGTAAACTGCAATCAGGATTATATGGATTCTGATGGGCACCTCTGGTCATTCTGGGATTCTTTAGAATTGTCCATTCAGATGTGATATTAGATCATTGACTGTTTGCTTGTTATTTTAATTTGAGGAGACTTAATTTCAGATAGTGATTATAAGGATTGATTATTTACTGTTGATCTTGCCACAGAATGTAGGTTGTTCAGTTACTGCTATTCTGACTGGAGGAGGCTTATGTTGTGACTGAATCCTCACACAGTTTGTTCAATGATTCTCACAAAGGTAGTTTGCTTATTCTTATTGGAGGAGGCTTATATTTTGATAGTTAATCTTCATAAAGCTTGTTCATTCACTTGTTGCTATTCTTAATGGAGAAGGCATATGTTGTAATAATGTAGCCTCACAGAGCTTGGTTCTTATTATTATTGCAAGAGGCTTATCTTCAGGCAGTGTATACTCACATTGTTTATTCACTTGTTGCCATATCTGTTGGAGGCTTTGATTTTCCATTTTTTATTTGTTGTTTCATAAAAATTTGGAAGTACCAATATATAGCAGTTGATTATGCATTGTCAAATGACTCCTGGCATAGTGTATATTTTTACCAAGTTCATTCTAGCTATTTGTTACAAGGAGCTGTTACTTTTCAAAAAGAGGAGTGTTTCTATTTATGGCCATACCTAACTCTTTATATATACTGTGTTTACCCTAAATAAGGGACGCTTAACTTCTTAGCATATTTGTCCTACAATTTGCAAAAAAGTCTATTTTATTACCTGTTGATGCATCTAATATAGTCCTGGATGAGTGGCAAACAGTGCAGACCCCAATCAGATGCCCTATCTGGATGAGTGGCAAACAGTGTAGACCATGATCAGATGCCACATTCTGCAGCATCTGAACTTGGTCTACACTGTTTGCTTAGGCCTTTCTGTCCCAATATTTAGGGTTCTTACAATACATTATTCTGCTGACTTCTGTATTACTGCTTCCCAAATAAGATCTGACTGTTACGTGCTTGAACATGCAATTTCTTACTATATCAAAGGGCTTGATTTTTGTTACTTGTATTCAGAAGTAAAGTTGTGAAGAAAAGTAAAGAAGTACTCTTAAAAGTGATTGCTTAATCTGCCATCACTGGCCATTATCATATTCGGCAAGATCAGCTTTCATGTTTAACTATGAAATATTTGTCAAAATTGATGATTGAAAAAACTAATGAATGGAGTTGAATTAATGAAAATAATTTCCATTTCTCTTAATGACTGGTGTGTTTTGAAGTTATCCTGTTTTCCAGCTTTGCAGTCCTTCGTATGGGTATATCTTTAATAATGGATTGAAATTGTCCGTCACTGAAAATGAAGCAAGTGGTGCTTCAAGAATACTTCTCACATCACACATGCAAACAGAAGAATAAGATAGTATAACAAGACTTACTTGTATCTATAATGACTAGTCAACATGTTTATGTGTTTTACATCTGTATTATACAAGGTCATGATTGGTGATGGTGATTTTCCTGATCTTCAAACCTTGTACAGGTTAACTATGTGCAAGGTCTGAATGTAGCTTATATCATTCCTCTGTTTGTGTATTGTTTATATTTCCATATAGCTCAAGCTAGTGCTTAACCCTTAAAATTATAAGACAGTACTTCATGCTCTGTTTTATCATGTTAATAATTGTGTCAGTGAATACTTTAAACCATTATAACTACAGGGCTGTATACCTTGGCCTCTGTGATTATAAAAATAGATGTGATTGTGTTCTATTTTAGCCAAAGGATTGTCACTGAGATCAAGTGAAAAACAGAAGTGTTGGTCACAATTTATTTAATCATTTCTTTTAAACCTTTTTTATTCAAAGGGTTGAGTGTCATAAGCAATTTAATCATGCGAATATGTGTGAATATGAAGTCTCAAATCTTTCAGTTGCATTCCATGATATGTTTCGTCATTTCAGGTGGGGATAAATGAATTCTTTAACCATTGTTCTCAAAGTGTTGCTTGTTATGATCTGTTTCATCATTTCAAGATTTCAGAATATTGTCCCAAAAAGCTGTATGTCATATATTCCCTGGTCTTTTCATGTTTGTTGAATGGTATACCAGTATGTTCTGTATTTATCTTGGTAGTTGCTGGACAGTATGTTGTAATCTGCTTATAATTCTGGTAAGATGTGCTTGAGTTCTTAAAGCCTTGGAGTCAGTCAGATAACTGCTGTGATCAATAAGTAAATAATAAAAGTACTCAACAGCTCTTGTAGTACTGTGCTGTCTTGAGTCATGATGCATATGCTAGTGATTATGACCAGGGGTGAGTGTGGATAGGTTGCTTTTTAACCAGATCCTGTTAATGTTAAATGACAGTCATCGTCAGCATGATACCTTGTCTGCCTGGTGTATGTTGATCCAGTGGGTGGATTATCTAAAAAATTGCAGGAATATATCACCAACACATGCTTAGTTATTTAGAGTTTGATATTACTGACCTTATTTTTCAAGGTCACAGGTCTCCAGAGATTATCAAATTTTACATAAAATTCCTGTATGCTATCTCCTGAACCTATGAATGAATTTAAGTTGAACTTGCATTGATACATCAGTTGAAAAAGTTGGTTAGATTTTGGTGAATGTTGGCACAGGAGCTCTGGGAGTTGGGAATCTGTTTTCTCTGAAAACAAGTCTCTGGCTTCACTAGTCTATGTAGTCACAAGGCTATCTTTTTGTTGTGGTATTTTTACGAGGGTCCTGCAAAAAGTTTTGTCACTGGGTTCGGATTACTTCAGTGCTACGTTTTATCAAACATATTTTTATTACAAACCTTCAAAGTATTCCCCTTTTATTGAAACTCATTTTTGTAACCTTTTTACCCAGCCTCGAAAAGCAGATAAATGGTCTTCTTTTGGTATCTGTTGGAGACACTGATATTTCGCTGCCAAGAGAACTTCTAGACTTATACTTACTTCCAGAAAGCATTTTCTTAAGCCTTGGAAATACAAAGAAGTCACAGGGACTCAGGTCAGGTGAATTAGGTGGATGGTTTAAAACTTTCACCTTTTCAGAAGCCAAAAAAGACTTAACAACCTCACACTTATGACAGGAGGCGTTGTCATGTAAAAGGTGGACTCCTGACCATCCTTTGCTTGGTAGTTTCTTATTGTAAAACTCTTTCACTTTCTTCAGTACAGAATTCTTGTAGAATTGGCCAGTGACTGTATGACCAGATGGACAAGGCACTTGAATGACTGGCCCACTTGAATTAAAGAAAATTGCGTACAACATCTTTTTCGAACATGGTTCTCTTGGCAATACATGCCAAGCTTCCATTGCTTATTATCAGCCCTTCTTTGTGGCTCAAACATGTGCACACAGGTTTCATCATCTGTAAGCAAGTTAGAAATAACCCGACTATTACAGCCTTTGTATGTTTTCAAAAGTTCCCGGGCACATTTAAGACATTGTGTCTTTTGCTCCTCAGTAGTGCAAACCTTTCTCAGGTCCAAACACTTTTTCAGAATTGTTTGCACACTGCCTTCTGATATGCTAGTACAACTAGCTATATCTTTGACAGACATTCGCACATCCTGTTCGACCACAATCTTTACAGCAGCGATGTTAGCCTTGGTAACAGAAGTTTTAGGCCTTCCAGGTCGGGTATCATCTTCAACAGAAAATTTCCCAGCTTTAAAAGCTTTAACCCACCTAAAAACTGTGCCCATTGAAATGGTCTGAGGTCCATATATACCACACAATTCATTAAATATCTGCAGTGAATCTATATTAAGCCTAATGCGGCATTTAATATAGCTACAAATTTCAGCCTTCTGGTCCATGTTCCAGTGTAACAAGTAAATTGATCAGTGTACATGACTGCATCTATTTCAGTTTGAAATAACTTGGTCAGTTGGAAAGCAATTTGCACGAAATAAACGGGTGTTGTTAGCTATTAAACACACCATTCAAGTGCAGTGAAGCATTTTAAAATATACCTGGGATAAAACTAAGGAAGCCTATTAGTGACAGAACCTTTTGCACAACCCTCGTATACACCCATTTGAGAAAACGGACGTATTATGTTAGGGGTCTGGTATCCATCTGTCTATCCATAAACTTGTTCATTTCCGGCTAACTGCTCCTACAGTTTACATCCCATCAAGCTGAAACGTGGTCTATATTTAGACAATGATGTTGAGCAGTGCATATTGTTTAGGGGCAACAGTCAACCGAATATTAATAGATTTATGAAACTTTGAAAATTTCTGTAAACTTTATTTCCAGCTAACGCCTCCTACAGTTTACATTGGATTAAGCTGAAACTTGTTTTATACTTAGACCATGACATGGAGCAGTGCATATTGTTTTGAGGTTACAATCCACCAAGTATTAGCAGAGTTATGCCCCTTTGAAATTTTTTATTACTTTTTACTTTCCAGCTGACCTCTTCCTACAGTTTGCATACAATCAAGCTGAAACTTGATTTATAATTAGACCATGATGTAGAGCTGCGCATGTTGTTTTGGGGTTACAGTCCACCAAATATAATGCCCCTTTGAAAATTTCTGTCAACTTTTTGTTTCTGGCTTACTCCTCCTACGGTTTACATCCAGTCAAGCTGAAACTTGATTTGTACTTAGACCATAGTGTTGAGCAACCCATATTGTTTCAAGGATACAGTCCTACAAATATTAGCAGAGTTATGCCTGATTGAAAATTTCTGTAAACTTTTTTGTTTCTGGCTAACTTCTTCTTCAGTTCAAATTTCTGTAAACTTTTTGTTTCCGGCTAACTTCTACAGTTCACATCTGATCAAGCTAAACCTTGATTTATAGTTAGACCATGATGTGGAGCAGCGCATATTTGTTCGAGGTTACAGTCCATCAAATATTAGCAGCCCTTTGAAAATTTCGGTATGCTTTTTGTTTCCAGCTTACTCTTCCTAGAATTTACATCTGATCAAGCTGAAACTTGATTTATAGTTAGATCTTTATGTGGAGCAGCGCATATTATTTCGAAGTTACAGTCCATCAATACCAGCATTTAGTTAGACCATGATGTGGAGCAGTGCATATTGTTTCAAGGTTACAGTCCACCAAATATTAGCTAGAGCTATGCGCCTTTGAAAATTCTGTAAACTTTGTTTTCGGCTAAATCCTACAGTTTACATCGGATCAAGCTGAGAACTTGTAAATAGTTACACTATGATGTGGAGCAGTGCATATTATTTCGAGGTTTCAGTCCACCAAATATTAGCAGAGTTATGCCCCTTTGAATATTTCTGTAGCCTTTTAGTTTCTGACTTCCTCCTCTACTGTTTACATCCAATCAAGTTGAAACTCGTTTATTGTTAGACCATGGTGTGGCGCAGCGCATATTATTTCAAGTTTACAGTACACCAAATATTACCAGAGTTACGCCCCTTTGAAAATTTCTGTAATCTTTTTGTGTCCGGGTAACTCCTCCTATAGTTTACATCCAATCAAGCTGAACATTTGTAAATAGTTACACCATGATGTGGAGCAGTTCAGATTGTTTCCAGGTTACAGTCCACCAGATATTAGCAGAGTTTTGCCCAGTTGAAAATTTTGGTAATTCTTTGGGTTTCCAACTAACTCCACTTACAGTTTTCATCCAGAGCAGTGAATAATACAGGAGTCAGTATATGTGCTACATCTTATTACTTCCCACAGGCATATGATGCCTCCACTGGCCGAGCTCTTGTTAATTTGGATAGTTGCATCAGTAAGTTCTCTTTTAGCTCACCAGAGCCAAAGGCTACGGGGGAGCTTATAGGATAGGCAGTGGTCCGTCAATAGTGTCCATGTGGGGGTCACTGCGGTGTTAACTTTTTCAAACGACATGTCTGAAATCGCTGGGCCTATTGAAAAATTACATGTGGAGCTTCTGTTGGAAGGGGGAAACAAAAGTTTGTTCATAATGGTTTGCTCACCTGACCAAGATGGCTGCCATGCTTATATATGGTAAAAAACCTTTGAAAATCTTCTCAGGAACCGAATGGCCGATGACCTTGAAAGTTGATATGCAGTATTAGGGACTCAGGCTCTACCAAGTTTATTCAAATGATCACCCCTGGTTTACCTTGACCTGTTTTACAGCATGGGCAAATTTGGTGGCTTGGGGTTTTGTATGGAAAAATTACAGTGGATTTTTCTGAAGCTATTGTAGCCTATAACATCAAAGCTGATATTTGCAATCAGCTAAATGATTTATTTATAATTACCAAAGGTCAAGGTGATTTATTAATCTTTGTCCTGGATGCCTAAGATTCAATATTTTTATCTTCTTTTCCTCTAAAACTGCTAGGCTGATTGAAACCAAATTACATGTTGAGCCTCAGTCAGATGTGGGAATTAAAGTTTGTTCATGGAATCAAGATTGCTGCCTTGCCCATATATGGTAAAAGCCTTTGAAACTCTTCTTCTCAGGAACCGAATGGCCAATGGCCTTGAAACTTGCTATGCACTGTTAGGTACTTGGGCTTTACCAAGATTGTGGGAAAAAGGCAAATTGTGGATTTATGTGAAACTTTTGTAGCATATTATGACATTCAAAGTTAATATATGTAATCAACTAAATGAATTTTTATAACTACCAAAGGTCAAGTTCCTTTACTGATCTTTCTCCTGGATACCTCAGATTCAGTATTTTTATCTTCTCTAAAACTGCTGGGCTGATTGAAACCAAATTACATGTTGAAACCCTATGGGATAGGGGAATGTAAGTTTGTTCATGGGATTTTGAACAAATGATCAAGATATTTGCAGTGCCCATATATGGTAAAAACCCTTTGAAAATTTTTTTCTCAGGACTTGAAAGGCCAAAGACCTTGAAACTTGGTATGCAACATTTGGGACTCTCACCATACCAGGTTTATTCAAATGGTGACCATTGGTTGACCTTGACCTATTTTAAATATGAAAAGTAAGCAATTAATATCAAACTTTAAACACGGAAAAAACAAAACTTCGAAAGTACAATGTGCAAGTTCTGAGTACAAAAGGGTTAAGGTTGCAGAAGCAGACTTGCCTATCCACTTGAGCTCTGGTGAGCGTATTGGCCCATTGGCCTCTTGTTATAGTTGCAAGATTATATAACTGTTTCTTGATGATATCCTAGTTCTGTTAAAAGGTGTTAATAATGTATTTTCATATACAGTTGTTATTATGCATCTGTTTGTCATGGTTTCTTGTAGTGTGTTAATATTTGAGTGTGTTGGGGTGTTCTTACTTTGTTTATTGTGTCTACATTTCTAGAGAATGAACCTATGAACTATGTTCAGTTTCACCATAAATATTGGTGTCTGCCTTCAGTTTGCTTATAAATACCTTGAGAGTTGGGGCATATTGAAACTGAATATGCAAAATCATAGTGTGCCAAAAGCTCTTCATTCACAAAGACATTGCTGTTACCTACTTTGTTATTATTTCAAGGTCCAGTTTTATTGACATATTTTGGTAATTATCATAAAGGGAGTAGCTTACATTTATTTGTATGGTTATAATTGACTTCTTACTTCTTCTGTTTTATTGAGTGGGACCAGATTGTCTGAAATATGATGAAGCAGCCATTATAGGGTTTTTGCTAAAGAAATTGTAATTATTGCTACATCTAGCTCATAATGTTGGCCAGGTTTGGCAAATTTAATAAAATACAGGTGAGTACAAGCTAGAATCACGGAGTAGGGATTAGTGAGATGGAAAGAGTGGTTTGGCTGAAAACTTGAAACAATTCCACTGAAAATGAACTGTTAAAGATTCAAGTGAACAGATACACATTCAAGGGAAACAACTTTGTCAAATTTGGTTTTGATCCCTTCTGAAAAGGACTCTTCTCTAAAAGGAACGGATAGGGAGCAAATTCTTTCCCACTTTTAAGAAGGGGATTGATGAGCAGGAAAGCAAACTGAAAGGCAAAAAAGTTGTCTCCCTTGTAAAAAATGGTGGAAAATCTACCGAATGTATCCAGTCTCCTTAACCTTTAAAGCACCATGCAAAAATTTGTAGCAGACATTTTGAATTTTTTTATGTATTATTATTTAGTTTTCAGAGAAAATAAGTCTTTACATTTCATGTTAATCATCTGCTTGGCAGCTGATTCACATGAAATGTCAAGACTTTATTCTCTGAAAAAAATAAAAATAAAATTGTTTTCTGCTGCAGTTGTGATTGGCGCTTTAAGGGTTAATTCTCCAGATAAGATGATATTTTTTTGAGACAATAATATCAGTAGTTTTTCTTATTTTTCCATGTAGTAATTTGTTAAAAATTGTTTCACTGATACAATTCTAAAGAGAGGCCACAGCATAAAGCTTCATGGAGTAATGAGAAAAACAAAACCTGAAACATCTGCTTATCTTGTCTGGAATTGTCACAGGTAATAAATAACCATTTCCTTCTCTTGCAGCTGCATGAAATCTGCAAGTACAGCACAACCTCTTTATAGCACCGTGGGATCTGGAGAAAAATATGTGTCAGCTAAACAACCATGGTGTAACCAAACAAAAATGAATTGATTATATAGAAAAATGACCATAATAAGATGGTTTTGGATATAAGACAGTTTAAGGATGGGTCCCAAAAGTGTTTTAATCAAGCAAAAATGAATAGATTATATAGAAAAATGCCCATAAATGGTCATTTTTCTATATAATCTTTAGATTTTTGTTGGATGGTTATTTTACTATATAATCTATACAGTTTGCCTGGATTCAGTACTTTTGGGGTTTAATCCATCTTATATCTGAAACTGTCTTATAATGAACTGTCTTATAAAGGGGTTCTTGTGTAGTTTGTGAAGTAATGATATCCAAGGAGATACAAGGACACTAATAGTTCCTATGTTTTCTTTCTTTCAGGACATAAGATCAGTATAAGGATTACCACTGATCTCTTCTTTTGTGTTATCTTTGTGTGATAAATAAACTGGGTCACTTGCATCATGCCCTGAAATGTTCTTTGCCTTCAGAGTCAATCCACAGAAAAACCTACATAATGGAGCAAGTAATACATAACTTCAGATGAGATGGTATGGTGATGATTTGTGATATTTTGTTGTTGTTTTTTTGCACCAGAATTTATCTTGTGGATCTGATTAGACCATTTTGCCTTGGTGAGCTGATTCTAATGACTACTCATCACATATATTTTGGTACAAAAAAACAACAACAAAAAAACAACAACAAAAAAACAACAAACAACAACAAGCAAACAAAAACTTATGAAAACCTACTTACCTTACCTGGACCTATGTATATGAGATACGCAAACAACAATGGGTGCTGAAACTAGATTAAAATTCTCTTTCAGCAGCAAAGATTGTGGTCTCAATAAGCAGGTTGGTCTGGCATTGTGTATGTTTTTCTGTGTCTGGCTAAGTGGTTGACACAAATTAGGTTAAAATGTTCTGCAGTACATATCCATAAAATCTAGATTTTCTCCTTGCACAGTGCACAGTGTTTAAAGATGCACTGTGCAGATGATTATCTGGACCCATTTGTTCAAAGCTAACGATGTCGTTAGTTAACGATTCGTTAAAATTTACATTGAGTGATATGCAAATATGCTGAAATGTTTTGCTGAAAAAATGTGAGTAGCTTTTGCAGTGCAAAAGCTACTCACATTTTTTCAGCAAAAAATATCAGAATATTGTATATTGAATCTGCTAAAACAGTTAACGAAATGACCCTTAACGAGCTTGTTAAGCTAATGACGCTTTGAACAACTGGGCCCTGGTCATTGTTTTCCCTATAATTTTGCATGATATACTTACATAGTGCTGCCGCTGAGTTGTTTGTGTGACCTGATTTGAGTTAAACCAAATACCAAACCACTTGACAGGAGGGCTTTTAACTCTTAGAGTGCCAGGAAAAATTGTTGCAGGCAACAATCTATTTTTTTTTTTTTTTTCAGAGAAAAAGGTTTGGTATGCAAATGATTCCCATGAATATAAAGTCTTATATCTCTGAAAAAGAAAAAATGAGAATGTTGTCTGCTGTAGTTGTGATTTTGGCTTGATGAGATAACTTTTTGCATATAGATGGGAAATTCAGCAGATGACAAAAAGTGATTTTTTTTTTTAGAAAATAGGTCAGTATTTTATATGAATTATCTTTTTGAGATAACTTCATTGGAAATGCCACAGCCTGTTTTCAAAGAAATTTAGAAATTTGATTTTAAAATGTTATCTGCTAATATATCTATTTCAGCATGCAAGGAGTTAAATGAATAAAATATTCATAAAAATTCTTCATTTTTCTCACATCTTCATGAGAAAATGCCGCAGCATCTTATGAAAATTCTCACTAAGAAGATTTTGATGAGTCCAGACTAAATTTCAGAGAACTTATTTAGGAAGAGTATTTGATGTTAAATCTGAGATAATTTTTTCCAGTTATCCATAAATATATATGTTGTGGATACTTATTAGAAGTGCCTCACCGAGGCACTTCTGATGTGTACCCACAACATATGTTTTAATGGAGAAATAAGAAAATTATCCTAGAATTGTCACCTAATTCTCCTCTTAAACGAGGTATGGACATCAAGAAGATTTATTGTGGAGAATATTTATGAAAATTTTATCTGAGCCCTATCACTGACAGCAAAGAAACAAAATGGCATCTAATCTGTGACCCAGCTAGAGTTACAGTTTGTTTGAAGTCTGTTTGATACATATTGTAGGTTATTGTTCAGAGAGCACTTGCTGGGAAGACATACGACCATGCAAAGGCTGGGACCATACTTTGTGCTTACATCAAAATACTACCCCTCTTTCTTCTAGTGTTCCCTGGCATGATTGCAAGAATACTGTTTCCAGGTACATTAAAAGATACAGTATAACCTCGATGGCTCGAACCCGAATGGCTCGTTTACCGTGGATGATTCGAACTCATTTTTCAGTCCCTACAAAATCCTTCCAATAGCTCAAGAAAAATATTTAGGAATTTTTTTCTTATTTTATCATGGAATTGTATGTTGTGTGTACTCATTAGAATTGCCTCATCGAGGCAATTCTAATGAGTGCACTCAACATACAATCATTGTGTAGAAAATCGAAAAGATTTCCCTAAATTTTCGCTATTTGCTTCGTGAACTGGTGCCATGATTAACTCTCAGTGGCTTGAACTACCCATGTCTCGAATGAATTTCCATGGCCCCAAAGATGTTCGAGCCACTGAGGTTCAGCTGTATAAACGAAGTTACCCAGGAAAGGTCACAGAAAATTCAGTCTTCACATGGCACAGAAGAATATTAGATCTATCGTGGGTGTGAGGGATAGATAGAAAAATCCTTCCTGAGGGTCACTGTCTGGCATCACAAACTTTGCCGAGTGATGCCAGACTGTGATCCCGAGGCACAAATTTTTTATCTACCCCTCACACCGATGATGGATTCTTTTTCCTGCATACCTTTTATTTCTGAACATGGATTTTTTGATAATGCAGTCACTTTGACTGCCGACCTCTGCCATATTGTCATAATATTACGTGACATTTAGTGACATCATTACGTTCACTGATGTCAACCTAAACGATAGCATACGTGACGTCCTATACAACCAGTGTATATCAAAACGTGAGAATTCTCAATTTTTTCGCAAGTTAAAACCCAGCATTTCCTTATTTGGTGTGCAAGATTAATAGATGAATAAACAATGACAAGACACAAAGGCACACGTGGCTCCATAGCATGGTTGTTAGGGCATCTGACTGCAGATACAGTGGACATGTTTAAATCCCAGCTGGGTCACATGACTTTCATAGATATAATAATCATAGCTACAGATAAAAGGGGGTATCCACATAATATTTTTCTTATTTCTCAATGAAAACATACGAGGGGTGTTCAATAAGTTCGTAGAACTCGGTATTTTCTATACAATTCAAGATTTCTTTTTTCATTTTTGTGCAGTGTAAACCTTTGTCAGTTGAATGATAACAGCCGTACATTTTTTGCTCTTACTTTTTGTTTGAAAACCTATACCCAAAAATGGAAAGTCAGAATATTGAGCTCAGAGCAGTCATAAAGTTCCTCACTAAGGAGGGTGCAAAGGCCAAAGAATATGTGGGAAAGCCAAGTTCTGCTTACGGATGGTCAGGTGGTTTTTCTCCGGGTTCTCCGGTTTTCGCCCACCTTCAATGAACGATTGGCTCGATATAAGTGAACTATTCTTGAAAGGGCCGTAAAATCCAAATCAAAAAAAAAAAAAAAAAAAAAAGGCCAAAGAAATCCATTGGCGCATGGCTGATGTGTATGGTGATAGTAGCCCAAAGTATTCCACAGTGGCAAAGTGGTCAGCAGAATTTAAACATGGGCGAGACTCCTTAGAAGATGACCCAAGACCAGGTCGCCCTGCTGATGTCATCAGCCAGGAGATGATCGACCGTGTTGAGAGACTTGTGCTAAACAATCGCCGAATCAAAGTTGCCGAACTTGCTTCAGAATGTGGTATTTCTAATGGAAGTGTTTACACTATAATCCATGAACATTTAGGCATGTCAAAAGTATCTGCCAGGTGGGTACCCAGAAACCTGAACATGCAAGATCGTCAGCAAAGGGTGGAGTCAAGTCAAGAACTTCTGGAAGTGTACAATGCCAATCCAGAAGACTTTCACACTCGTCTTGTAACAGGAGATGAAACTTGGCTTCACCACTGGGACCCAGATACTAAAAAAGAGTCCATGCAATGGAAGCGCCCTGGCTCACCCCCACCTAAGAAATTTCATACCCAACCATCAGCCAGCAAGGTAATGGCCATGGTGTTTTGGGACTCCAAAGGGATTATATTGATAGATTACAAGCCTGCTGGTACTTCAGTTACAGGAGAATACTATGCCAATGTCATTAAACAATTAAAGGTTGCTATTAAAGAAAAATGAAGGGGAAAGCTAGCTGCTGGTGTCCTTCTTTTGCATGATAATGCCCGTGTGCACAAGTCCAGAGTTGCACAAGCGGCTATTCGTGAGTGCAAGTTCGAGCAGTTAAATCACCCGCCATACAGTCCAGACCTGGCCCCAAGTGATTATTATCTGTTTTGAAATTTGAAGTCCCACTTGCGTGGAACGAGATTTCGGGACGATGATGAGCTCAAGGCTGCTACAGAGGCTTGGTTTGAGGACCAAATAGACGACTTTTATTTCAAAGGCATAGACTGCTTAAAAGAAAAGTGGGCCAAATGCATTGAAATAAAGGGGGATTTTATTGAAAAATAATGTTGAAACCATCTTCCAATCTGTGAGTTAAACCCCGAGTTTGACGAACTTATTGAACTCCCCTCATATGTTGTGGGTACTCATTATAAGCGCCTCACTGAGGCACTTCTAATGAGTACCCACAACATATGTTTTTGTTGAGAAATAAGAAAGATATCAGCATTTTTTGGATGAAAAAAGCTCCTTATCTGTTGTTATGGATATTGATCATGAAATCATATATTCTGCTGTTGTCAGTTACTGTCGCAAGTGTGTGCACAAGTACTAGTTAACCAGTTAAAGGACTAATAAGCCTGCCAAGGAACAGTATGTGTAGGTTAAGTGACTGCATTCAATATGACCTTAACATATCTCAGTCTCTGTAGGTACTTGACAGATCAGACTTCATAGCTGCATGCCCTCTTCTATTCTAGGTCTCTTCTTACAAAACTAGGTCTCTGAATTGAACTGGCTTTGCTGTTAACCATTTTCCTGCTGAGCCCTGTTATGCCCTGCCTTTGCAAACAGTGTAGATCCAGGTCAGTTGGCTTCTTCAGAAGCCAACTGATCTGGATCTGCACTGTTTGTCATTCAGTATGTGAATTTATATCAACAATCTGGATTAAGTAATCTGATTGGCTGACAATTGGAAATGGGTGTGGTGTCTTAATTTATTTAGCATGGCAAGGGTTTAACAATGATTTCAAACATATTTGCTAACATTTCTATGGAAGTATAGTTCATGTTTTTTCAGGATATGACTGATATGATAATGCCCTTGTTTTCTGTATTTTTGTCTTCAGAAACTGTGGGCTGTTCTGACCCAGCTGTATGTAAAGAAATCTGTGGCTCTGAAAGTGGGTGCAGTAACATAGCATACCCGACCCTGGTTATTAACTTGATGCCTCCAGGTAAGCCTTGACTCATTGCTAGAGCTGTATATACCCTTACTGGGAATGGATACATTTTCAAGGGATGCAACTCTTTCAAAATTGTTCGGCTCCCTTCTGAAAAAGCGTATACTCTTAAAGGAAACAATTTGCTCCCATGGGCAAAGCCTGTCATTTTGGAGGAGACCCCCTTTCAGCAGGAGGCAAAAATATTTTGACAGTTGCCCTCCTGAAAGAATGTCCTTTCCCCATAATGTGATGATATAACCCAGTTCAGGTATTAAAAGGAACTTCTTCAAATGTAGGAAGTATTGCAAGGATTGTGGTGTCCTAATATGTAGAATATTGAGACCCAGATCAGCTTGCACATTTACACCATAATCTGATCAGGGGCTGCAGGGCTGGTTTAAGGAACCAGTGGAAATGGTATTTACCCTAAGTATTCAGACATCTCAATTCCTTACCATACTTCATCTATAATTTGAACAAGTAGAATTTACAGCCTGTTGTGTCTAAAGTTTGCCAAGCGAGTGGCAAATAGTTTAGACCCTGATGAGATGCCATGTTCTGCAGCATCTCATCAGGGTCTACACTGTTTGCTCAGGCCTGTCTGTCTGAATACTTATGATACTACAGAATATACTGACAAAGAGAGCAGGCTAATCTTGGCCTTCGCTGTTGGCATATGACATAAGGACATTTTTTTTCACCTTCTTTATCATGTCTGTGGAAACTAGATATACCATTTTTATGAATTGGTTTATGTAATGTCTTTTTTGTATGCCTACAGTCTTTAGACTGTTGATTCTATGAGTACAGGCAAAAAGTGAAAGCTCTGATCAGTACAGGCTGATCTGGGCCTTCAGTGTTGTTTTGAACAGTCCTTCCTGAATAAAAAGTGTAAAGGAGATGAAACAGTTTTTAAAAAAGGACTTTGCTGATAATCTGAACTGTTTACCAAACAGCCAGTAGTTTTGGGGTTGATTGTTTACAATTGAGCCACAGTATACATTCACCCTTAAAGCGCCAATCACAACTATTGTCGTCTGCTTCGTCATCTGCTTGTGATTTTAAGTCATTTTTGCAAACAGTGTGGACCCAGATCAGACTGCTCCTTTAGGTTTGAAAAGTTTGCAAGAATATTCAGCAGACGACATAAACAGACGACATTTTCAGATGCAGTTTTTCTTGGCGCTTTAAGGGTTAAGGTTGTTGTCAATGTGATTATCATTGAACAATGAAATCAAACCACATGTTTTTACAAAATCCTGGTAATGGTTATTTATAGCCAATGTATTCTTGTCACTGTGATGACAAAAGGCCATGTAAGGGACATTGGCCAACAGTGCAGACCCAGATCAGATGCTGCAGAATGCAGCATCTCAGATGCTGCAGAATGAGCATCTGATAGGGTCTGCACTGTTTGCTTAAATTGCAGGAAGTTCAGGGTTAAATGAAACAATCATAAGCCTGTTCAGGACCATTTTCCCGGCCTACACTTAGACTCAATCGACCCACCAATGCTGTCAGCGCTTTGATTTGATATTTTAATTGGTAGTGGTAGTCAAATGGATTTGTACAAGAAGGGTGTGGTTAGGAGTTAACACATAGTTTGCTGGGAAAAAAATAGGCAGACAACATTTTGAAATATTTAGCATGTAGTGTCAAAGCCTGTTTTCTGAGAAAAATATCATTGAATTGTTGTCTGATGTACAAATGTATTTGCCCATAGAGTGGTAAAGGTAAAGAGATCCAAATATTCATGGTAAATATAGTATGTGTAGTTTTCTCATAATGTGGCTCAAATTAACACTTAAAGACCCAGTTACAACAGTAGCAGACAACAATTTTGTCTTGCAAGAAAATAAGGTTTGGCATTTCTTGTGAATTATTGCTTATGCTTAGCAGACAATTCATGAAATGTTGAGCCCTTTTCTTTTCTTTTTTGAAAAGTAAAATGTTGTCTAATATAGTTTTGAGAGGCACCTCAGGGCACTTTTGAATGATACTTTCTAAGTAAATTAAAAAACTGATTGTTTTTCTGACTTGGACATTTGCAAGATCATGAAGATGCAAATGGGATTTTTCTTTGTCTATATCTTGATAAGGTACTTTTTTAGAAAAAAAGGTATTGATGTTTTTTCTCATTTTCCACAAAAACATGGGTACTCATTAGAATGTACATCTAAACAACTTGTTTTTATAGAGAAATAAGAAAAATGTTTATCCTAATATTCCTTTTAATTAGTTATGTTTCATCTATTTACTTTTGACCCAGGTGCCCGTGGTATGATGTTAGCAGTGATGTTGTCAGCTTTGATGTCATCCCTGACATCAATATTCAACAGCAGCAGTACAATATTTGCTATGGATTTATGGACACATATCAGAAAGAAGGCGTCAGAGCTTGAAGTGATGATTATAGGAAGGTAATGGTTATTTTCACATAACATAACTGTAGGTAGGATGCTTACTTTAACCAAAATGTACAAAGGAACCTCATTATACATGACTCAATATAGCACAGTTTCCGAAAAACCGTGTTTACCCTAAGTATAGATAAACCATGTTTACCCTAAGTATTTGGACACATCAACTACTTACTATACTTATTCTAAAATTTGAACAAGTACAGTTTACTCCCCGATGTTGTGTCTAAAAATTGCTGGATGAGTAGCAAACAATGCAGACCCTGATGAGATGCCACATTCGGCTGCATCTCATCTGGGTCTACACTGTTTGCTCATGCCTGTCTTTCCCAATACATACAGTAAATATTGTAAAACACTTTAACGCTTTAATAGCATGCTGGTAAAAATTCAGCAGATGACATTTTGAAGTATTTTTATTTTTCCCTAAAAAAACACATTAACTTTTAATGTACAGTTTAGCAAGTCCAACTGACTAATTGATGATGTGTCTAAAAGGACTGGCAGAATGACAGTATAGATTCTGATGAAATTGCCTGGAGCAGTTTGATCTGTGTTTACACTGTTTGCTCAGGCATGTCTGCCTTGGTTTTGGGGTCAGTATGGTCGATTATAAATGGGACTGGTACACCAGCTAGATTTTCTGCCATTGTGTACAAGGGATAGAATTTTTGTGACTTTCTGTTTACATTCCTGCATATCAAACCCATTCTGAAAATTGGTCTACTCTAAAAAGAATTTACTACCAGGGAGCAAATTCTTTTCTTTTTGAGTGGACCCCTTTACAAAAGGAAGGCAAAACAATTTTGATAGTTACCTCCCCTGAATATTTATTTATTCCTCTCAGTTAAGCTTTTTACTATCATTGCAGATTGTTTGTCGTAGTACTGGTTGTTATTAGTATAATCTGGGTACCAGTCCTGAGAGTTTCTCAAGGCGCACAACTCTACGTGTACATCCAGGCTGTATCAAGTTTTCTTCAGCCTCCAATATGCTGTGTGTTCTTATTGGCTGTTTTCTGGAGCAGACTAAATGAAAAGGTAACTATATTGCACAGTTGATGGCATGCCATCTCAAAAATCCCAACACTATTGTGATCTTTGACCCCACCTGAAGCTCACATTGGGCAGAGTGAAAAATAATGTTGCTCTCACACACCCTAATGTGCCGGCCTCAGTGGCTCAGTTGGATGCGCCGTCCGACTGGAGACCAGGAGATCGCGGGCTCAACCCCCCGCCAAGGTCGGCAACATTCTTTCGTGGAGATTGATCATGAAATATTTTCTATGGTCATTCTCTCCCTTCTGCTGATTCAAGAAGGGCAGTTGTCAGTTTCTGGCGAAAGAATGTGCACAATACTGGTTAACCGCTTAGAGGACTAAGCTGCCCCAGTAAACGTGTGGCTAGGTAAACTGACCGCACTCAACATGACCCCATTTGGTTGACTGGGCCATAAAACCTCAACACAAACAAACAAACACACCCTAACCATGCAAGGAAGTAGTGTACCAAGTTTGGTTAAATTCCGCCCAGTGGTTAAGGAGGAGATAGTGTGACAGATGGACAGAGAATGGAAGTGTTCATAATATGCCTGGGGATAAAAATTCATCACATCAGGAATGTAAACTGAGGTCATGTTAAGGCGAGAGCAGAATGAATTAAAATGTTAGATGATAGATCACTGGCTCACTTTTGTAGGTCAAGACCCATGGTAGATGATATCAATTGAGATAAAGGAACCAGTTGGTGCGGAAGATATGTGGTTCTCTTTTGATACTCCAGCTTTCTGTTGTGTGCATTGCGCTCTATATAAGTTTTTGGCCTGACCCCTGGAGCCTGGGCCAGGAGTCAAAATCTCAAAAATCAGCAAGATATTGAAATGTAGTATTGAGATGATTCTTTGAGGTGAAGTATCATCTTTACATTAAGTGTTACAACAGACACTTCCAACTGTAAGGAAGCGATTGCTTGAGATGAGTCTGCACAGTAGATATCCCTACGTTGGAATGCCTCACGCTCGTCCACATAGCACGTCATATGGCTTGTTTAGCGGCACATGCCCCCCAAAAGGTTTCCAATGAGGCAATGGAGACTGGTCTTTTTCCCAAATGAGTCCCCATTCACCATTTTTTGTCCAGACGGTCAATGTCATGTATACCAACGTCATTGGGAACATTCTGCTAATGTCTGCGTTATTGAGAGGGATGGGTTTGGTGGCTCGGTTATGGTCTTGGGAGGGATATCTTACGGCGTTAAGTCACCCTTGGTTGTGGGTGCTGGGAATTTAACCACCATCAGATATAGGGATGAAATCTCCCGTCAGGTTGCAGTTCAGTGCAACAACATAACCACATTTTTCAGTATGACAATGCCCGACCCCATGTAGTGAGAGTTTGTCAACAGTTTCTGGCCGATCATAACATTCAACCTCTTGACTGGCCACCGTACTGTCCAGATTTGTCTCCAACTGAACATCTATGGGACGACTGGACAGGAGGGTAAGCAGTGTCAGAACACAGGACAATGAGTCTCAGACCTCAAAAAGCCCATATTGAATAGTAAGCTTTGCTAGCCAATTGTATGTATTACTTAAATCGGGTGTTTGGGCATTTCTTTCAATTTGGATATACAAAGTCAATGTCCTATTGTCAGAACATTCCCATTATCGACCAACCTAGAACTGACTTGTTGGAAGAGTGGGACAATATCTCTATGAGAAGGATAAACACCCTAATTAATTTGATGCACAGGAGAATAAGGGCTGTGAGAGCTGCGCGAGGAGGGCATACCTGATACTGAGCAGTTCATGACCTGATCGATTTGCCTTACGATATTGGGGGCACCCTCAAACTGTTTTTAATTACTCAAATATTAACAGTCAAAATTCAGTGAAATTTTCTGAAATAATTGATAAAAGATTGTTTATGATTGAGTTATAAAAAAAAATATTCAATTACAGTAAAATACATAACCTTCAATCACCTCATTTTTTACCCTGCATTTGAAAAAGTGGGGCTATACTGGATTTGCCATGTCCTTCCGTGATTCCATCATTCTGTGACTGTGATTCTGTGACTGCAAAATTAAAATGCATTTTGCTTAATAACTTTTATGGTCCTTCTTCAGTGAAACTTATACTACATGCTACACTTGGTCTCCAAGATGAGTAAGGTGTAGTCACAGAATAGTGGCCAAGGGCCCATAACTCTTGGAGTTTTGTCCCTTGGTAGGTTTTCAAAATTTAAAATGCATTTTGCTTAATAACTTTTATGTTTGTGGTCCTACTTTAATGAACCTTATACCACACTTGGTCTCTATAGTGAGGAAGTTGTAATGGCAGAATGGTGGCCAAGGGCCTATAACTCCTGAGTTATTTCCCTTGATAGGTTTTCAAAGTTTTGCCATTCTTGAAACTGTTCGTAACAGATTTCTCAGGAACTAAGAAAGCTGAAAGTTCATATAAACATGGACAATGACTGGATGTATCATGTGTACCACAATAGGGGCCAAGGGTCCATAACTCTTGGTTATGTCCCTTGGTAGGTTTTCAAAAACTTAAAATGCATTTTGCTCAGTAACTTATGTTTGTGGTCCTATGTCGATGAAACTTATACCACACTTGATCTCTAAGGTAAGGAAGGTGTAATGGCAGAACGGTGGCCGAGGGCCCATAACTCATGGAGTTATGTCCCTTTGAATGTTTTCAAATTTTTGCCATTCTTTAAAATTTTCGTAACAGATTTCTCAGAACCTAAGAAAGCTAGAAAGCTGAAAGTTCGTATAAACATGGACAAAGACTGGATGTATTGTGTATACCAGAATAAGGGTCAAGGGTCCATAAGTCTTGGAGATATGTCCCTTGGTAGCTGCTGCTTATTCATCCCATCTTTCTCTCCGATTTTTAAACATCAAAATTTTTCAATACACTTTTGTCTTTTCCTCTGAGGGCACTGTAGCGGGGCTATAGTCAGATCCTCTGACAGCTCTAGTTGTTTCAGTAAAGACTTGTTCATCAATAAAGGTTACATGGTATTGTATTAAAGAAAAAACAGTACTTTGGGGTACTTTTGTTCTGAGAAAGGTAAACTGGATGTCAAACCTGAACCACTGAATTATATCTCCCCACTTTAGGGTTGGGAGACATATTGTTTTTCCCCCTGGGCGTCTGTCTGTCTGTCACACTCGTGTCCACTCTATAACTTGAAAACCGTTCAAGCTATCTTCACAAAACTTCATATAAATATCAATCAACATTAGACGACATACAGAGCACAAGAACCATAACTGTTGCATTTATACTTTTTGAGTTATTTCCCTTGGACTCTGTCACAAAATCGTGTCCGCTGTATAACTTGAAAACTGTTCAAGCTGTATTCACAAAACTTTATATATATATATCAATCAATATTAGACGACATGCAGAGAGCAAGAACCATAATGCTTGCATTTGTACTTTTTGAGTTATTTCCCTTGGACTCTGTCACAAAATCGTGTCCACTCTATAACTTGAAAACCATTCAAGCTGTCTTCATGAAACTTCATATAAATATCATTCAACATTAGATGACATGCAGAGCGCAAGAACCATAACTTATGCATTTATACTTTTTGAGTAATTTCCCTTGGACTGTCACAAAATCGTGTCCGCTCTGTAACTTTAAAACCGCTCAAGCTATCTTCACGAAAACTTCATATAAATATCAATCAACATTAGACGAAGTGCAGAGCATAAGAACCATAACTCTTGTATTTATACTTTTTGAGTTATTGATTTTTTGATTCTGTCACAAAATAGTGTCTGCTCTATAACTTGAAAACTGTTCAAGCTATCATCACGAAACTTCATTTAAATATCAGTCAACATTAGACGACGTGCAGAGCACAAGAACCATAACTCTTTTTTTATACTTTTTGAGTTATTTCCCTTGGACTCTGTCACAAATTTGTGTCTTCTCTATAACTTGAAAACCGTTCAAGCTGTCTTCACGAAACTTCATATAAATATCAGTCAACATTAGACAATGTGCAGAGCACAAGAATTATAACTCTTGTATTTATACTTTTTGAATTATTTCCTATGGAACTTTGTTCATCATAAAAAGGTTTCCACTCTATAACTTGAAAATCATTCAAGACATCTTCACGCAACTTTATAGGAATATCAATCAACATTAGACGACATGCAAAGGGCAAGAACCATAACTCTTGCATTTATACTTTTTTAGTTTTTTCCCTTGGAATCTCATTAGTTAATATAAATATTCGCTGAATATACAATACTATATGACACCAAAAAGTGGGGAGACATCTATGTTTTTGTAGAAAAGAAAATTCTAGTTTATGACTAGATTTCAGCTTCTTAAACCTTGCCTTGTGGCAGTGGTGGGGCATTATGTTTTTCATGCTGAATGTCCATCTGTCTACCCAGCCATCATACGGACATGTGTCCATCTATGAAATCAATTCTGATGTATTTCTGGGATTTTATTGAGATTTCATATGTTCTTTGATAGTGGTAAGATCTCATACGAGATTGTTAATGGCAAATTTTGATAGTTGTTTACAGAGTTATGGCCCCAGATAAATGTTAAAAATTGGTTTCCGTAGCATTACCTGAGTGTCTTTCATTGGATTCAAATGAAATTTATGTACTGGCATAACCCTTTCAGTACTGCATCATAAAGCAATTGTTCTGCAAACAGTAGATGTGCTGTCTCATCAGGACCTGCACTGTTTGCCATTATGTTTTGATTTTGGACTGAGACCCCTTTGGGAACAGATGCAGAGATTGAAAAGTCCACGTCAGAAACTCTAGGATGAAAGGGTTAATGCTGAGTAAACACTGGACATATATGTATTGACATGAGTGAAGGCCCCGATTAAAGTTTAAAAAAAGTGGTTTCCTTTGCTAAGTGAGCTTTGCATTTCAGACAGCTTTCCAGAGATGGTGTCTCGTGCTGTGCAATGCTTTTACTGTGTTTTTCAGAAAACCAAAGGCGAATGGATACATTTTCAAAGGAGTTAACTTAACTCTTTCAAAATGGGTTTTTTCCCTTCTGAAAAGCCGTCTACTCTAAAAGGAAAGCAAAGTCTTTCCGTTTAGAGTAGACACCTTACAGAAGGGGCAAACATTTTCCTTTGAGAGTAGTACCCTTACAGTAGGAACATGGTATGGGGAGAGCAAACAGGAAGTCACAAAAGTTATCACCCTTGTAAAAATGGCAGAAAATCTACCAAGTGTATTCAGTCCCTTTGGGGTATGAAATTTGTGTAATGTATATGATCTCAACCCTTGTCTTGCTGAACCTGGATATTCCCTGCATTTGCAAACAGTGTAGATCCAGATCAGTTGGCTTCTAAGAAGCCAACTGATCTGGATCTGCACTGTTTGCCTTTCAGTGTGTGAATTTATATCAGCAATCTGGATCAAGTAATCTGATTGGCTGAAAATTCGAAAAAAAGGCATGGCATCTTAATTTATTCAGCAAGACAAGGGTTAACCATTTAGGGCATGAGCATCATACATATCTTATAGACATATTTATTCCAGTTATATCCATACTTTGTTTACAGGGGGCATTTTCAGCACTTCTTGTGGGCTTGATGATTGGACTGATCCGATTTATTGTGGAATATAGTTACACGAAGCCACAGTGCACAGAAAATCTACCAGACCCGACTCCATCTATTGTCAAGGACTTCCACTATCTGTACTTCTCAGCTTTCCTCTTTGGCATGACTGGTCTTGTTGCTGTAGTGATTTCTTTACTTACTAAGCCTATAGATCCTCGATGTGTGAGTAAAACTGAATTTTTAATTCACCTGAGCTTTGCTCACTGGCATAGTTCCAGATGAGGGGATGTCCACATAATATTTTTCTTATTTTTAATTCACTTGACCTTTGCTCACTGGCATAGTTCCAGATAAGAGGGGGTATCCACATAATATTTTTCATATTTTTAATTCACTTGAGCTTTGCTCAGAATAGCTTGAGATAAGAGGGGGTGTCCACATAATATTTTTCTTATTTTTAATTCACCTGAGCTTTGCTCAGCATAGCTCCAGATAAGAGGGGGATATCAACATAATATTTTTCTTATTTTTAATTCACTTGAGCTTTGCTCAGCATAGCTCCAGATAAGAGGGGGATATCCACATAATATTTTTCTTATTTTTAATTCACCTGAGCTTTGCTCAGCATAGCTCCAGATAAGAGAGGATATCAACATAATATTTTTCTTATTTTTAATTCACCTGAGCTTTGCTCAGCATAGCTCCAGATAAGAGGGGTATCCACATAATATTTTTCTTATTTTTAATTCACCTGAGCTTTGCTCAGCATAGCTCCAGATAAGAGGGGGATATCAACATAATATTTTTCTTATTTTTAATTCACCTGAGCTTTGCTCAGCATAGCTCCAGATAAGAGGAGTATCCACATAATATTTTTCTTATTTTTAATTCACCTGAGCTTTGCTCAGCGTAGCTCCAGATAAGAGGGGGATATCAACATAATATTTTTCTTATTTTTAATTCACCTGAGCTTTGCTCAGCATAGCTCCAGATAAGAGAGGATATCAACATAATATTTTTCTTATTTTTAATTCACCTGAGCTTTGCTCAGCATAGCTCCAGATAAGAGGGGGATATCAACATAATATTTTTCTTATTTTTAATTCACCGGAGCTTTGCACAGCATAGCTCCAGATAAGAGGGGGATATCAACATAATATTTTTCTTATTTTTAATTCACCTGAGCTTTGCTCAGCATAGCTCCGGCTAAGAGGGGGTATCCACATAATATTTTTCTTATTTTTCTATGAAAACGTGTTATGGGTACTCATAAGAAGCGCCTTGACAAGGCAGTTCTAATGAGTACCCACAGTACATGTTTTCGTGGAAAAGTAAGAAAAATATTGGTACTTTTTGGTTGAAAAAAGCGCCATAATCTGGTGCTATGGCTCAGCATGAGCTTTATGATCACTTTTTATCTGTCCAAATGTGCAGTTGGTACATTATGTTACATTTTTGCATGTTTATTTGACATTCTGAGATTTACAGGACCTTTTAGTTCCATAATCTACTGTCCATGCATGTGTCAGTTTATCCTGCTGTATACACTTTTTAGCTCTACCATAGGTAGAGCTTATCCCACAGGGGTGGACTGTCTTGACTTTTGACAAAGATGGCCGCTGTCTTGGATTTTTCCCATTATCGCATCTCCTCCCTAACCAGAGGTGGAATCTGGTAGAAACTTCGCATGTGGATTCCTCTAAACCCTAGATATGACCTCGAAAGAGATTCCGGTCCATGGACTAATTTAGCCGGCAGATGACCATCTTGGAAATCATGACTTCCCTTTTACTTAAATCTAGGAATCTTGCTGTCTCATCTCCTCCAAGAAACCATTCTTTAGATTCTTTCAAAACTTGTCTGGGATGTTCTCAAAGTGGTCTAGCTATGCTAGCCTGAAATTGGTTCAACAAATATGGGCACCATAGGCCTCTTGGATTTTTCCCATTATCACATCTCTTCCATAACCAGTGGAAGGATTTTGTCGAAACTTCCATATGGATTCATTTTCTCCCCGAAGACAATTCCATTCCATCAACTAATATGGCTGCCAGACAGCTGTCTTATAAATTAGGACTTCCCCTTTACTTAACACTATCAATACCCTAACCTACCCTACTGCCCTGCCCTACCACTACCCTACCCTACCCTACCCTACCCTACCCTACCCTACCCTACCCTACCCTACCCTACCCTACCCTACCCTACCCTACCCTACCCTACCCTACCCTACCCTACCCTACCCTACCCTACCCTACCCTACCCTACCCTACCCTACCCTACCCTACCCTACCCTACCCTACCCTACCCTACCCTACCCTACCCTACCCTACCCTACCCTACCCTACCCTACCCTACCCTACCCTACCCTACCCTACCCTACCCTACCCTACCCTACCCTGACATATGGAGCATAGTGTTTTACAAACACATCTTCCTAATTTAAATCAAAATTCCAAACAAAGAATGTCTCTCCAGATGCTATTGAAAACACAGCGGGGTGCTACAGAACACTATAATTGCACAATTTATGTGTATATTTCTGTTCCTGATTTTTGTAATCAACCTACAAGCTTGAAATGAAATACACACAAACATTTTTTTATATAGGCTTTTTAAGACCCATTTTCTGATGTCACAACTCATTTGGTTCACTTGCAGATGTATCGGTTAACTTTCTGGACAAGGCACAGCAAAGAGCCTAGACTAGACATTGACCATTTTAACTCGGATACCTGCAGTGTGGCAAGTACATCAGACAAAGGTGATGATGACTTACAGCTAGAAAAGCTGAAAACTCATGAAAAGATAGATGATATAAAGAAGGAACCTAGAAAGAATGTGACATATAAGGAAGAAGAGAAGAAGTCCCTCACAAAAGAAGATGGCTTTGTTGGTGCTAGTGATATTCCTGTAGTTGTGATTGAAGATAATTCAGAAAGGATCATAAGTAGTAAGTTATATGTTTGTATACAGTAAATGCCCTAACAATTGAACACTTTATTCCATACCTTTTTGGCCTAAATTTTGCCTATGATGCAGTTTTTTCTTAAAATACTTGGTGGAATGGCAAATACTAGTGTAGACCCAGATCAGACTGCTCCTTCAGGAGCAGTCTGATCTGGGTCTGCACTGTTTGCATATGCCATTTTGTCAGACATTTGGTGTACAAAATTTTATGACATTTACCCTGGCTCAAGATGAGGAGTTTTTTTTTTTTTCAACAAAAAGTATTGATATTTTTCTTACTTCTCTATGAAAACATGTTGTGGGTACCCGTTAGAAGTGCCTTGTCCCACAACATGTGTTTCCATGAAGAAATTAAAAAAATATGTGAATACCCTCTTTTGCCTGGAGCTGTTTTAATGTAGACAATGGGAGGATTACATTAGTACACTCTAGCCATGGCCTAGATTTCATAGTCCACTGACATAGTATAATTTTACATTTTTGAGAACATCAAGAAGCAGGTTAACTTTTACCGCTCTCTAGGCTGATTCAGCAGATGCCAAATTGATGATATTTTTCTTATTTTTCCCAGAAAACAGCATTTGACATTTCATGCAAATTGTCTTCAGTCTCCTGTAGAGACAATTTGCATGAAATGTCAAACCTGTTTTCTCATGCCTACCAAACGAATGAATGCATAATCATCAGTTAAGAACGTGAAACAATTAGAGTGACATTGGTTAGGCATTCGATGACTCAAAAAAAATTAAACAAAGTTTACCTACTTTGAAAATGGTTAGTTACGCATTAGATCTTAATAAACAAAAACAAAACTTACAGCTCTAATGCGTAACCACTCATTTCAACCCTTCCCATGGCGATTTCTCAACAATTCTGCATTGACAACCAAAATATCCATAACACAAATAATCATATGTGTCTATCATGTGTGCATGATGATATGCTGAACTTATAGCAAAGCGCAAAATTAAATAAAGGACAATAAACACCACAAATTTCCACGTGTTTTCTATGACTTTTGGTACACCTTCAGCACGCGAAAAATAATTCAGCCAATGTGCGTGAAGTAGGTAGCCTGAGATTGACTCCACAGACGCTGATATCAATGGGCTGTTGAATGTAATTCTCTGTTTTTCAAATAATTTCCTCAAAACATTTATACCGCTCATGAAACACAGAAAATGCAAAGTTTATTTACCTTTTTTTGAGTCATCCAATACCGAACCGATGTCACTCTAATTGTTTCACATTCTTAACCGATGGTTACGCATTCATTCGTTTGGTAGGCTTGTTTCTGGGAAGAATAAAAATATTTCAGGATGTCTTCTGCTGAAAATTTTACCCAGAGTGCTAAGACTGAATGAGACCTTAGTAAAATATTTGCCTGGGCTAAGCAGTGGTTAGTCGACTTTCATCCTCAAAAAACAGAATCTCTAATCATAAGTAAAAAGCGAAATAAACCTGTCCATCCAACTCTTTATATGGGGAATAGTAGCATAAAAGAAGTTAATGAGCATAAGCATCTTGGTCTTGTATTTACCAGTGACTTACTTTGGCATTCTCACATTAAAGCTATTAGTAGTAAAGCCTACAGGACATTAGGGATCTTACGAAGGCAAAAATTTAATTTAGACAGGCGGTCCCTAACTAAAATATATACTTCGTTTGTTCTCCCGCTCTTGGAATATGCAGATATAACATGGGGTAATTTTATGGTTGAAACTCAGCGTGCCCTCGAAAGTATACAAATAGACGCCTGTCGTATTATAAGCGGTGGAACTAAATTATGTAGCATACAAAAGTTTTATGATGAAACAGGTCTTGAAACCTTGCAAGAAAGACGTCAGAAACACAGACTTTGCCAGATGTTTAAAATGACCAATGGTCTTGCACCGTTATATTTGCAAACCTTACTATCACAACGTGTACAACAGCAGTCAAGATATTCCTTACGAAATTCCAACAACTATACCATACCACTTTCACAAACTGTCTCGTATTTTAATTCTTTTTTTACCAACTGCATTAAGAGAATGGAATTCTTTAGACCAAAATACAAGAGACTGTGCAACTCTAGGAATGTTTAAAAGGAAACTAAAAACACCTTTAAATCACCCACCAGTATATTTTGACAATGTTCAAACATCACGAAAAGCGCAAATTCTTCACACCCGTTTAAGGCTTGAGTGTAGTTCCTTAAATCAGCATTTATGGAGGAAAAATCTTGTTGATAGTCCAAATTGTTTCTGTGGTGTGATAGAGTCTTCTACTCACTTTCTATTGTCATGTGCAAGATATTCTCATATCCGACAGTATTATTTTTCTGTTTTACAGCAACCATTGACTGCTTCAGTTCTTTTGAAAGGCATACCAAATGAAACTGTAGCTAACAATAACTTAATATTTAAGCAGGTACAGCTATATATTCTTGCCACAAAACGATTTGATTAATTGTCTAACAGTGGAGACCATTCAACAATAACAACTATCAATGATAATAAAAATAAATATGAATAACGCTTGTAAACTACATTCGTGGCAGATTTACCTATAATAACAGCAACAACAAAAAACAATTAATTAGAATGATGGCAGTCTTGAGTTTATGGTTCATGCTGCTGTGGGCGAACCTCTTAGGACCTGGGCATGAGGGAAACTCTCTCTTTCTCTCTCTCTCTTTCTCTCTCTCAACAAAACAAAGTTTCATACTTTCAATTACTGGTTTGAACAATAAGAATTTTCCCATGTTGTAAAGATAATAGTTGTATATTTCTAAATATTACGAGGAAATGAACTAGATAAGCCAGAGACTTCCATTCAGATCCTCTCTCACATTTTGTTTATATAAACATGTACTTGTTATTTCTTAGTATGAATAAATATTGTTTAAACTAAACTTGGCAATATTTGCACCAATAAAAGAGGAGTTGATGAGGCAAAAGAACCATCAGTCTTGACATATTTTTCATGCTTTACTTTCTTTGTCGATTTTTAGCTCGCGTGTATGAAAGTACAGCAATAGCTATTGCACTACCCCCAGTATCCGCGTTGTTGTTAGCTTCGGCGTCAGCTTTAACAAAAATGTTTAAGTTTTAAGACCTTATATTTTCTAAACCTTCAGATGGATTTAGTTTATATTTGGTATAATTATAAATGTTGGTCCAAAATTTTATTGAGCCCTCTCAACAACCCTGCTTATGACCTATAGGTCAAAGTCACGGACTTAGAAATTTTATGTTAAAGTTTTACGTCAAAGTTTTTAAGATCTAATAGACAAGCGCAAGTTCAGATGAGCTGCCCTGTCTAGTGACAGTCCTTGTTATGTTAAGTGTTCAGATTTCACTCGTTTCTAGGGAACTATTATATTTACCCTAAGTATTCAATGGATCAGCCTCAGCAAACAGTGTAGACCGCAGACATTGCTCATCCAGCAAATTTTAGACATGTCATTTTATTATATTGCTATAAATATTTTGCATCATTTTCAGTTATCTGTAGCCTTGAAATTGGCAGTTTGTAATCTAAAATTCAGCACCTGAACAAATGTGTGGCAAATTTTGGCATGAGGTCATTGCCCTAAGATGTCATCAAAAGCAATATCATTTAAAGGTAATATCAAAAGCATCTGAGTAAGCATGCAATTTATCAAGAAAGCATGCTGATATTGAGTGATATCTGATATCTAGGATTTTATTGCACATTTTTAAACATTCAAGTTTAAATGTAATGAGATAAAAGTATTAATGACTCAAACTTTTGCAGGGAACCTGCCTTGGTACCGGAAAGTGATAAACTGGATTTGTGGGATTGAAAACACCACAGCATCTTCCTCCATAGCCATGAAGCAGGTGCAGACTCCCGACATGTTGTCCATCAAGGAAGATAAAAGATGGAAGATAGCCTCAAATACTGCCGCAGTGGTTGTAATGCTTATTGCGATAGCTATCTGTATTATATTTCGATAATAACTTTCATTACGAATATCTTAAACTTTAACTCTTGAAATTGCAGTCACAACTGCAGCAGACCATGTTTTGAAATATTTTTACATATTATTTTTCAAAGAAAATAAAACAACATTTCATGTAAATTATCTGCATGCTTCAAATGAAATGTTTTATTTTCCCTAAAAAATAAAGCATCCCATATGAGTTGTCTGCCTAGCAGACAATTTGCATGAATGTCAAGTATTATTTGCTCTGAAAAATAATTAATTTAGAATGTCTTCTGCTGCAGTTTTGCTTGGTTTTGGTTAAAGAGTTTAAGGATTTTACATTGTCACGAAGCAGAATTGTTCATCATATCATGTTGCCAATTATATCACATATTTTGTAAACATTCTTATATAAATTTGACCTGCCCAATTGAAAGAGCCTTTGGGGACATACAGCCGGCAGAGGCCCAAATCCACCAGAACATCAAGCTCCAGATAATATGACAATTAATAATTATTTGAAGTCAATTTTTATACCCGGCCACATGATAGTGGCAGGGTATGATGGTTTCACGGTGGACGTCCATGTGTCTGTCCTCGTCTGTTCGTCCGTATTTCATTTCCGAATAATAACTTAAGTAAACATAAACAGATTTCCACCAAACTTGGTATGTGCATTGATATTGTGGAGATCTGGTTTGGGATTGCTTATGGGCAAATTTTGTCAATTTTTGACAGAGTTATCTGCCCACAACAGGATAATAGTGGGGTATTATCATTTTAGGCTTTTATTGTACCTTTTGGTACTCATTGAAATCTCTTCACCAAGGTGTTTCCAGTTATAAGCCACAAGATATACCATAATAACCCTAAACATTGGGACTGACAGGCCTGATCAAATAGTGTAGACCCAGATCAGAAACTGCAGCATGCCAAGGAACCAATTTGCTGGAAATGTCAAAGTCTATTTTTGGAAAAAATATGAAAAATATTTTATTTATGCCTGCTGAAATGTTTGCTCAGCCTACTAAGTGTTAAAGAATTGTTGAAATGGTGCAGATCATAGCTCCAGAAGAGGGGGGTGTGAGAGTGGGCGGGAGGGTATTTACATAATATTTTTCTTATTTCTCCATGAAAACATAGGTTGTGGGTACTCATTAGAAGCGCCTTGGTGAGGTGCTGCTAATGAGTATCCACAACCTATATTCTTTGTTGAGAAATAAGAAAAAATATCAGCACTTTCAGTTGAAAAAAGGACCTTATCTGGTGTTATGCGGACTATGAACAGAATGAGAATCTGTGGTCAAAGATAATTTTTCACATGATACTTGGATAAACCATATTTACCCCTAAATATTAGGACAGTCTGACTCCTTACCACACTTTGGTCAAGTCCATTTTACTACCTGTTAACCCTTAAAGCGCCAAGCAAAATTTGTAGCAGACGATTCACATGAAATAACCCTTAAAGCGCCAAGCAAAATTTGTAGCAGACGATTCACATGAAATAACAAGACTTGTTTTCTCTGAAAACTAAAAAAAAGAATAAAAAATTGTCATCTGCTGCAGTTGTGATTGGTGCTTTAAGGGTTAATGTGTGCTGACTTCAGTGGCTCAGTTGGGTGAGTGTCCGACTGGTGATCAGGAGTATGTGGGTTTGACCTCGGCGGGTCGGCAACATTCTTTCGTGAAGATCATGAAATATTTTCTAATGTCCTTCGCTGATTCAAGAAGGGCAGTTGTCAGTGTCTGGTGAAAGAATGCACAATATTGGTTAGAGATTTTAGGTCTGCCAAGGCAGATGTCTTTTACAGACAATATCCCATCTTTAAAATCACTGGGAGGTCCATATACATCATACAGTTATTCAAATATCTGCTTCGCATCTTTATCAGGCCATTGTGGCATTGTACATAGATGCAAAGTTCAGTCTTTTTGTCCTTGTTACAAGGTGACATGTGGGACCTTGTACATTATTTTCTCAGTAGTTCACTGCCCTATATACATCTGATTGTTTACACTATCAGCAAGTTCTTGCAGTACTGCTGACTGATATAGTATTATCATATTGGGCATTATGTTTAACACTTACCATGCTGTAGGCATTTTCAGCAGCGACCAGCTGATGATATCAGGCCTCCTAGCAAAACCTATAAAACCTATAATAACCTATAATTTTGTGTCAAACCTATAAAACCTTTATTTTGTTCATAACACTTATAAAAAGCCTGTATTTTCAAGAAAAAAACCTGTATTTTTCACTTTTTGAACTTTGAACCTTCTCGCGACTCAGCCCTAACTTTTCTTCAAAATGCCCTACTATTTTTACTTTTTAGTCCCAAAAAAGTGATGAAAACTGTCAAGAAATTGTATTTTTTTCCTCGCTTGCTCGGACTTTGTAAAATTCAGATCAACTTTATATGAATAATTGTGGCGCAAAAATTCATCAAATATTTTTTCTTCAGTTTTAAATCTTTATGTGAGTTTGGAAGAACCTTTTTTTTAACCTGTATTTTTTATTGAAAAACCTGTAAATAACCTATATTTTGAGTAAGAAGAACCTATATAAAAACCTATATTTTCAAAGTGGGCCACTAGGAGGCATCATTTTCTTAATTTTCCTAGAAAATAGGATCTGACACTTCATGCAAATTGTCTCCTTAGGAGACAATTTGCATGAAGTGTCAAAGCCTACTTTCTAGGAAAAATAAGAAAACTATTTCAAAATATTGTCTGCTGAAAGTTTTACCCAGCATGCAAAGTGTTAAATACCATTTCTTAGCCAGTTCACAGTACAATGATCCCTGAAATAGTGATAGCTTACTATTTTTCACCAGAAAATAGGACATGCTATTTCATATGAATCATTTCCTAGAAAGGCAATTCATATGAAATATCAAGCAATGAGTTGTGATATGAGAAAAGGGTGTATGTAAAAAATGAAAGCCCATTTCAGTCTTTGTATCCATACAGAACTGCCAAGGTTCTGATCAGAATGATTGGATGCAGACTGATCTGGAACTTTGTTGATTGTATAGGCAATAAGAAACCTTTTCTCATGACAAGGCTCCAGTATATTTGGTTGCAAGGTATGTTAACCTTTGTCATGCTGAATAAATTATGATGCCAAACCCACTTCTAATTGTCAGCCAATCAGATTGCTTAATTTAGACTGTTGATACAAATTCACATACTGAATGTCAAACAGTGCAGACCCAGATCAGTTGGCTTTAGAAGCCAACTGATCTGGATCTACACTGTTTGCAAAGGGAGGGCATATACGGATTCGACAGGATCAGAGTTAAGATCTTGTATTCTTATATCTAAATTCATTATCATAGCTTTAGATAAGGGGGATAACCACTTAAATATTTTTCTTATTTAACCACAAAAACGTTTTGGTGTGGGTACTCATTAGAATTGCTTCGTTGAAGCTTTTCTAAGGAGTACCCATAACGTAATGTTTTCATGGTGAAATAAGAAACAATCAGTACTTTTTGGTTGAAAGAGTTGCCTTATCTGGAGTATGGCATTATGTTAATATATTGAATTTTTAAGCATCAGATATAAAAGATAATCAGAAGATAATTTTATACATGTAGATTATATTGTTTTATATACAAAAAAAATGTGTTGTGTCTGCCTACTTCAATCATTGTCAGAGGACTTGTTCAGGAGGAGTATTTGGTGATAGGTTTTGGATACTTTTGTTTTTTATTTCTCCATAAAAACATATGTTGTGGGTACTCATTAGAAGTGCCTTGCTGAGGGGCATCCAATGAGTGCCAGCAACATTAGTTTTTATGGAGAAATAGAGAATATTAACCCAGAATTATCATCAAATACTCCTCTACATTGTGCATCCTGATTTACCAGAACAATCACCATATCTGGTGCTATGAATTCCATACAGTTGTGTTGTCTGATCACCACTGATAATGCAATAGATCATTTTCAGTTTTGGTAGGTGGCAGGCTGATTCATTTAATGTTATACAAGGATCATAATTATAAGGAATGCAAAAAATTGACTTTTTGACAATTTTTATATGAATTTTATGATCAAACTCATGATAGCTGCTCAGCTAACCCAAATAGTACCAGTATTCTGCACATAATTTTCTGACTTTTTGCCTCTATTCAGTTTTTCTGTGATATTTTAGAACCTTGGTTAGATGCTCTTTGGCAATATGGGAGTGAAATTCTAAAGTGAATGGCCATAAATACAGGCAGTCAGCAAATAATATAAGACCATGTGGTTTTGTGTAAATAAAAACAAATGATACAGACCCATGACCAAAAGGATAAATACAAAGAAAAGGAAAATGCATATAATCTACAAATAATTTGTTCAAACAATTTTGCCAAATTATGAATTTTATTCACAGATTTTTATTACTTTGTTATTTAAATTCATTTCTACATCAGTTCATTTTTCAATGACAGTATAACAAACAAAACAATAAACACCATATTTTTGCTTTCCTTATAATTACAATCTTGGTATAGTAAAAAAAGATCCTAATGTAATTCAGGGGAAGTAACTCTGTCAGAATTGTTTTTGCCTTTTGTCTCCCATCTGAAAAGGGGTCTACTCTTAAAAGAAAGAATTTGCTCCCAAAGGGAGCAAATTCTTTCCTTCAAAAGTAGATGCCTTTTCAGAAGGGGCTTGGTGTGCAGGAAAGTAAACAGGATACCACAAGTTATCTCCCCTGTAAAAATGGCAGAAAGTCTACCAAGTCTATTCACCTAAAGGAGAAGTTGAGGAGGCCTATTGCTGTTGTATTGTCTGCCTGTTATACACAGTTTCTTCATACTTTATTTGCAGTCACAATCTCTCCAGCAGACAGACGCTTGGGGTCAGGTGAGCGTACATGCCCAAACTGGTTTCTTGCATTTTTTTGCATTTTTTAATGCATTTTGCTATAATTGGAACATGCCCTGATAGTGACTGACTATGGTTGTGCCTGTTATGGTTTCGTACCCTGGAACCCCCTGCACTGAAGTAAAAAACTGAACAACAACAACAGTAGTGACTGATAATGTTAAGAAACTTCTAGACAAAGGTTTAAAAAAAACAACAACATCTTTTTGTCCATCAAGTCTCAAATAAGTAAGAAGAAGTTTCTAAACTTCGTCAGTCACTATCAGTCATGTTCCAGTTATAGCAAAATCTACTTTAAAAAATACATATATATTTATGCAAGAGACCTGTAGGGACCTAACTGCTAACCTGACCCCAAGCATCTGTGCGCCAGAATGGTTGAGGCAGGCAGTTATGTCTGATTGTAACCTGACAATTACATAAAACATGCAAATATAATGGCTAAACATTTAGGTGATTGGCTAACGTTCTGGGCCCAGTTGTTCAAAGCTAACGATGTCGTTAGTTAACGATTCGTTAATATTTACATCGAGTGATACCCAAATATGCTAAAATGTTTTGCTGAAAAAATGTGAGTAGCTTTTGCAGTGCAAAAGCTACTCACATTTTTTCAGCAAAAAATATCAGAATATTGTATATTGAACCTGCTAAAACAGTTAACGAAATGATCCTTAATGAGCTTGTTAAGCTAACGATGCTTTGAACAACTGGGCCCTGGTGAATGGATACACCTGGAAGATTTTACAGCCATTTTGCAAATTGATACAACTCTTGCCTGTCCAGTATTTGAAACCTTTCAAAAATGTGGGCTACTCTTAAAAGAATTTGTTCCCAGAGGAAACAAGCTTTCCTTTTAGGATAGCCTCTAAATGAGAAAGGAGGAAAATAGTTGATTTTAACTCATTTAATCGCCATCACAACTGCAGTAGATGACTTTTAAGATATTTTTTTTTATTTTTATTTTTCAGGGAAAATAAGACTTAGCATTTCATGAATACATGAAATGGTAAATCTTATTTTCTCTGAAAAAGATAACAAAATCAATTTAAGAGTGCCATCTACTGCAAAGTTACATAGCACTTCAAGCAAACAGCAGCCATCACAATTAGACTGTAGAGTTCACAATCATATCTAGGCTTTTGATGTTAGTGTTTGTGTTGAGCGTGGTTTTGTTTGACACAGTTCAGAATTATAGTATATTTTATGAAGTTTTGTAGTCAAATGTGCCATTTAAGAATAAGTTCCATTCCAGTATTCTTTTTATTGAAGTCTATTTATGTCCCCACTTTGAAGAAGTTTGACAGGCATATATTGCTTTTGGGTCATTCCTCCTTTCATCAGACTTAGCATTTACAGTCAAACATCAATAGCTGGAACACTGATGGCTCGTTTACCATGGCTAATTCAAACTCGTTTTTTAGTCCCTATAAATTTCAAGAAAACAAATATTTAATGACATTTTCTTCTTCTTTTATCATGAAATTGTATGGTGTTTGTATTCATTAGAAATGGCTCATCAAGGCAATTCAAATTAACATACTATTTTGGTCTAGAAGATCAAAAACAAATTTCCTAAATTATCGCCATCTTCTTCCTGACCTGGCGTTATGATTAACCCTCAATGGCTCAAACTCCCCATATCTCAAACAAATATCCATGGTCACAAAGATGTTTGAACCATTGAGGCTTACTGTAGTCAAGAATAGTTAGAGATAGGAGCTTCATATTTTACATATGGAATAAGGATGGAATATAAATGGAACCATATTTTTTATTTTTACTGTCAGACTTGTAGTTTCAGAGTTATCCTCCTTTTTTAACTTGTGCATTGTAAGCCTGTAATGAAATCTTGTGAGCAAGATATCTCAAAAACTGAGCTAGGTCCTTTAAACTTAGTGAGATCACCTGATTAACTTTTGAAAAAAAAAATCAGATTAATTTTAAAGTTATACCCCTTTTTGACTTCAGCATTTTGTATCAACAAGTGTATTAGTAGGGGGCACAGTATTTTACAAACACATTTCTAGTTATCATATTTTTTTCTAATTTAGAGAAGTATGTTCATTAAGTGCAGCTTTTTAGCTTAACTAAGTGGTAGGTGATTTTATTTAAGGGGAATGGATAAACTTGGTAGATTTTTCACCGTTTCCACCAAGGGAGACTACTTTCGTGACTTCTGGTTTGCTTTACTGTATGCCAAGCCCAGTCTAAAAAGAGTCTACTCTATAAGGAAAGAATTTGCTCCCAAAGGGAGCAAATTCTTTCCTTGTAGAGTAGACCCCTTTTCAGAAGAATAAAAACAATTTTGACAGTTGTCTCTTTTGCATATGAATATAAACAGACTTACCATCAGTCATGTTGATTTTTTTTTTCAGTGGTTTCCTTAAGACCAGTCAGTTTGGCATTTACAGATTGAACTGTAGTTTTAATTTTTATCTTTCTGAATTTTTTTCCAAGCATCAAAGCACTTCTTTCAGAAAACACCACAGAATACTCTACTGTTGCCAGTGTGCAGCATGGAGTTTGCTGTCAGGTTCTGTTAGAGTTGCACGTTGATGTGATACTGTCTGTTTTACAAAATGAGTAGGGTCTCAGCAAACTCACAATGTGTGGCATATTATACAGTGAAGTCCTTGATAAGCAACATGACTGTGCATGCTGATTACAGACTTTGCTGTCCACACACTTGTAAGGGGAATGGATACACTTTCAAGGGAGGAAACTACATCAAAATTGCTTTGCCTCCTTTTGAGAGCTAATTATTGTCGTTAACTCTTTGCATGATGGGTAATTTTGCATGCTTTTTTTCTCCTCTGTGGATTTTTTTTTTAAAAAAAAAAAAACTTTGTCAAAATAATCTTTTTTGAATACCATCATTGTGTCGAACAGTTTGATCCAGATCAGGCCCGACGTTTTGTCGGGCCTGATCTGGATCCAGACTGTTTGCAAAGGTTATCAGCAGACGACAAAAGTCGCAACTAGTGGGGAAAGAGTTAAAGAGTATATCCTTTTCAGAACGGCTAGATATGCAAGAAAGCAAACAGGAAGTCACAAAGTTGTCCCCCTTGTACAAATGGCAGATAATTTACCAAGTGTACCCAGTCTCCTTAAGTACTTTAACTTGACCTTTAACCCCTGAGTTTCTGATATGGACTCTTTCATCTCATGATTTTGGACATGTCCACGATTGCAAATAAGGGTTTCAGTCAAAAATCACAAACAGAATAGCAAACAGTGAAGAGCCATATGAGATGAGCCATCTCGTCTGGATCTTCACTGTTTGCAAAGGTGTCTGCTTTGGTCTACAGGGCTGAAAGGGTTAAAGCGCTAAGCAGAGTTGTAGCAGACGACATTTTAAAAGTGATTATGTTGTTTTTCTGAGAATATAAGACTGACATTTCATGAGAATTGTCTGCTACATAGCAAATGTCAAGCCTTATTTTCTCTGAAAAATAATAATAAAAAAATATTTCAAGTGTGGTCTGCTGTAGTTGTGATTAATACTTTAATTAAGATTAAGATGTTTGAGTATTGAGGGTTATTAGTTTGCTCATTTATTTTATATCATGTACCAGTTTTGTCTTTGTTTCAGTAGTTTATATTTTTGTGTTTGGTGATTTGCACTCTTCACACATTTTTTGCACATGATAGTGTGACTGTGTGAAACTGTGATAGAATAATAAACCTGCCAAATGATTGAGTCTCCTAGCACTGTTTCATTTTCTCACCCCCCATGTGTTCATAGTCTATCTTAGTTCACTGCCATGTGATCAAGGTTCACCCCTAAGTGATCATAGTTCACCCCTGAATGATCATAGAGATCATTTCTGCCCAAGGACATACATTTGCATATAGTCGAACCTGAGAAAAGCCTGGTTGATATCTTTGTTGTTTTCAAATCCATTATTTGAACTTCACAAAATTTAACCCTTCAGCACTGCAGACTAAAACAGTTGACTGCTGACAATGTAGATCCGAAGGAAACAGCTTATGATTAGCTGTCCTATCAAGATCTGCACTGTTTGCTGTTCTGTTTTAATTTTTGACAATAGCCTTATTTAGAGTAATGAATATGTCCAGATGAAAAGATGGAAGACTCCACTTAAAAACTGAGGGGAGGGCCAGGGTTGACAATGGTTAAAAAGTGAGCATCAATGGTTTGCTAGAACTTCTTAGTGTGTAGATAGGGTGGAATAGTCTGTCTGCAGTGCAACAAGTAGATCTTTATTATATGACCCTTGAACTGCTAAATTGCTAAAGAGCAGATGACATTCTATTTGTTCTATTATTTTTCAAAGAAAATAAAAGACTTGTCATTTCATGTGAATCATCTGCCAAGCAGATGATCACGTAATGTTAAGCCTTATTTTCTCTGAAAAATACAAAAAGAAAATAAAAAACTGTCATCTGCTGCAGTTGTGATAAGTGCTTTAAGGGTTAATGTTTAATGTCTGACAGAGTGGACTTTTCCAAACAGTTTAGACACGCTACCCTAGATGCTGTCAGTACCGCTTGATGTGCATCTCGTGAAAAGGGCCTTAACCCATAAAGCGCCAAGAAAACCTGCATCTGTTTATGTCGTCTGCTGAATATTCTTGCAAACTTTTCAAACCTATTTTTGCATACAGGCAAACAGTGTGGACCCTGATCAGACTGCTCCTAAAGGAGCAGTCTGATCTGGGTCCACACTGTTTGCAAAAATGACTTAAAATTACAAGCAGATGACAAAGCAGACGACAAAAATTGTTGTGATTGGCAGTTTAAGGGTTAATGTAATTTGCAGCCAACGCAGGCCCTGATTGGGCTGATCGCGACCTTCGTAGTCTGCTTACAGGATCAAAGAATACTGAAGTATAAGTAGACGAAAAGAGATTAATGGGATCAGATGCACCGTGGCTGTACATGCTCATTTAATGTTGAAGTTCATTTCTCTAGCACTACAAAGGCTAGTAATGATACTTGGTATTAGCTTGCACTTAGGGATGACAACTCAGGCAGCAGTATTCATATTTGACCTTGACCTATATTTCATGGTTCACTGACTTTGTAAATTTGCATCAGTCATAGCTGACCCGAATTTTCAGGTTCATTTCTCAAGAATTACAAAGACTACAGTAATGATATATGGTATAGGCTTGTACTTACGGATGACAGACAGCAGTATTCATATTTGACCTTGACCTATATTTCATGGTTCACTGACTTTGTAAATTTGCATCCGTCATAGCTGACCCGAATTTTCAGGTTCATTTCTCAAGAATTACAAAGACTACAGTAATGATACATGGTATAGGCTTGTACTTACGGATGACAGACAGCAGTATCCATATTTGACCTTAGCCTATATTTCACAGTTCACCAACTTTGCTCCCTCACAGGCGCAACATGGCCTTCGACGGAATTCTTTTTACTACCCTTTTAGAAATTCCAGTGCTTAATGCAAACAGTGTGGAATCTCATTAGACACCACATTCTGAGTCTGCACTGTTCGCATATGAGATAAGGGTCCTTTTCCCGCTTTACACATCACTTTTAACAGATAGTTGACTCTTCCAGCTTGCAAAATGAAAGAGTTCTTTTATAGCATCTTTGCATACCGTATTTACCCTAAGTACTGGGACACCTCATCTACTGACTAGTCCTAAAATTTGAAATAGTCCATTCTACTACCTCTTGATGTGTCTAAAATATTGCTGTATGTATGGCAAATAGTATAGACCCTGATCAGCTGTCGCATTCTGTGGTGTCTGATCTGGATCTACACTGTTTGCAAAGGCCTGTCTGTCTGATTACTTAGGGTTATTATGGTAAATGGGTGAAAAAGGTTAGTAGTAACATTGAATCCTTCAAATTGAAAAAAAAAAAATCAGAAGAAGGAAAAGTTTTATAACAAAAGCAACCAGAATAGACCTGGCCGAGCTTGGGCAATTGCAGCATGCGATTGGGCTTTTACCTGCTGGCTTATAAAAACTTAAACCTTCAGCACACTCTGGGCACAAGAAGATACATATTGATAATATTTCCTTATTTTGCCAAGAAAAAAAAACAAAAAAAAAAACGCTTTTGAGATTTCTTGCAAGTTCAGCTTATCTGCTGAATTTTTTATGCAGCATGCTAAACATTAACACTTAGCAGACTGGGTAAAAATTTCAGCTGATAACATTTGGAACTATTCTATTTTGCCTGAAAAACAGGATTTGATGTTTCAAGCAAATTTTCTCCATTAGAGGCAATTTGCTTGAAATGTCAAAACCTGTTTTTTTGGGGAAAAATAAGAAATATATTTAAGTATGGAGAGAATTTGCATGGAATGTCAAAACCCGTTTTCTGGGGAAAATAAAAACATTCCAGAATATTGTCTGCTGCAAATTCACTTCTGACCGGCTATGAAAAGTGAGATACTGAAAGGCCAGAAATGGGCCTGAAAGTGAATGCTGTATGCAAGCTGGCTAAAAGAAGTCTTCTAAAAAAAATAACATATACATGTATGTCATTATGATGTTTATCTTCAGTGCTGTTGTCCCAATAATTTTGCAGTCTGTCCGTACATTGCTTCATGTGCTATTTGAGATCAGTCACTTTTATATTTCTGAGAAGTTGGTAACAGATATGTATGTAGAAGTTGTTTTATTTATCTTAGCCAACATTGAATTCATATATGTATTAATTGTCAAGATCATTATGAGCTAAACCCTTCAACCCTGTAGCCCAGTACAGATAACAATGCAAACAGTGTAGATCAGGATCAGACAGCTCATAACAAGCCATCTCATCAGGATCTAAACTGTTTGCCATCCTGTTAATGGTTTTGACTAAATGCCCTCTTTAGAATAATCATCACGAAAACACGCCTATATAATTTTGAGTCAAAATTATATAGGCGTGTTTTCGTGATGACCCCAGTTTTACTATATAAAAGTGGGGTTTAAGGGGGTCAAAATTATTTTGACCCCCTTAAACCCCACTTTTATACCGTAAAACTGGGGTTTATAGGGGTATACATTATTTTTCTTATTTCTGCTCAAAACATAGATTGTGGGTACTCGTTAGAACTGCCTTATCAAGGCGGTTCTAATGAGTACCTACAATCTATGTTTTGAGCAGAAATATAGAAAATACCAGAATTTTTTATCTGAAAATTGTCATGTTTTGGAGGTAAAATTTTCATATATTTGAATAGGAATGTTTTCGTAATGTGGAGGGGCCCAAATTCAAAGATGGAATAGTGTACTTCAGTGCTTAAATAGACAGAAAAAGTAGGAAATGAATTAAGGATACTTACATAGGTCTTGATAAGGCACTTTTTTCCAACCCAAAAGTATCCATATTTTTCTTATTTCCTAAAGAAAACATGTTTTGGGTGCTCATTAGAAGCACCTAAACGAGGCACTTCTAATGAGTACCCACAACATATGTTTTTGTTGAGAAATAAGAGAAATGTTTACCTGATACCAACTCTTTATCTAGTCCTGTGTGTAACTTTCTTAAATATTAAGTTTTTAGAAAGTAGACATAGATTTAGTTGAAGGGAGTACTCAGAAGAGAATTGTTTTGTTATTTTTCACCAAAACCTGGTTCTTAAAGGCTTCAACATATCTCCTAAAATTTTACATAAATTTGTCACTGAAGAGGCCTTATTGACCAAACTAGCTAATCTGGCCCAGAAAACTTGAAACCAGCTGTTTTCATTTTTGCGAGAGTTCATTGCTTGCAAGTCATTCATTTTAGAACTATCTTCACTACGGCTAGTGTTAGTGAAATGTGGCAGCTGTAAAATCTCTCCCCGTACTTCACTATAGTGTGGTTTTTATTCTCTAGTCCTTTGCAGTAAGCCTATTTTGGGATTTTTGAAAATTGCATGAGGCTGTCTCAGGAGGCCTAATTGGCTGAAACCAGCCATTTTGGTCCAGAAAAACTGATACTTGAGCTGTCTGCATTTTTATGAATGTGTTCATTGCTCTCAAGGTAATTCCTTTCAGAATTTATCTTCACTACAGCTGTTATTAGTTTCCTGTGACGACCGTAAAACATCTTCCTGTACTTCACTTTAGTATAGTTTCTGGCCCTTTGTGATCATTGAGCCCATTCCCCGATCTTTTAAATTTCTATTGAGAGCATCACGAAAACATACCTATATAATATTGACTCCCTTAAACCCCACTTTTATATAGTAAAACTTGGGGGGGGGGGGGGGGGGGGGGGGGGTTAGAGGTGTATATATTATGAGGCAGTTCTAACGAGTACCCAAAATCTATGTTTTGAGCAGACATACGAAAAATATCAGAATTTTTATCTGAAAATTTTTCGTTTTTTGGAGGTGAAATTTTCTATGTATTTGAATAGGCATGTTTTCGTAATGGTCGATGATGAGGCCAAAACTAGCTAGGCTGGCCCAGAAAACTGTGTGTCAGCTATTTTCAGTTTTCTGAGTGTGTTAGTTGCTCATAATGGTCGTTCCTTTTTGAAACTATTGATCATCCTTGACATATTGTGTCTGTGAGAGCTAACAATGTGTGAAGAGGTAAAGGTGTATTTTAGTCTTCAATTTTGTGTCAGGATAAAGCATTTTAAATTTCAAACTTTATGTAAAACTTGTCCATTAACTTCAAGACGATTTTCAGATAGGTTTGAAATATTACGAGGGCGAGTCAATAAAAACCAGCCTAACTTATTTCTGGGTGAGATCGATCTCTTCTTTTTCGATGTAATTGCCCTCTAGAATGATGCACTTGGACCAACTGTGTTCCAGTGCCATCAGCCCACAACTGAAGAAGCCAGGGTCCTTGTCTCTGACCCACTCATCAACTGCCTCCACGACTTTTTCGTTGGACCGGAAATGACGTCCACTGATATCCTTTTTCAAGTTTTGGAATAGGAAATAGTCACTAGGAGCTAAGTCCGGAGAATAGGCGGGGTGCGGTATTAGCTCGTACCCATTCCCCTCAGCAGCATCCATTGCAATTTTGCAAGTGTGGGCTCTCGCAGTGTCCTGTTGGAGCAGAATCCCTTTGGAGAGTTTATCTCGGCATTTTTCACGGATCACAATTCTCAGTTAGTCGAGCAAATTTGCATAATACGCTAATACGAACCTGTTATTGTACTTTTCTTTGCTAGAAAGTCCAACATAATAATGCCTTGTGCATCCCAAAATACAGTTGTCATCACCTTGCCAGCAGAGGGTTGCATTTTGAACTTCTTTGGCCTTGGAGACCCCGACCCTGGCGACTTTGAGCTTTATTCTCTGGCTCATAATAATGGACCTAGGTCTCATCTACAGTCACCAGACGTGAAAGGAAATCATCTTCCTTTAACCTAAACCACTTCAACAATGCGCTGTATACTGATGCTCTGGTTGCCATTTGCTCGTCGCTAAGGGATTTTGGGACCCAACGGGCTGTTAGCTTGTGCATACCCAAGCAATCATGTAAAGTTGTTGAAACGCTACCATGTGAAATGTGTAATGCATTTGCTATTTCTTCCACCTTAATTCACCTATCAGAGTACACCAGATCCCGTACTTTGTAACACATTTCTTCATCGGTGGCATCTGATGGGCGTCCAGACCTGGGTTGGTCTTCTAAAGACGTTCTACTGCGTTTGAATTCCCCAACCCAGAATTTAACTTGTGCATACGATGATGCAGAAGACCCATAAACATTGGTCAACTCGCAATGTATTTCCTGACCTGTTTTCCCTTTCAAATACAACTACCGAATTACAACACAGTACTCAACTTTTGACGAAAAGCTTACTTTTGCATCACTAGCCATGTTTGACATTCAATAGCTTCTGAGTGAATGACACGATAAGGGTGCAATTTTGCCCTCGGGCCTAAAACGTATTAAAACAAGGCCCGAAAATCTTGGGTGTCTCAGTCAATTGGAAGTGGGATAGGCTGGTTACTTACTGACTTGCCCTCATAGTATTTAATCTCTGACTCAAAGATTAAGATCAGAATGAAGGAAGATGAAGATCAGAATTAAGAAAAACATAATTCTTTTAATGCCATTGATCATTTTTTATTATGTCCAATCATGCATTTTTTCATCACTATACCGTATTTATTACCCTAAGTATTGGGAAAGACTGGCTTGAACAAACTGTAGACTCAGATCAGATGCTGCAGAAAGCACATCTGATCAGGGTTTACACTGTTTGCTACTCTTCCTGCAATATTTTAGACTCCTTAACAGGTTGTAAAATTGACCTGTTTAAATTTTAGGACAAGTATGGCAAGGATTTAAGATGACTTGATATTTATGGTAAATACTGTAAATGAAATAACATTCTTGTTAAAGTAAAAATGCATAGAAATGCATAAAAGTCATATATTTTTGTAAAAAATGTTTGCATCTAGGTTTGTCATTAAGAGGGATGGATACACTAGCAGGGGAGGTAACTGTTAAAAATGTTTTGCCTCCCATCTGAAAATTGGTCTACTTTAAAAGGAAAGAGTTTGCTCCGTTTGGGAGCAAATGCTCTCCTTTTAGAGTAGACCCATTGTCACACGGGACTTGGTGTACAGGAAGGCAAACAGAAAGTCACAAAAGTTGTCTCCCTTTAAAAAATGACAGAAAATATACCAAGTGTATCCAGTCCCCTTAAGTTTGTGCCTCTGTATTGATGTGATCTCAGTAGACTTGGGTTGTGTTCTGGATGGTTTGTAATTATTAATGTTATTATTATTATATTAAGCAAATAAGCAAAAGTAGCAGATATCAAAAGGCTCACTGAAATTATTTACTAAGCTCTCTGAAAGCCTGTATAGATGTTGGATAAATTCAGTGGTAAAGTTTTCATAACATACTTCCTCATCATTTCTGACCCCACCTTCTCCCCTACAAAAAGTGGCGAGGGTATTATGTTATACCCTCCGAAATTTTGTCTGTTAGCACTTCCATCATTTGTGTCTGCTCCATAACTCTGATCCCGTCTGAGATATTTATGAGACTTCATACAAATGTAAAGCATTATGAGAGAACATGCAGAACATATGAACCGTAACTCTGGTTTGCCTACTTTTGAGGTTGTTGCCCTTTGAACATTGAACATAGCCGTTTCTACCATGTGCTGGTGTCCACTCTGTAAGTTGAAAAAACATTCAAGGTATTATTATGAAATTTCTCACTAATGTAAAGCACCATGAGACAATGTGCAGAACATAAAAACGTAACTCTGATTAATGTCGGCCTCGGTGGCTCAGTTGGATGCGCCATCCGACTGGAGACCAGGAGGTCACGGGTTCAACCCCCGCTGAGGTCGGCAACATTCTTTTGTGGCGATTGATCATGAAATATTTTCTACGCTCATTCTTTCCCTTCCGCTGATTCAAGAAGGGCAGTTGTCAGTTTCTGGCTAAAGAATGTGCACAATACTGGTTAACTGCTTAGAGGACTAAGCCTGCCCAGTAAACGTGTGGTTAGGTAAACTGACCGAGCTCGACATGACCCCATTGGGCTGACTGGGCCGTAAAACCTCAACACAAACAAACTCTGATTAACCTACTTTTGGAGTTGCAGCCCTTTGAACATAGAAGATATTGAAAATAACCATTTCTACTGTGTACTCCTTTCCACTCTATTTTCATCAAACTTCACTCAAATGTAAAGTACTATAAGACAACTTGCAGAACACATGAACTGTACCTCTGGTTTGCCATCTTTGGAGTCTCTGTAAGTTGAAAACCATTCGAGATATTATTATGAAATTTCTCACAATCATGTTGAACATTTTAATCAAAATTAACATATGTACATGTATATGCATCAATGGTGATAATATGTATATTTAGGGAAAGACTAATGCACCTTCCCTTTGATTTTATTTTTGACAGAGTTATGGCACTTGCTTAATGTAAGTGCAGTGGCGGGGCATGGTGCAGTGCTTGCAGCGCTTTTTTATTGTTAGATAAAGTGGTGAAATGGAGAGTTGGGGCTGGTTTAAATATGTCCCTGGAGAGCTTATGTTCTCACCCAGCGGTTGGCGTGAGCGTCCGCGTCGGCGTCCGCGTGAGCACAGTGTTTAAGTTTTCAAATGTGTGCATAGTTTTTTAACTGTTTAAGGTACTGCCTTCATATTTGGCCTACACCTACTTTAGGGTAAGACCTTTCAGTAGCATACACCCCCATCCCCAAAATAGACTCTTTATGTAGGTCAAGGTCAGTTTTACTTTGTCTTTTACACCCATGTTTAAGTTTTGCGTTTAAGTTTTGAGAAGTGTACATAACTGCTGAAGCGTTCAAGATAGAGCTCTAATATTTGGCTCACACCAGCCGTAGGGTTAGACCTTTCAATAACACACACCTCTTCCTCAGTTTGACCTTCTGCCTAGGTCAAGGTCAGGTCACACTTTGTCATTTGAACGTTCTGCGTTTAAGTTTTGAAAAGTGTTTGTAACTGCTGAAGTATTCAAGATACTGCTTTAATATTTGGCCCACACCAATAGTAGGGTAAGACCATTCAAGAGCTCAGACCTTTTCCTCAGTTTGACCTTCTGCCTAGGTCAAAGTCAGGTTATACTTAGTCATTTAAACCCATGTTTAAGTTTTGCGTTTAAGTTTTGAAAAGAGCGTAACTGCTAAAGTATTCAAAATGCTGCTTTAATATTTGGCCCACACCTACCTTAGGGTAAGACCGTTCAATAGTACACACCCCTTCCTCAGTTTCACCTTCTGTCTAGTCAAGATCAAGTCATACTTTGTCATTTATAGCCATTTTTAAGTTTTGAAAAGTGTACATAATATTTAAAGATTGTTTTCTTATCCGATCAGCCCTTTCCGGTGAGCTGCGTTGTCTTCTGACAACTCTTGTTTATATGGTTGTGTATATAAACTCATTTATAATTACAGAACTTTTTTGTTTATTAAACTGCCCATTGAAATGAGGTGGAGCATAAATGTGCAAGCATATTAGAGAGGTTCTAAAGTTGAAAGCTTAAACTTCAATCTGCTGACTATCAATGAAAGTTAACAGTATTAAAATATTTCTAAGGGTAGAACCAGAATTTCTTAATCATGGGTTTGAAATTGCTGAGCAGTGTTTGATTTGATCAATTTATCAAAATTTTCCCATGAAAAAATCTGGAGTTCAGCTGAAATACCATCCCTGAATTTTTGCCTTTCTTCTTACCACAGTGTTTGACATTTGCTAGAAGTGCCATTTCAGTCATATTTGGAGGAAGTTGCCATTATTAGCCGAAGGTCTTCACCTTACAGCGGGCTTGCCATATATATCATTGTTCTGAAAATGGCAATAAACACAGAGCCCTCTCCCACATAGAATATACCTCCATTATATCAAATCTTGCCATTTTTTTTTTTTTTTTTTTGTAATAAAGACCAAAATGGCTTTCACACAGTATTTTTAATATAAAATGTTATGATGACCTAGTTATTTCATTGTAAAATTATTTTATTTGTACTACATATTTACATATTAATCCTTGTCCTGCTGAATAAGTTAAGATGTCACATCCATTTTTAATTTTCAGCCAATCAGATTTATTAATCCAAATTGTTAATAAAAATTCACAATACCGAATGACAAACAGTGCAGATCCAGATCATTTGGCTTCTTCAGAAGATCTGGATCTACACTGTTTGCAAAAGCAGGGTATATCCGGGTTCAGCAGAGCAAGGGTTAAGGGGACTGGGTACACCTGGTAGTTTTTCCACCATTTTTCACAACACTCCCTACTGCTTGTTGTTTGGCCCTTAACATCAGTCCTCTCCTGAAAAGGGTTCTACTCTAAAAGGAGAGAGAGTATGCTCCTTAGGAGAAAATTCTTTCTCCTTTTACATTAGACTCCTTTTCAGAAGGGGACAAAATCAGTTTTGTTGGAGTGGCTTCCCCTGAAAGTATCGTTTCCATTAAGGGGAATTGATACAGTTTCAGTGAAGAGAACTCTTACAAAATTATTTTGCCTCGCTTCTGAAAAGGATTCTACTCTAAAAGGAAATAGTTTCCTCCCCCCCCCCCCCCCTCTGCCCCCTTCTGAAAAGGGGTCTAAAAGGAAAGAATTTGCTCCATTTTCAGAAGGGCCTGGTGTGTGGAAGCCAAACAGGGTCACAAAAGTTGGCCCCCCCCCACCCCCCCACCCACACCCGCAAAATATGGCAAAAAATCTACCATGTATATCCAGTTCCTCTAAAGGATCCATATTCCTCAAAAATAGACATTTTTTTATACACGAAAGGTTTAATAAATTGATATATGGTATTGATACGAAAATAAAATGTGGCATCTTACAGCCTATAAGATTTCAGTTCGTGCTCAGGTGAGCTATTGTGATCACGCTGTGTCCATCGTACATGTGTCTTGTGTCGTCCGTCGTGTCGCCGTTTACCTTCTTCACCCTCTAGAGGCCACAGTTTTGTTTCAATCTTCATGAAACTTTACCAAAATGTTTGTCTTGGTAATATCCAGGTCATGTTCGAATAAGGGTCGTGTTCGATCAAAAACTAGGTCACTAGGTCAGATTTCTTTAAAACCTTGTCACCCTCTAGAGGCCACAGTTTTACTTCAATCGTCATAAAACTTTACCAGAATACTTGTCTTGATGTTATCTCAGTCAGATTTGAATATGGGTCATGTTGGCTCAAAAACTAGGTCACTAGGTCAAATTGCCTTAAAACCTTGTTCACCTTCTAGAGGCCACAGTTTTGCGTCAATCTATGAAACTTTACCAAAATGTTTGTCTTGATATCTCAGTAAAGTTTGAATATTGGTCATTCGGATCAAAAACTAGGTCACCAGGTCAAATTGCTTTAATAGAGGCCACAGATTTGCTTTAATCTTCAAAACTTTACCAGAATGTTTGTCCTGATGATACCTCAGTCATGTTCGAATATGGGTCATGTTGGATCAAAAACTAGGTCACTAGGTCAAATTGCTTTAAAACCTTGTTCACCCTCTAGAGGCCACAGCTTTGCTTCAATCTTCATGAAACTTAACCAGAATTATAGTCTTGATGAGCTCTCGGTCAGGTTTGAATACAGGTTATGTCAGGTCAAAAACTAAGTCACTAGGTCAAATTTCTTTAAAACCTTGTTCACCCTCCAGAGGCCAGTTTTGCTTCAGTCATCATGAAACTATACCAGAATATTTATTAGCTCACCTGAGCACGAAGTGCTCAAGGTGAGTTATTGTTATGACCCTGTGTCCAGTGTACGTGCGTCATCCATCGTGTGTTGTAAACATTTTCCATATTCACCCTCCAGAGGCTACAGTTTAACTTCATTTGTTATGAAACTTTACCAGAATGTTTGTCTTGATAATATCTAGGTCAAGTTTGAATATGGGTCAATAACTAGTTTAAATAATCACCATGGATATTGCTCAAAATGTTCATCTTGATAATTTCTAGGTCTAGTTCAAAACTAGGTCACTTGGCATCAGAAACTAGGTCACCAGGCCAAATCAAAGGAAAACTTTGTTTACACTGTAGGTATTACATTTTTGAGTGACATTCTTAAGTTTTTCCATTTAGGTCAGTTTCTCAGTAACTGTTGGTCCTACAGTAATATTTGGCACTTGTGAAGTGTTTGTGTTTAGGTCAGTTTCTCAGTAACTATTGCTCCTGCAGCCAGTGATACTTAGCACATGCATACATCTTAGCATGGCCTCTTGAGTGCAGTCACCCATATCTGACCTTGACCTCTATTTCACAGTCCATTAGATATGCTACATTGTCTTACTTGTTAATATAATCATTATGAATTTTGGTCAGAATGTTTGCCTTGATCAGTTCTAGGTCAGGTTCTCTTAAGTGCTATGATACTCAAGTGAGCGTTATAGGGTATTAATGGCCCTCTTGTCAGATCTTCCTGAATCTTATATATAAGATCGGGTTAAAACTTTGGTGAACAGTTAGACCATGAGTTGATACAGTGCATATCATTTAGAGGTCAAAGTGCATGAAAGATAGAGTTATCACTATTTATTAAAGATTTTTCAGGTATAACTTCATTTCCAGATATTCCTCCTACAGTTTTCATCAAATGAGATTGAAACTTAGTGGACAGTTAGACTATGAGATGGTACAGGGCATATTGTTTTGAGGTTAAGGGTTACAGTACACCAAAGTTTGATAGTTGTTATTCTTTAAAGATTGCTCAGATATGACTTATTTCCGTCAAACTCCTCCTACAGGTTTCATCTGATTGGGTTGAAATTTGGTGTACAGTTAGATCATAACATGCTACAGGGCTTATTAATTTGAGGTTACAGTACACCAAGTTTTATTAGTTATCACTATTTTTTGAAGATTTTTCAGTCATGGTTTAGTTTTCAGATAACTCTTCCTCCAGTTTTCATTTTAGTGGACAGTAAGATATGAAGTGGTACAGCGTATATTGTTTTGAGGTTACAGTACACCAAATTCTGGTAGTCATTTATACTCTTTAAAGATTGTTCAGATATGCTAATTCCTCCTGCAGTTTGTATCAGACTATTTCCGGGTTACAGTATACCAAATTTTGATAAAATTATTTTTCTTCAGAGATAGTTCACACAAGACTTTGTTTTCCGCCAACTCCTACAGTTTTCATCTATTAGGCTAAAAGTTATTAGATAGTAAGAACAGCATGTATTCTTTTGAGGTTACAATACACCAAACATTAAGAAGGCTATAACCCTTTAAAGATTTTGAAAAAAGTTTGAAAACCTACACAATCTGATACATAGTTATGCCCCTTGATTTAATTAACCTTGTTTGTTGCATAACTCCATCAGTTTTAATTGGATCTTCCTTAAACTTGCAGTTGGGGAGCGGGTGGAGGGGAGCATGGATATGTTAAGAGTTATGTCCTCCAGATTAATAAATGTTGTAGACATTTTATCTATCTTTAACTTGCAGATGAAGGGGAAATGGATATGTTGAGAGTTATGTCCTCCAGATTAATAAATGTTGTAGACACTGAGGGACCTTGACCTGCTTTTCAGCATAGGTGAGCTTTAAGACCGTCATGGCCCTCTTGTTTGACTGGATCAAAAATGAAAGGATTCTTTATAGTATATCTGAATTAGTGTTGGCAACATTAATTATACCCCTGCAAACTTTGTTTGTGTGGGCATATACTATTTTCACATTGTCCGTCCGTCCGTCCGTCTGTGTGTCCGTCTGCAACGGGATTTTTTCCTAATATCTTGAAAACGCAGTGATGGATATTTATCAATTTCTGCAGACACATTGATATCAATAAGATGTACCTACATAAGAGAAAGTAAGGGCTAAGGGCCAATTCTCTTGGAGTTATTGCCCTTTGTAAAAAAATTTCTTGATGCAGAAAAAGGGCAGAAAACGTTTGTGTGCACACTATCTCTCTAACCAATGGCTGGAATTTGACCAAACTAGCACAGATACATCATCAGGATAGGGGGAAGAAGTGATTAGATTTTGGTGACCTTGACCTTATTTTCAAGGTTACTACATTATAAATACTCAAAAAGGAGCCTGAAGGAGCCTTGTTAATGAAGTAAAAAGTTTGTGTGCACAATAACTCTTTAACCAATGACTGGAATTTGACCGAACTAGCACAGATACATCATAAGGATTGGGCAAAGAAGTGATTAGATTTTGGTGACCTTGACCTCATTTTCAAGGTCACTACACTATAAATACTCAAAAAAGCGAGCCTTTTTAAGGCAGTAAAAAGTTTGTGTGCACATTGTCTCTAATCAATGGATGGAATTTGACCAAACTAGCAGATACATCATCAGGATGGGGTAAAGAAGTGTTTAGATTTTGGTGACCTTGACCTTATTTTCAAGGTCACCACATTATAAATACTCAAAAAGGAGCCTTGTTAATGAAGTAAAAAGTTTGTGTGCACAATATCTCTTTAACCAATGGCTGGAAATAGACCGAACTAGCACAGATACATCATAAGGATGGGGCAAAGAAGAGATTGGATTTTGGTGACCTTGACCTTATTTCAAGGTCACTATACTGTAAATACTCAAAAAGTTGAGCCTTGTTAATGCAGTCAAAAGTTTGTGTGCACATTATCTCTTTAACCGATGGCTGGTATTTCACCAAACTAGCACAGACACAGGATGGGGGAAACAAGTGATTAGATTTTGATGCTTTGACCTTATTTTCAAGGTCACTACACTATCAATACTCAAAAAGTGAGCCTTGTTAATGCAGTAAAAAGTTCGTGTGCTTTACCAATTGCTGGTTTTATTAGATTTTGGTGACCTTGGCTTTATTTCAAGGTCATGCCGGCACTTTGAAACTTTAATTTTGTTAGAAAAAGGTTTTATGCTTTATGCGGGGGTTATCCAATAAGCACTGCTTATTGACAATTTTCATTTCTTCTATTATATGGCATCACCTATTACACTTAAAGGCCTAAAATAAAACGTATACAGGCAGTATTTACACAGCCTTTTATTTACAAGCTCCAACATCAAAATTACAGCTACTCAGACATTGTGGATAACAGTTGTCAGAGTGCCTCCGATCATTATACCCCCCGCAAACTTTGTGTGGGGGTATCCTGTTTTCACATTGTCCGTCCGTCCATCTGTCCGGGCTAAGGAATTGATGGTTTTGTGTCTGTTGTCCATACATTTATTCGACTTATTCCGTAAAACTGTCACATAACCGTCATTTTATTAGAAAAAAAGTCACAGAACCATCATTACGTTAGAAAATTTTCATTTTATGTGACGGGTCAAAAGGGCAATTCTTTTGGAGTTATTGCCCTTTGTAAAATATTTTCTTAATGCAGAAAAAAATTTGTGTGCACACTATCTCTTTAACCAATGGCTGAAATTTGACCAAACTAGCACAGATACATCATCAGGATGGGGGAAAGAAGTAATTAGATTTTGGTGACCTTGACCTTATTTTCAAGTCACTACATTATAAATACTCAAAAAGGAGCCTAAAGGAGCCTTGTTAATGAAGTAAAAAGTTTGTATGCACATTATCTCTTTAACATATGGATGGAATTTGACCAAACTAGCACAGATACATCATCGGGATAGGGGAAAGAAGTGATTAGATTTTGGTGACCTTGACGTTATTTTCTAGGTCACTACATTATAAATACTCAAAAAGGTGCCTTGCTCATGAAGTAAAAAGTTTGTGTGCACAACATCTCTTTAACCAATGGCTGGAAATAGACCAAACTAGCGCAGATGCATCATAAGAATAGGGCAAAGAAGTGTTTAGATTTTGGTGACCTTGACCTTATTTTCAAGGTCACTACACTATAAATACTCAAACAAGTGAGCTTTGTAATGCAGTAAAAAGTTTGTGTGCACATGATCTCTTTAATCAAAAGCTGGAATTTGACCAAACCAGCACAGATACATCCTAAGGATGGGGGAAAGAATTGATTGGATTTTGGTGACCTTGACCTTATTTTCAAGGTCACTACACTATAAATACTCAAAAAGTGAGCCTTGTGTGCACTCTGTTTCATGAATCAGTAGATGGAATTTGACCAAATTAGCACAGATACATCATTGGGATTGGGGAAAGAAGTTATAAGATTTCCCTGACCTTCATTACATTTTCAAGGTCAGACTGGCACTTTGAAACTCAAATTTTGATAGAAAAAAGCTTGTGTGCACACTATAACTTGAACCAATGGCTGGAATTTTAACAAACTAGCACCAATACATTGTTAGGACATGGGAAAGAAGTGGTTAGATTTTGGTGACTTTGACCTCATTTTCAAGGTCACTACATTTAAAAGACTCCAATAATGAGTCTTGTAAAAAGTTTGTGTGCACACTATCTCTATAACCAATGGCTGAAATTTGACCAAACTAGCACAGATACATCATCGGGATGGGGGAAAGAAGTGATTAGATTTTGGTGACCTTGACCTTATTTTCAAGGTCACTACATTATAAATACTCAATAAGTGAGTCTTATGTGCACCCTATCTCATGAATCAATAGATGGAATTTGACCAAACTAGCACAGATATATCACTGGGATTTGGAAAAGAAGTGATTACATTTTGGTGACCTTTATATTATTTTCAAGTTCGCACCGGCACTTTGAAACTCACATTTTGATAGAAAAAAGCTTGTGTACACACTATTTCTTGAACTAATGTCTGGATTTTTAACAAACTAGCACAGATTCATGGTTAGGACATGGGAAAGAAATAATTAGATTTTTTTTTACCTTGACCTCATTTTCAAGGTCACTACATTATAAAGACTCTAAAAATGACCCTTGTGGGCACCCTTTCTCATAAATCATTAGATGGAATTTGTTCAAGCTAGCACAGGTACTTTATTGGGATGAGGGAAAGAAGTGATTCGATTTTGGTGACCTGGACCTCATTTTCAAGTTCACACTGACACTTTGAAACTCAAATTTTGATAGAAAAAAGCTTGTGTGACACATTGATGTCAGTAAGGTGTACCTAGATAAGAGAAAGTAAGGGCTAGGGGCCCATTCTCTTGGAGTTATTGCCCTTGGTAAAATTTCTTGATGCAGTAAAAAGTTTGTGTGCACACTATCTCTTTAACCAATGGCTGGAATTTGACCAAACTAGCACAGATACATCATCAGGATGGGGGAAAGAAGTGATTAGATTTTGGTGACCTTGACCTTATTTTCAAGGTCACTAGATTATAAATACTCAAAAAGTGAGCCTTGTGTGCACTCTTATCTTTTTTCTTGCATGTCTTGATTAGTATTATTAGGAATCTTAACACATTTTGCATAAATGTTCATATGCATGAGATGCTGCTGCTACAGAAAAAGAAGAGTCAAGGGTTCAATACTGTTATAGTTATTCCCCTTTGCAATTTTTTTAATGTCTGTAACACTTTTGTTTTTACTGTGTATCTTGCTTAATAATTTTAAGAATCTTGTTTTATTTGAGTTTGGTGACCTTGACCTTATTTTCAAGGTCACGCCGGCACTTTGAAACTTAAATTTTTATAGAAAAAAGTTTTATGCTTTATGTGGGGGTTATCGAATAAGCGCAGCTTATTGACAATTTTCATTAATTCAGAGATACAATAAAAATCATTCCATTTCAAGAATGAAGGATTAACTGAAATTTTACAGGCTGTCAGATGCCACATTTTATGATTGTATTAATACCATATATCAATCAAACCTTTCTTGGATAATAAAATGTCTTTTTTTGAGGAATACCAAGCCTCAACGCTTTGTGCTCTGGGTAAAATTTTCAGCAGACGACATTTTGAAATATTCTTCTTATTTTTCACAGGAAACAGGATTTGACATTTCATGCAAATTGTCTCCATTGGAGACAATTTGCATGAAATGTCAAATCCTGTTTTCTGGAGAAAATAAGAAAAAAAAACTCAATTTGTCATTTGCTGAATTAGCCCAGAGAGTGGTAAAGGTTAAAATGAACAGTATGGTGAATTGTCAACTATATTGCAAATATGTGCTGCTTTTGTAATGTGATGTGATAATTATATTACCAAAAAACTGCCATATTAAAACTAGTCATTTTGGCTGAATCATGCAAAAAAGGGTTCTTAGCACATATAAGTAGAAACATGTAGTAACTGGTTAACTGCTTAGAGGACTAAGCCTGCCCAGTAAACGTGTGGTTAGGTAAACTGACCATGCTCAACATGACCCCATTGGGTTGACTGGGCCGTAAGACCTCAACACAAACAAACTTTCAGACGTGCATCTAATGAAGACTCAGATCAGACTGCTATGCAGTCTGGAGATATATCCATTCACCTAAAGGAGAATTTATACACTTCTGCCGAAACTGTTTTTGTTCCGTCTGAAAAATGGTCTACTCTTTTTGGAAAGAGAAGATCAGTTTGCAGAAAAGCAAATATAAAATCATTACAGTCGTCTCCCTTCCAAATAAAGCACCAAATCTCAAGGTGTATGCAATTGCAATGCTGTTAGATGCGCAATGTGGGAGAAAGGCCCTTTTGCCATGTGCGAACGGCGAAAGTCCAGGTGAGCGTGCGTATTCCGTGTAGTTTGATCTGGATTTTCTCTGTTGGTCGACATACACTACAGTATCTATTGATGCTGTAAGCGGACAACGAAGGCCCAAATCAGCCTGTGCATTGATCAGCCTGTGCATTCACGCAGGCTCATCAGGGCCTGTGTGTCCACAAATTGCATAAGGATCATTTTCTTGCGTTGAACGTCAGTTGTATAATATACTGGCAGAAAAGCGACAGGCCTTACTAGACTACATGGTTATGCTGACTGATCTAGGTCATTAATCTTCACACCCTATTTTGGCATGGTTCAGCTGTTAAGGTAACCGGTATTTTTTATGCTTTAAATATTGGCATTGACAGCATATGCAATAAAATATACAGTCATCTTTGTTTATTGTTCTTGTAATTTACGTCATAGCTGAAGATGGTCTTCAACCAGGAAGTGTTTGTATTTTTCTTATTTCTCCGCAAAAAAAAAAAAAAAAAAAAAAAATATTGAGTCGCAACATGAGAAAAGATCCTTTTGACATGATCGCACAACGAAGACTCTGTGCAGTCTGATAAGCGTCTTCGTTGTCCGGATGAAGAAACTTCTCATCCTTGGCTTTCAAAAATGTGTCCAATGAAGATTCTGATTTTTTACGACAAGGTCGAATTTGCATCCCCATACTTTTATGGGAAAATGTTGTAAAATCATTTTCTCAAAATGTCTTAAAGACAAATGGCTGAAATTTTCAGTGTTTGTTTAAAGAAGTTAAACATTTTAGTTACAATCAAATTTTTTGTTCCCGGGAGTTATCCGCCTTTGCCCCTAGACTATATACATGTATAAAATTCTGTAATCTTTAAACGTCTTCTCAGAGACTGCTGGACCAGTTTTCACGAGATTTCACATGGGTCCTTCTGTCGAAGGGATTTTGACAATTTGTTCAAATGGTTCCACACCACTGAACAAGATGGCCGCCATGCCCATATATGGTAAAAGAAAAACTTAAAAGTCTTCTCCAGAACCAAGAAAGCGTTGAGGCTGTTCGATTCTATATACAGCTGAATTTTTGTATATGTAAAGCTTGGATATTGGTTCAGACGAAACCGCTGTATAGAATTGCGAAACTAATTGCATTTTGGAGAAACGCATGCATTTTGCATGATACTGATTTAGAGTTTTGCCAAGCAACTTTAAGTTCTATTAAGCGAAAAGTACACATGTATGTACTATTAGGTAAAATACACTCATATACACCCAACTGGCGATAAATTAATTTATGAGTTGATGTCTGAATATAAATTAGTACTGATAGTTTAAAATTCTTCTCGTGTTTTGTAAAACGGGATGTATTTTATGGAATGTTGATGGACATTCTAGTTTGCATAAATTGCGCCTCTTATTTTGCTTGGTCCTCATACATTCTTATCCACTATAGTTCGTCAACAAAGGTTATGAAATTATGGACATGAAAAATGCGCGGCGATCCCCCTCAACATGCATGTTTAAGACTTGCGTCAGTACAATACAGTGTTCTATACGAATATTTTTTATTGAACAGTCGTAAGCACGAACGCTCGAAAGATGTCTGGAAAATTTAAAATGTGTCGTTCAAAATGGTGTCATAAAAATACGCAGTCAAACGTTTTCTTACAGGGTATTGTAGCGGCCATATTGGTCGAAAAATCGAACTTTTTAAGGTGTTAATCCATTTCTGTATACCTTCTAATAAAGTCTGTAGAAAACGGTAGAAATTTTTATATTGAAACGCAGTTTGCATGCGAAATTTAAAAAAAAATGACAGACAGGAAAACGGAGTGCATGAGAAAATATGTGCATGAGAAAATAAACATTCTACTTTCTGTTTTTTGTTGTTTTTTTTTTTTTTTGTGGGGGGGGTGGGGGGGGGGTTGTTGTTGTTTTTTTGTTTGTTTGTTGTTGTTGTTTTTTTTTTCATTTTTTACGAGTTTAACCTGAATATACAAGGTTTTGTATATTTAGAATTTGTTAAGTATCAATTTAACTGGGCTTCCATAGAAACGTGCAAGTTTTCGCGAACTGCAATGCATGCAGATATTTTATATACAGACATGTCCTGGCTTTCTTCCTATATCGAAATAAATCATATATCTTCCGATGCTAGGATTAGCAAACATAGAGCACTGGAGTCAGTACTATGTATATTGCACCCGGAACGTAATATCTGCCAAGTTTGTACAAACGATGATCCTATGATGTCCTTTTACGGCAATAGTCAAATTTTTGTCCTGGTTACTATGGCAATACTGGAAGAATTCTGCATGACACCTGCAGATATGCAATGGCTGTTTTACTCAGTTGAGCGAATCGTGGCCCATTGGCCTCTTGTTACTTCTGTCTTTCCAGTCTATCCGTCAGTGCATCATTGCATCACATACGGGCCGACCCACTGAACATTTCCATTCATTTCAGTCGTATAAAATATCTTAACCCTTAAAGCGTCCAGCAAAATTTGCAGCAGACGGCATTTAATTCATTAATTTGCTTGTTTTGTTTTCAGAGAATATAAGTTAACCATTCGTGTGAATCGTCTGCTTGGAAGACACTTCACATGAAATGGCAAGACATTTTCTTTGAAAAATAATTTAAAAAAAAAAACTAAAACGTCGTCTGCTGTAGTTGTGATTGGCGCTTTAAGTGTTTAGATCATTTTCTCATCTCGCTATATAAATATACGACGGATAAACAGCGAACGACATGGGCGGGTGGGCTGGTGCACAGAACTCTCGACTTGCAAGCAGAAGGTCGAGAGTTCGGATATTCAGATCATACTCGAGTGCCCAGAGGGCGCTCAATGGTAGACGGCATCGGGCGCCATGGACAATCAATAAAACAAGCCTGTACAAATACACCCGTAAAAGCACAACCAACGTTACAGGTGTCTTACATCACCTTTCTTACATCACCACGGTGGGCCGCAGGATGAGCTATCCTTCGATACTTAATCTATATTCATCTCTCTCTCTCTCTCTCTCTCTCTCTCTCTCTCTCTCTCTCTCTAAAAGGTCCTATGTCACCTGATACAGCCATCTATCTATTAACAGGGGTTAAAACAGGAAATTATAGTAGGATAAAAATCAACATAGAGGGATTGGATACACTTTCAGGGGAGGCAACTCGGTCAAAATAGTTTTGTCTCACTTCTGAAAAGGGTTCTAATTTTAAAAGGAAATAAATTTTGCTACCGAGCGGGGGAGGAGGGAAGAGAGAGCAAAGGGTAGATCCATTGTCAGAAGAGCCTTTGTGGGTAGAGACACAAACAGAAAGTCATAAAAGTTGTCTCCCATCGGTTCACCTTAACGTACTTTGCAGTGCTTAACTTTTCTCTTGCTGAACACGACATGCTCTGTCTTAGCAAACAGTGTAGATCCAGATCAGTTGGCTGCTGATCTGGATCTGCACTGTTTGTCATTAAATATGTGAATTTCTATCAAAAACCCGGATCAAGTAATCTGATTGGCTGGAAATTAGAAGTGGGTGTGGCATCTTAATTTATTCAGCAAGGCAAGGGTTAAAGACAATATTTGCTTAAATTCTTTATAATATTTATTCTTGAAAGCAACAGGAATTAAATAATACAACATCCGCATATCTATCCGTTGTTATATTTGTATTCTGTAAGCTTACAACGAAGGCCCTGATCAGACTGTGCGAATGCGCAGGCTGATCTGGGCATTCGTTTCCTGTGCAAGCGATAAGGGCCATTTTCTCTAGCCAAGGCAGAGGTCATCTTTTTTCTACTTTACCCAAATATTTATATAGATGCATTTATCTCAAGAAAACTTCCGCTGACTGTGCAGCTATATCCGTCACTTGGAAAACCCCAGATTTGTATACATGTATATATTAAATGTAATATGTTATACTTGTCGTTTTGACAATGAATCTAATCTAAGTGACCTGAGCTAAAGGTGTAATCTCCTCCTACAGTAGTCGTTAATTGATATATATTTTTTTTCAATATATAGCTCTAAAATCAATGGCAAACTTGTGTCTGATCGTGTGTCTGATCGCTGCTACATTGCCATGTTACAGTACCTACAAGCCTGTTATATTCATGCATGGAATTTTAGCGGCCGCGAACGAGGCTGACACTTTCTTCAAGTGGATTCTAGAAGTAAGTATTTTGATGTTGTTGTTGTTTTTTTTTTTTTTATGTTTGTTACAAGGTAAAATATTTTCGTTTCAGTTTTATAGATTTCAACCCACTGAGTTTTGTTGGAGTTTTTACGACCCAGTCAATGCTGTTATAGGTCATGTTGAGACGGTATTGAGCCCGCAGAGCACTGAGTGTTCGAAAATAAAAATCTTTACCACGGGCGACTAGAGGACGCCCATACAGCCTGATCAGGTTTGACATTGTTATTCGTTCATAAATTCCATATTCTGGCCCACAAGTTAACTTTGCAAAGTTTCAATTTTTGATACCTGCCAATTGAGGGGTTGTTACATTCAGCCAGAAAGTGCTGGTGACAGTGGCGTTTTTCTTTATATTTATTTTGCTGTGCTAAGCCTGGTCTTTGAATTAAAACAAAATTTGAAATCCCAGCCATACCCTGAAATGAACTCTTAACCACCAAAAAGGGTGATTATGGGAAAAAAATAATTAGTTCACTGTACCCGACAACGGAACGGCTTCTTACTGTTCCGGTTATGTAACTTGTTGCTTGTTCATCGCGATTACTGATCCCATTCAAGCAGACGAATACTAGAAAAGAAAACAGATGTGTGTTAAACAACCATTGTGTATAACCTGTTGCTCCATCACACTGTTTATTTTTAATGTGTTCATTTTGTTTTGCTTATGATTTAAGGGTACCGGATACACTTGGTAAATTTTCCGCCATATTCTACAAGATAAATACCATGACTTCCTGTTTGTTTTCCTGTACACCAACCTCCTGAAAAGGGGTCTACACAAAAAAGGAAATAATTTAGGGAGCGAATTCTTTCCTTTAGTGTAGAGCGATTTTAAGAAGGGAGGGAAATCACTTTTGACACGAGTTGTCTCCCCTGAAAATGTATCCTTAATCCTTTCGGCGCAAAATTTCACATCACATTTGTCGTCTGCTTGTGTTTTAACAAACTATCGATTGAAAAGAAGTTTACATGTATAGTGTCAAACAGCGTAGATGCTATTATGAACATCACATTTGTCGTCTGCTTTTTGTTTTAACAAACTATCGATTGAAAAGAAGTTTATATGTAAAGTTGTAAAGACTGGATGTTAATCAGCGTAGATCCTGATGAGACTGCTCATTATGAGCCGTCTCATCAGGATCTACTCTGTTTGCAAAAGCCTATTAATATCATCGCCTGTGCCAGTGAAATAGTTAAATCAACATCAAATAATGGTTTGTGTTGAGGTTTTACGGCCCAGTCAACCCCATGGGGTCGTGTCGAGTGCGGTCCGTTTAACTAACCACACTTTTACTAGGCAGGCTTAATCCTCTAAGCGGTTAACCAATATTGTGCACATTATTTCGTTAGAAACTGACAACTGCCCTTCTTGAATCAGCGGAAGGGAGAGAATGACCGTAGAAAATATTTCATGATCAGTGTCCACGAAAGCGTGTTTCCGACTCGATGGGGGTCGAACCCCCAATCTCCTGATAATCAGTCGGACGCGCATCCAACTGAGCCACCGAGGCCGGATGGATTGGCAATGATAGCTCAAGAAAACAAAAAATTAGGGACATTTGTGAGATTTTTTATTTTATCAGGAAAATGTATGTTGTATGCACTCATTAGAATCGCCTCCTAGAGGCCCTTCTAAGAGTACATTCACACCCATTATTCTATAGAAGATCGAAAAGACATCTAAATTCCCGTCACCAAGCCCAGCTTAAAAATGTACGCAAAAACCTACATGAGTGTAGGTGTGGACAGTTTAAAGAAAATGGTCTGTACGGAGATTGTTGTAATTTTTACAACTCTTTGGAATAATCAGAAGACGACAAATTATCAAGACCTCTGTTCGTTGAGATATTCTATGATATCCATTGATTCTGCAAGAGGACAGCGAAAGACATGATCAGACTACGGATGCACAGGCTGATCTGGACATTTGCTGTTTGCATACGACATAATCGACCTTTTTCATGTTGCGACCAGTTACTACATCACGAAAACATCCCTATATAATTTTGATCACCTTAAACCCCACTTTTATTGGTAAAACTTGGGTTTACAAGGGCATACATTATTTTTCTTATTTCTGCTCAAAGACATAGAGTGTGGTACTCGTGGTTTTCTTATTTCTGCTCAAAGACATAGATTGTGGTACTCGTTAGAACCGCCTCGGCGAGGCGGTTCTAACGAGTACCCACAATCTATGTTTTGAGCAGAAATATGAAAAATATCAGTTTTTTATCTGATTTTTTTTAGTTTTTGGAGGTGAAATTTTCTATATATTTGAATAGGCGTGTTTTCGTAATGACATTGTACGATGGGGCTCGCTATGGAGCAGCTTTAACTTTTACCACTCTCTGGACTAATTCAGCAGACGACTAATTGATTATACATTGCCACCTCCTTACAACAGCGTCGCACCTGGGATGGCGTTAAACTGGCTGTTGTATAAATGTTGTTGCTGTAAAGAGGTAAAGTACAGTCGACTCTCGTTATCTCGACCTCGCTTATCTCGAATAACCGCTTATCTCGAAGTGAAAATATGGTCCCGGTTCTAACATAGATATCTAACAACAGGTATCAAAATATTGTGGAAAAGAGGTTTCTCCTCTTTTCCACAATATTTTCAATATATCTCTTAACTTCAGGATTCAAATTACATATTCATTTATTAAATATGGTTGTTCGATTTATTGTTTTCCTCAGTTCCGCAAATCTGATCTGTCGAGGTACGGATGTCTCGAAGTATTCCAGAGAGTCCCTTGGACTTCGAGATAATGAGAGCCGACTGTATATACTAAATCAGCATTTTGCTAAATCTGAAAAGTGCCTGTTATTGGGAGGTGGCTATTTTTGAGAGGTAACCCTGTGGAGGTTCCACTGTATTTTTTTTTTATTTTTCCCAGAAAACAAGATTTGACAAGACCTGTTTCCTAGTAAAAGTAAGAAAAATGTTTTAAAATGTCTGCTGAAAATGATAAGCATGCTAAGCGTGAATACAAATTGATATTTTTCTTATTTTTTCCCAGAACACAGGATTTTACATTTCATGCAAATTGTCTCCAATTTGCATGAAATGTTGAAACCTGTTTTCTGGGAAAAAATGGAAAAATAAATCAGTATGTCGCCTGCTGAAAATTTTACCCAGCATGCTAAGCGTTACTATTTTAGAAGCACCCTGGCACCGTGAAGTACACTGTAAATGCGCATAACCGTCTTGGCAGCCTTGTTGACATGAACACCCAGGTGAAAGATATACAGGAGAAAATGGTCGACTTCATGAGGCTCCACCCTAAAGGAGTTCATCTCATCTGTTTCTCACAAGGTAAATGTAGTCTGAACCCATTCATACCCGACCGCCAAGTGAAAAGCATTTTCTGACATATAAGTGGATGGTTGGGTGGTGGTAAGGGCCTGCTGTGTACTGTGGTGAGGGGGTATGTAGACAGAATGGACGCCCCCATACTATATATTAGAAGATTCTAACTTTGATTTTAGCTATGTCAGGCTATATGAATTAGATATTCCTAGTGAAAAATGGTTGAACTATTGGCAAACAGTGGAGACCCTGATCAGACGCCGCGATCTGCGGCGTCTGATTCTTGTCTGCACACTTTTCCAATTAACCTTTTAGGTGTCTCCAGACTACAATGGGTTAACTAGACTCCTATAGTCTAATCAACTATTTGCAAGTAACTGAAAAACACTCAATATATTCACTTGTGACGTCATCAACGTTAGGCTTACGTGAGGTCATTGAAAACGGCGTCCTATAATGCTGAAAATGCCATTCCAAAATAGTTAAGCGATTTTCTTACTGTCGCTAGGAAAATTTGAAGACATAGAGGTACATTCAAAATATTTTTCCTTTAAATTTGTTATTGAGAACCAATATTTTTGGCACAAGAAGCTGAAACACACACACACACACACACACACACACACACACACACACACACACACACACACACACACACAAAAAAAAAAAAAAAAAAAAAAAAAAAAAAAACGGTGAATTAGCCTATAGATTCTACATACAAGGGTCCTGCAAAAAGTTTTGTCACTGGGTTCGGATTACTTCAGTGCTACTTTTTCTCAAACATATTTTTATACAAGCCTTCAAAGTATTCCCCCTTTACTGAAAGACATTTTTGTAACCTTTTTACCTAGTCACGAAAAGTCGATAAATAGTCTTCTTTTGGTATTTGTTGGAGACCCTGATAAATAGCGCTGCCAAGAGAACTTCTAGATGTATACTTATTTCAAGAAAGCATTTTCTTAAGCCTTGGAAATAAAAAGAAGTCATAGGGACTCAGGTCAGGTGAATAAGGTGGATGGTTTAAAACTTTCACCTTTTCAGAAGCCAAAAAAGACTTAACAGCCTAAGTGGAGGCGTTGTCATGTAAAAGGTGGACTCCTGACCATCCTTTGCTTGGTCGTTTCTTATTGTAAAACTCTTTCATTTTCTTCAGTACAGAATTCTTGTAGAAACGGCCAGTGACTGTATGCCCAGATGGACAAGGCACTTGAACGACTGGCCCACTTGAATTAAAGAAAATTACGTGCAACATCTTTTTCGAACTTATGGTTCTCTTGGCAATACATGGGCGTTTTTGATCTTTTCGCTTCCATTGCTTATTATCAGCCCTTCTTTGTGACTCAGACATGTGCACCCAGGTTTCATCACCTGTTAGCAAGTTAGAAATAACTCGACTATTACAGCCTTTGTATGTTTTCAAAAGTTCCCGTGCACATTTAAGGCGTTGTGTCTTTTGCTCCTCGGTGAGCAAATGAGGTACCCACCTAGCGCAAACCTTTCTCAGGTCCAAACGCTTTTTCAGAATTGTTTGCACACTGCCTTCTGATATGCCAGTACAACTAGCTATGTCTTTGACAGACAATCGCGCATCCTATTCGACCACAATCTTTACAGCAGCGATGTTAGCCTTGGTAACAGAGGTTTTAGGCCTTCCAGGATGGGTATCATCTTCAACAGAAAATTTCCTAGCTTTAAAACTTTAACCCACCTTAAACACTGTGTGCATTGAAATGGTCTGAGGTCCATATATACCACACAATTCATTAAATATCTGCTTTGAATCTATATTAAGCCTAATGCGGCATTTAATATAGCTACGAATTTCAGTCTTCTGGTCCATGTTCCAATGTAACAAGTAAATTGGTCAGTGTATATGACTGCATCTATTTCAATTTGAAATAACTCGGTCCGTTGGAAAGCAATTTGCACGAAATAAAATGGTATCGTTAGCTATTCAACACACCATTCAAGTGCAGTGAAGCATTTTAAAATATACCTGGGATAAAACGAAGAAACCTGTTAGTGACAGAACTTTTTGCACGGCCCTCGTACCCCTTTTTTTGAACTACAGTCGACTCTCATTATCTCGAGTTCGCTTATCTCGAATAAGCGCTTATCTCGAAGTGAAAATCCGGACCATGTTTAGATATGAAAATCTAACAATAGGTAACAACATATTGTGGAAAAGAGGAGAAATTGCTCCTAAGGAGCAGTTTCTCCTCTTTTTTCTACAGTATTTTCAATATATCTTTAACTCCAGGAGTCAAATTACACATGTGGTTGTGCGATTCAGTTTTTCCTCAATTCTGAAAATCTAACGAGGTAGAGATACCTCGAAGTTTTCAGGCAGTCCTTTGGATTTAGAGAGTCGACTGTATATATTAAGGGGGTACACATTACTTTGACTTGCTGACACGAGTCTCCTCTCAAAGGGAAACTTTTGCTAACCATGTAGTTGAGGATACTTTTAAAGGAAAGAATTCGCTCCCCTGCGTGCGGGAGACCCAATTTGAAAACTAAAGCAAATACTTATGTCAATAATTTGCCTTGAAGCTGTATTAACCCAGCGGACACATGCCGTTTATAAAACGTCGGCTCAACGTCGATGCAACGTCATGACGTTGCATCGACGTTGAGGCGACGTTGTATTAACGCCATATGCCTGCTAGGAACCTTTCACCTTAAAAACCTCGAACAACGTTTAAAAGAAGGTCCCACCAGTTTGCACCGTATTTGTATCAGTGTAAATTGTATAAGATTAACACAAACAAATAAGTCGCCGAGAGTAATGTATCATCTGACATGTGCGCCCAGTGAAGACACACGTCAGCTTGCGCATCCGCGCAGTTCGATCCATGTCTTTGCTGTCCGCTCTTTAAATGGCCAAGGAATGCTTATTTTTTAATAGGGTCGACAATTGTCGGTAATTTTGCCTCTTCGTCAAAAAGTGTGACTTCGATTATTTGTTTATCTAAACAAGGTGGCACAGTGTTTAACATTAAAATTATGAAGAATCTCTTATTTTATTGTTAGCAGTGAAATCAATGTATATCTGGTGAAAATAAAAGTGGTATCAATCACTAGTGAAATGATATCGTATCATTTCACTAGTGACTGATACGATTTATATTTTCACTGCTCGCTTTGGACGACTTCGGTTTTTTTCATTGTTTCAGAAGTGGATGTTACCTCCACTTCAGATTTTTGAATACCTCTAACTTCTTTGTTTCTGAACAAAACTATCAAGTGTTGGTATGCATTTTCTTAGTTAGAATGTAAGGAACATTTTGGTATCAATATTATTTTGATTTGCCGAAACTTTTTGTTTTTGTCTCTCCAGCGTTTCGCATGTTAAGCACTGAACGTCGACGCCATGACATTCATGTTTTGTTTGGTGACGTTAGATATGACGTCAGAAACGTGCAGTGGCGTGTAAAAAAAATAAAATAAAAAGAAAATTTACTCTTTTCCAATGAATACCATAAAAATTTTCATCTCGTGTAATGAATACATTCAAATTTTCACTCGTGCTTCGCACTCGTGAAAATACTGACGTTTTCATTACACTCGATGGCAATATTTATGGTATTCACAGCAAAAGAGTAAATATCCTCTGTATATATTTGCCTTTCATCTGATATAAGCCCGATTAAGCTAATTATACATTTTCGGGCGACCCAGGTATCGTAATAGAAAAGAACGAAAAATACGAAATTTGTCATTTTTAAAATATAGTCAATAACACGCCTACCAAACGAATGAATGCGTAATCATCGATTAAGAACGTAAAACAATTAGAGCGGCATCGGTTAGGCATTCGATGACTCAAAAAAAGGTAAACAAACTTTGCATTTTCTGAGTTTCATGGGCGATATAAAAAAAAAAAAAAAAAAAAACAACAACAACAAAACAAAAAAAAAAAAAAAACAGAAAAAAAGAAAAACGGGAAATTACATTAAACAGCCCATTGATATCGACCTCTGTGGAGTAATCTCAGACTTCCTATTTCACGCATATTGGCTTAATTATTTTTCGCATGCTGAAGGTGTACTGAAACCCATAGAAAACACGTGGAAATTCGTGGTGTTTATTGTCCTTTATTTAATTTTGCGCCTTGCTAGAAGTTCAGCATATCATCACGCACACACGACAGACACATATGATTATTTGTGTTATTGATATTTTGGTTGTCAATGCAGCATTGTTGAGAAATCGCCACGGGAAGGGTCGAAAATGGGTGGTTACGCATTAGATCTAAATAAATGAAAACAAAACTTACAGCTTTAATGCGTAACCACTCATTTTCGACCCTTCCCGTGGCGATTTCTCAACAATGCTGCGTTGACAACCAAAAATTCCATAACACAAATAATCTTAATATGTCTATCGTGTGTGCGTGATGATATGCTGAACTTCTAGCAAAGCGCAAAATTAAGTAAAGGACAATTAACACCACGAATTTCCACGTATTTTCTATGGCTGTCGGTACACTTTCAGTACACGAAAAATAATTCAGCCAATATGCATGAAGTAGGTGTTCTGAGATTTCCTCCACAGATGCCGATATCAATGGACAGTTGAATGTAATTTCCCGTTTTTCAATAATATCCTCAAAACATTTATATCGCTCATGAAACACAGAAAATGCAAAGTTTGTTCACCTTTTTTGAGTAATCGAATGCCTAATTTATGTCGCTCTAATTGTTTCACGTTCTTAACCGATGGTTAAGCATTCATTCGTTTGCTAGGCGTGAATAATATGCTTTCTTTTCAAGGTAATCTCGGAAAAAAAGTGGTAGAGTGATACGTTTCTATTACTTCCTCTTTCTGTGTTGGGTAAATTCGTTTAGAAAATAATACATGTTTCTACTTCCCGATTTTGGAAAAATGAATTCGTGACATATATACTGGGTCAGTTTACTGCGTAATGTTGCGACACCAGGCAAAGAAATACGATTCAGAGTTTGGAGTTGGCTGAAATTCCTAGGGTAATCCCCTTCTTTTTTATTTAAATCTATAATGAAGTTTAAGGGGACTAGATACACTTGGAATATTTTCTGACATTTATCACAAGAGAGGCTACTTTTGTGACTTCCTGTTTGATTTCCTGCTGCATACCAATCCCCTTTTGAAAAGGTTCTGTTCTAAAGGGAAAGAATTTGTTCCCCTTGATTTTCTGCCATTTTTTTTTTCGCAAGGAAGACAATGTTTGCTTTCTTATACACCAATCCCAATCTAAAAAGGGATCTACCTTAAAAGGAAAGAATTTGCTCCCCGTAAAGGGGTCCACTCTTAAAGAAAAGAATTTCCTCCACTCAGAGGGGTAAAGAAGTTTGCTTCCTTCAAAGGGGTCTGCTCTAAAAGAAAAGAATTTGATCCCCTTGGGAGGAAGTTCTTTCCTTTTAAAGTCGACCCCTTTTCAGATGTGAGGCAAAAATGATTTTGACCGTGTTGAAAGTGTATATACTCCTCTTCACACGATCCAAGGTTAGCGGACTGATCAGACTAGGCGAACGAGTCTTCACTAGTAGTACTACTGCAGTTGTCTGAGGGTATAGTTTCTCAGGTTCAAAAATGTTGAAAATTGTTTCTCTGATGTTCTTCAGGTGGTCTAATATGTCGCGGTGTGTTGGAACAAACCAAACACAATGTAGACACCTTTATTTCCCTTAGTTCCCCTCAGTCTGGACAATTTGGAGGTAGGTATATTATTATTATTATTATTATCATCATCATTATTATTATTATTATTATTATTATTAACCCTTCTCATGCTAAATAAATTAAGATGCCACGCCCACTTCTAATTTCCAGCCAATCAGATTACTTAATCCGTGGTTTTGATAGAAATTCATATATCTAATGACAAACAGTGCAGATCCAGATCAGTTGGCTTCTTCAGAAGCTAACTGATCTGGATCTACACTGTTTGCTAAGACAGCGCATGTCGTGTTAAGTAAGAGAAGGGTTAGTTATGATAAATTAACTTGGTCCTAGTGGATGGGAGAGCTTGTTGATTAGCATCGTACGTATTCTTGATAAAAATAGTAAATAAATAAAACTATGAGAAATTGTACCTTTTTCCAGGCTGAACAGTGCACAACGGTGTCATCGTTTTTCGGTTAGTAGAAAAAGAGCCAGATTCAAAAATGTGATGAGAACGCGGTGTCTGAGGCCACAGTGAAAAGGAGTACTTTCAAGAGAATACAGTGAAAATGGAATCTGTATCCACATGACACTATTTAGGGTATACAATAAACCTTTTATGACTCGAACACCGACGGATCGATTATCCTGGCTCATAAGAATTTTTTTGTTTTTGTTTTAGTCTCTCGGGAATTCTTCTTGTTGCTCAAGAAAACAAATATTTCGGAATAATTTAGGTAAAATTTCTTTTTTATCATGAAACGGTATATTGTGGCTGTATTAGCATCCGTACCAAGCTTTCCAACATGCGCCCTCCCCTGGAGCCTCGTCATGACAAAGTCCGTTTGAGGTCGATTGTTTACAATTGATCCAAAGTATACATACATATGTACACCCGACTTTCCTTAAAGGGGAACGCAATAGAAGTTGTAAGTATACCTTGGAGTAAAGTGCTTAACAAGCCATTTATTTTGATGCAAGAGTTTTCAAAATCGGCCTAGAAATAAGGAAGTTATGGTGGTTTGAATATATTTAAAATGGCTGTCATGGATGCCGCCATATTGTAGGCTTTGTGACGTCACACAGCCCAAATTAAACATGCAAAACCAAATTATAAAGAATTTTTTTAGAATAATTTTTCTACAGATTTTTTTATAATCTTTAAATTCTAGTGACAAGCAATCATTTCCCTCAAAATAAACCAGCATTTCGAGAATAACTACCTTTATGGAACGAATTTTAATTTTTATGAAAATCATTAAATATTCAAAATGGCGGCGCCCATTCCACCAATGTTGAAATATTCAATTGTCTATAACTTACTTAATTTTCCTCCGATTTTGATTAAATTCGTGTCAAAATTTTTGTCCACGAGATTATCATTGACCAATGAAATCAAACCGCGCATTTGTACGAAATCCAGGTAACGGTTATTTATAGCCGTACTAGTCTTGTCACTGTGGCGTCAGAATGCAGTGTAAAGACGGTTTCCTGTAAAACCTGGACTCGGACATTGACAAACAGTGCAGACCCAGATCAGACGGCGTTACGCCGCAGAAGGTAATCAGGGTCTGCACTGATTTCTCAAATTACAGGAAGTTAAGGGTTAAATAAAACAGTCTTGTTCAGACAATTTTGCCAGCCTGCACTAAGAGGCAATCGACTCACCAGTGCTGATCAGTGCTGTTAGTGCGTTTATAGGCCATGTGCGCACCTCGAGTGCCCTGAATTTAGAACATATACACAGTTGTCAAGACAATCGTTGGGCATTGTACAACATCTACAGGGGACTGAATACACTTGGTAGAATTTCTGCCGCTTTGTACAAGGGAGACCACTTTTGTGACCTCATGTTTGACTGTTTAGCAGTAGTAATATGAACAGGGGAGACAACATTTGTGACCTGATGTTTGACTGTTTAGCTGTAGTAATTTGTACAGGGGAGATAACTTTTGTGACCTAATGTTTGACTTTTTAGCAGTAGTAATATGTACAGGGAGACAACTTTTGTGACCAAATGTTTGACATTTTAGCAGTAGTAATATGTACAAGGGAGAAACTTTTGTGACCTAATGTTTGACTGTCTAGCAGTAGTAATATGTACAGGGGAGACAACTTTTGTGACCTAATGTTTGACTGTTTAGTAGTAGTGATATGTACAGGGGAGACAACTTTTGTGACCTAATGTTTGACTGTTTAGTAGTAGTAATATGTACAAGGGAGACAACTTTTGTGACCTAATGTTTGACTGTTTAGTAGTAGTAATATGTACAGGGGAGACAACTTTTGTGACCTAATGTTTGACTGTTTAGTAGTAGTAATATGTACAAGGGAGACAACTTTTGTGACCTAATGTTTGACTGTTTAGTAGTAGTAATATGTACGAGGGAGACAACTTTTGTGACCTAATGTTTGACTGTTTAGTAGTAGTGATATGTATAAGGGAGAAACTTTTGTGACCTTATGTTTGACTGTTTAGCAGTAATAATATGTACAGGGGAGACAACTTTTGTGACCTAATGTTTGACTGTTTAGTAGTAGTAATATGTACGAGGGAGACAAGTTTTGTGACCTAATGTTTGACTGTTTAGCAGTAGTAATATGTACAAGGGAGACAACTTTTGTGACCTAATGTTTGACTGTTTAGTAGTAGTAATATGTACGAGGGAGACAAGTTTTGTGACCTAATGTTTGACTGTTTAGAAGTAGTAATATGTACAAGGGAGACAACTTTTGTGACCTAATGTTTGACTGTTTAGTAGTAGTAATATGTACGAGGGAGACAACTTTTGTGACCTAATGTTTGACTGTTTAGCAGTAATAATATGTACAGGGGAGACAACTTTTGTGACCTAATGTTTGACTGTTTAGTAGTAGTAATATGTACAAGGGAGACAACTTTTGTGACCTAATGTTTGACTGTTTAGTAGTAGTAATATGTACGAGGGAGACAACTTTTGTGACCTAATGTTTGACTGTTTAGTAGTAGTGATATGTACAAGGGAGAAACTTTTGTGACCTAATGTTTGACTGTTAAGCAGTAATAATATGTACAGGGGAGACAACTTTTGTGACCTAATGTTTGACTGTTTAGAAGTAGTAATATGTACAAGGGAGACAACTTTTGAGACCTAATGTTTGACTGTTTAGTAGTAGTAATATGTACGAGGGAGACAACTTTTGTGATCTAATGTTTGACTGTTTAGTAGTAGTGATATGTACAAGGGAGAAACTTTTGTGACCTAATGTTTGACTGTTTAGCAGTAATAATATGTACAGGGGAGACAACTTTTGTGACCTAATGTTTGACTGTTTAGTAGTAGTAATATGTACGAGGGAGACAAGTTTTGTGACCAAATGTTTGACTGTTTAGCAGTAGTAATATGTACAAGGGAGAAACTTTTGCGACCTAATGTTTGACTGTTTAGTAGTAGTAATATGTACAGGGGAGACAACTTTTGTGACCTAATGTTTGACTGTTTAGCAGTAATAATATGTACAGGGGAAACAACTTTTGTGACCTCATGTTTGACTGTTTAGCAGTAGTAATATGTACAGGGGAAACAAGTTTTGTAACCTAATGTTTGACTTTTTAGCAGTAGTAATAAATACAACTTTTGTGACCTCATGTTTGACTGTTTAGCAGTAGTAATATATACAAGGGAGACAACTTTTGTGACCTGATGTTTGACTGTTTAGCAGTAGTAATATATACAGCGGAGACAACTTTTGTGACCTAATGTTTGACTTTTTAGCAGTAGTAATATATACAAGGGAGACAACTTTTGTGACCTCATGTTGGACTATTTAGCAGTAGTAATTTATACAGCGGAGACAAGTTTTGTGACCTTATGTTTGACTTTTTAGCAGTAGTAATAAGTACAAGGGTGACAACTTTTGTGACCTAATGTTTGACTTTTTAGCAGTAGTAATATGTACAGGGGAGACAACTTTTGTGACCTAATGTTTGACTTTTTAGTAGTAGTAATATGTACAAGGGAGACAAGTTTTGTGACCTCATGTTTGACTGTTTAGCAGTAGTAATATGTACAAGGGAGACAACTTTTGAGACTTCATATTTGACTGTTTAGCAGTAGTAATATGTACAAGGGAGACAACTTTTGAGACTTCATATTTGACTGTTTAGTAGTAGTAATAGTAGTCTAACATGATTATTATTAATTGTTTCATTATATCATTTCAGATACATATTACACTAGATATATTTTCCCAAACTACTTAAGGGACAATCTATACAAGTAAGTAAATACTATATCTACTCTTATAAATATAAAATGGATCTTCTTTTCTTACATCAATATATAACGATTTACAACAAAGATCCTAACCGGATGTACATATGCGCAGGGAAATATGAATCTGGCACGTAGAACATGACCATTTAACATGCTTAACACCTTTTTTCTTGACACGACCTAAGTCCAGGAAGTCAATTTGTGGTGGCATAAGAGGACTACCGTAATTACCCTAACTATGGAGATGGATACACATTCAGGAGATGTAACTTTGTCAAATTTGTTTCGATCTCTTCTGAAAAAGAATTTACTCTAAAAGGAAAGAATTTGCTCCCAAGGGGAGCAAATTCTTTTCTTTTAGAGTAAACCTCTTTTCGGAAGCGTCTTGGTGTGCAGAAACGTTAAAAAGGAAGTCATAAAAGTTGTCTCCCTTCTAAAATGATGGAAAATCTGTCAAGCGTATCAAATCTCCTTAACTCCTTGCTATTCTGGCCTTAAAGTTTGAACAAGCCAATTGGACTATCTGATAATGTGTGTAGAAAGTACTGACTGAACTACAGATAGTATAAATAAAAATCTAAAAGGTTGCCCTTGGAACCAAAGAACACATTATAGATAGAAAATGGGAGACACGGCTTTATTGAGACTCTTCATAAGCAGTAATGAAGTTTGCAACACTGCTTACGCCCTCTAGCGTATACATGATCAGAACTCTATTTTTTTTTTCCAAAGATACTACAATGGGCCCAATGCTTCCAAAGGAAATAAAAATATAAGCTGCACTATAATGAGTTACGATGACACGTTCTACTGCACCCACACTATGTTCTATCTGACAGATAGCTGTAGTTGGTAGAATGCGTTTTAACTACTTTTTATGAAATGTGTGTGCAAATGTGTTGAAGTTTATGAGTTAGAGATCAGATGAAGACAACGAAATGAATGTTGAAATGATTTTATTAATGGGAATAGATACAATGTTTGCTCAAGTCCCGAGATTATAAAACTTTTTACATGCTCAACTCAGCTAAGCATGAAATTTGTCCTGCTAATAAATCTCAGATTACTAACAATTGCAAATTCTTTCTTGCTAAACATAGCTGAGCATGAAAATTTCTCAGCTAATATGAGAAAATTTCATGTTTAGCTGAGTTGAGCATATAAAAAGTTTTATAACCTCGGGACCAGGCCCCTCAGTTCGGGCACTTAGGGTAAATACGGTATAATGCCGTGTTCTAGTTTCCGGTTGTGCAAACCAGTTTTCTTTTAGGAGGTAATGGCATAACAATTACGGGAAATAATTAAGAAATGTGTGCTACGTTTCCTTCTTCCTTTTGTTTTTAGTTTAAGTGTTTTTGTGTCTTGTCTTGAGAAATGCAAACATACGCGGGCAATGTAAATACGATCACAGATCAAGGTATCTGAAATGATACCAAACAAAAACTTTCTTTCCCACATTTCAAAATACTGCACCCGCTGCTCCCCACCCCCGACCCCACCCCCACCACCCCACGTCGTTTGTAATTTGTAAGCTCCCGTGTGATGAATTAATTGTCTTGGGAGAAACCTAACCATTGTTGGAGATTGTGAGAAACCTGACCATTGTTGGAGATCCAATTTCGGTCATATGGATGGCATCAGGTGGATAGGTTTACTTTTCCAAAATATAACTGTATCCTGTACAGTAGCGGGTCCAGGATGATATCTGAGGGGGTGGGGTGGGGGAGATGGGTGTCGATTTGATCAAATTACCGTACGGACTCCGCGTCTCGGAAAGACAAGCCTGAGCAAACAGCGTAGACCAAGATCAGACGCCGCAACATGCGGCGTCTGATCAGGGTCTACACTGTTTGCCACTCATTCAGCGATTTGAACACACTTTTAGGTAGTAAACTGGGTTTGTAGAAGAGAGTACATGTATTAAAGTAAAGAGAGTAAGGGTGTGAATATTTAGGGCAAATATCCTAATTTTATCAATTTTATCCAAATTTCCCATTAAAACGAAATATGACAATGAAATTTTGAGTCAAAGAGGGATTAAATGAACCCCACGACCCCCCCCCCCACCCAAGTTCTCCCCTTTTAAATATCCGCCCGTTTTAAATACAGACAACCCTCTTTATACCGACACGTGATACAACGACAATATTCGTTATAATTATAATTTGACTGTCACGAAACCTTCGCTTAAGAGATAACAATTAATCACAAATTATGCAAGAATATTGTATTTAAATATACTTTAAAGAAACAAATGTTTTGGATATTTGTTAGAATCGCCGATTCTAACAGATATCCAAAACATATGTTCTATGAGGAAATAAGAACAAAATACCTTTCTTACATGTTAATCTGCTCATTAAATATTCTGTACAATAGCAAATTCATTTTAATGGCAACGTCTTTGGGACCAAATATTGTCGTTGTAACGAGGGTTCACTGTATAAAAGAGCAGACGCTCTCATGGTTTCCTACAGCATATGTTTTAATGGCGATATAAGAAAATCGTCAATATATTTTTGTTGGAAACCGTACCTGACCCATAGCTATGTAATACTTTTTCAGGGTCCTATATACTCAAGATGGACAAGACGTGTCCGTAGGAAACTATTGGAACGGTAAGCTGCTTGATTTCAGAGTCCGAACTAGCCGGTTTAGACACCAGGGCCCAGTTCTTCAAAGCACCGTCAGCTTCACGGTCGAAAATGTTTTCAAATACATTGATTTTTTTTTTTTTTGCTGCAAAAATGTGAGTAGCTTTTGCAAATGTATTTGCGTCACATTAGCTAACCATTTCTTTAAGTTTTGAAAAACTGGGTCCTGATATTTGTGTTTGTTAACGAAATTTAGAGCAGTTAAGGTGAAAAGTTATCAGGAAGCTCTGTGCAGTTCGAACCCAAGATCACTAAGAATGAGCAAGCATTATCGCTACACACTCTTTCGTAGAATAATCTATGTAATAACAAAATATTTGGGATTTACATTTTGCAAATTCTTCACGGGGCTTAAAAGGATAGCAAACATAACAACTTTCAATGACAGAAAAGTTCTACAGTTGCCATGGCATAAAGCAGATTGGCATACGACACAAAAAAGTATAAACTTGAATATTCCCTACCCAATCAAAATTTCCGACATTCACTTCAGGGGTTTAGGAGAAATTGCATAACTTCTGAAGTGCCAAACACAAGTGCAGCAGATGGCATTTCATCTGAATCTTCTGCTAATATGTCTTGACATTTCATCTGAATTGCCCTGTAGACCATTCTCATGACATGTTAAGTCTTATTTCACTGAAACATAATAAAAAATCGTATAACTCCTAAAATGCCAAACACAACTGCAGCAGACGGCATTACATCTGAATCTTCTACTAATAAGTCTTGACATTTCATCTGAATCGCCCAGTAGACGATTCACATGAACTGTTAAGTCTTATTTCAATAAAATGAAACAAAATAAGAAAGTAGAATGTTATTGATGTTATTTTGCTTTGAGCTCTAAGGGTTTTTTTCCAGGGCGGAAAGTAACCCTCGAAGCTTGCTCAACGAGACTTCGTTGGTTGCTATCACCTATATGAAAACGTGTACTGCATTTGTATAAATCACCCTACCCAGAGGATTTGTTAACCCTTAAACTGCCAGTCACAACAATTGTCGTCTGCTTTGTCGTCTGCTTTGTCGTCTGCTTGTGATTTTAAAAGTCATTTTTGCAAACAGTGTGGACCCAGATCAGACTGTTCCTCTAGGAGCTGTCTGATCAGGGTCCACACTGTTTGCCTGTTTGCAAAACTAGGTTTGAAAAGTTTGCAAGAATATTCACCAGACGACATAAACAAACGACAATTTCAGATGCTGGTTTTCTTTTTATGGATTAAAGTGTATTTGGAGATAATTCTGGGATTTGTTTTCACTATTTCTCCATAAAAAAAAAAACAAACAAAAAAAACAACAACATTTGTTGTGGTATTCAGGCGCCGACTCGCTTCTAATGAATATCCACAACATATGAGTATCCACAACATCTGTTTTATGGATGAAGAAAAGTACACTAGAGGTATCCTCAAACCCTTCCTTCTCCAGTTAGTAGACATTAAAACAATGCCGTTTCATCAACTTTGGTCCGACGTTCTTTCAATATTGTGTTTCAACTTGAGGCCGATCTTGGTTCATATGTTTGTTTGTGTTGAGGCTTAACGGCCCAGTCAACCAAATGGGGTCATGTCGGGCGCGATCAGTTTATCTAACCACACTTTTCCTGTGCAGGCTTAGTCCTCTAGGCAGTTTACCAGTACTGGTTCACATTCTTTCACCAGAAACTGACAACTGTCCTTCTTGAACGGAAGGAAGAGAATGTCCGTATAAAATATTTCATAATTATCAATGTCCACAAAGAATTTTGCCGGACACGGCTGGGATCTAGCCCGCGACCTCCTGATCACCATTCGGACGATTCATATGTGTTACTGTCGGTTTTTCCTGATAGGTCACAAATAAATGCAGATTGTTGTATTTTTCCTCCTCAGATCCACACCATCAGGACCTGTATAAGAATTACTCGGCATTCTTAGCTGTAATTAACAACCAAACATACAACCCTAGGAGTCAGGGTAAGAACTTCTTTCTCACTCCTCACTGTATTTAGCTTGAAGGTATGGCAAGCCGTTTAACTATTTATTCTATAAGTCAAATATCTGATTTAATATATCAGATATATTATATCAGATATCTAATATAAATAAAATATCTTATATGTCAATTTAGATATCTTGTATGCTATATAAGATATCTGATATGCTATATAAGATATCTTAATTGACATATAAGATATATAATATGCTATATAAGATATCTGATATGCTATATAAGATATCTTATATAGGACATAAGATATCTTATTTACTAAAGAAGATATCTCATTTATTCAATTAAATAAGATATCTCATTTAATATATCAGATATATTATTTAGTATATCAGATATCTATATTAATGTATGAGATATCTTATTTAACAAATAAGATATCTTATATAGTATATAAGATATCGTATATGTGGAATTAAATAAGAAATCTAATATGATATATCAGATATCTCATTTAGTATATCAGATATCTTATTTAGTATATTAGATATCTATATTAATATATATCTTTTTTAACAAATAAGATATCTTATATGGTAAATTAGATATCTTATATGCGGAATTAAATAAGATATCTCATATCAGATATCTTATATAGGATATAAGATATCTAATTTAGGATATAAGATATCTGAATTAGTATATTAGATATCTTATATCCTATATTAGATATCTTATCTCCTATATAAGATATCTGATATAATATATAAGATATCTGTTTTGCTTAATAAATAGTAAAACAGCTTGCCATATGTAGGTCCTATGTAGTCGAGGGTTGGTCACTGAATAATAAAAAAAACACATCTATGATGTCTATTCTTAACCCTTAAAGTGCTAATCACAACCGCAGCAGACAACATTTTGATTTTTTTGTTGTATGTTTTAAGAGTAAATAAGGTTTGTCATTTCATGTGAATCGTCTGAGATAATTCACCAGAAATGCCAAGTCTTATTTTCTCTGAAAAATGACAAAAAAGAAATTAAGATCGTTTTGTTTAGCGCTTTAAGGGTTACGCGACATACAATAATACTGCTACCATCAAATGTTTATATGATATGACTTCTAATAATGCATGTCTGATTGCCATGGTAACCAATTACGTAATTTTTGGAACACTTTGGCGTTGTGAATTATATTCAACGGAATAACTGTATGTGTTATATAGTAAAGTTCAAGATATTGTTGATATTAATGTCTGTTGTCCGTCGTCCGTCGTACGTCGTTAGCTTTTCACATTTTCGACATCTCCTCCAGAATCATATGTTGGATTGAGCTGAAACTTAGTAGGAGGCATGGTGGCAACATGGAGATTCAGAATGCTAAAATTGTTCCGTTTTGATATCCAAGATGCCGCCATGGCGTCCATCTTGAAAATCTTCAAACGACATCTCCTCCAAAACCGTAAGTCGGATTGAGTCGAAACTTGATGGGAGGTATCACAGTGACATAGAGATTCAGAATTGCTAAAATCGTTCCATTCCGATATCCCAGATGGCGTCAAACGACATCTCCTCCCAAACCATTAGTCAGATTGAGCCGAAACTTGATGGGGGTGGGGGTGGGGTGGGGGGAGGGGGGAGGGGGGGCATCGGAGCGACATAGAGATTCAGAATTGCTAAAATCGTTTCGATCCGATATCCAAGATGGCCGCCATGGCTATCTTGGAATCCTTCAAACGACATCTCCCAAACCGTAACTTGGATTTAGCCGAAATTTGATGGGAGGCATCACAGTGCTAAAGATTCAGAATTGCTAAAACCGTTCCATTCCGATATCCAAGATGGCGGCCATCTTAAAATTCTTCAAACGTCATCACCTCCCAAACCATAAGTCAGATTGAGCAGAAACTTGATGGGAGGTATCGGAGCGTCATAAAGATTCAGAATTTCTAAAATCGTTCCGTTCCGATATCCAAGACGGCCTTGAAATTCTTCAAATGACATCTCCCAACCCGTAAGTTGGATTTAGCCGAAACTTGATGGGAAGCATCGGAGCGACATAGAGATGGCCATCTTGAAAATCTTGAAACCACATCTGCTCCGGAACCCTAAGTCAGATTAAACCCCAACTTGGTGGATGACATTAGGGCCACATGGAGGTTTAGAATTGTTAAAATCATTTCATTCCGATATCCAAGATGGTCGCCATGTCGGCCATCTTGAAAATCTTCAAACGACATCTCCTCCCAAAACGTAAGTCGGATTGAGCTGAAACTTGATGGGAGGCATCGGAGCAACAAAGAGATTCAGAATGGCTAAAATCATTCCCCTTCTGATATCTAAGATGGCCGCTACAGTGGCCGCCTTGAAAATCTTGAAACGACATCTGCTGCCGAACGGCACGTCGGATTGAGCTGAAACTTGGTGGGGTGGCATTTGGGAGACATGGAGATTCAGAACTGCTTATTTTGTTCCATTCCGACATCTAAGATTGAAATTCTTCAAATGACTTCTCCTCCCAAACCATAATGCGGATTGAGCCCAATCTTGATTGGTGGCATCGGAGTGACATAGAGATTCAGAATTGCGGAAATTGTTCTGGTCCGATATCTGAGATGGCCCCCAAGGTGGCTATCTTGAAAATCTTCAAACCTCATCTGCTCCCTAATGGTAAATCAGATTGAGCCAAAACTTGGTAGGAGGATTTGGGTGACATGGAGATTTAGAATTGCTAAAAACATTTTGTTACGATATCCACGATGGCCGCCGCAGCAGCATTTTTGAAGCTCACCTAGAGCTTATGCCGTGGTCTGTTGACCATGGTCCATCCCTCATCCGTATGTCCGTCAGTAACTTTTCACATTTTAGACATCTCCATGAGAATCGTATCCATGTTGGCAGCCATGGCGGCCATCTTAAAAGTCTTCATTTGTTATCTGCTCCCGAACAGTAAGTCGGATTGAGCAGAAACTTGGTGGAAGGCATCCGGGCAGCATGGAGATTTAGAATTACTTAAATGGTTCTGTTCTGGTATCCAAGATGGCCTTCATGTGAGCCATCTTGAAAATCTTCAAATCATATCTGCCCCCGAACGGTAAGTCTGATTGAGCTTAAACTTGATGGGAGGCATTGAGGTGTTATGGAAATTCAGAATTGCTAAAACTTTTCGCTTCTAATGTTCAAGGTAGCAGCCATCTTGAAATTCTTCAAACCACATCTCCTCCAATACAGTAAGTCAGATTGCGCTGAAACGAAGGGAGGCATTGTGGTGGCATGGCGATTCAAAATTGCTAAATCATTCAGTTCCAATATCCAAGATTGCAACCATGGTGGCAATCTTGAAACTCTTCACACAGCATCAGGTTCTAAATTGCTAAATGTTATCTGATCTGATAGCCGAGATGGCCGCAATGGCACAATGTAACATGTCATATATGATGAGCGATTCTGGTCCACTTGGGTCTCTTGTTGAGATCATGGCCTCGGGAGACAGCAGCAAGAGGTTCCAACTAGGCCCCGAGGTTATAACTGTTTTCATGCTCAACGCAGCTGAGCATGAAATTTTCTCTGCTAATAAATGCGAAAATGGCAACAATACATTACGAAAACACGCCTATATAATTTTGACCCTCTTAAACCCCATTTTTATATAGTAAAACTGGGGTTTACAGGGGTATACATTATTTTTCTTATTTCTGCTCAAAACATAGATTGTGGGTACTCGTTAGAACCGCCTCATCGAGGCGGTTCTAACGAGTACCCACAATCTATATTTTGTGCAGAAATATGAAAAATATCAGAATTTTTTATCTGAAAATTTTCATTTTTTTGGTGGTAAAATTTTCAGTGTATTTGAATAGGCGTGTTTTCGTAATGAGCTGGCATTTTCAGAAACTTTCATGCTCAGCTAAATTTTGCAAGAAAGTAATTTGAGATTTATGAGCAGGACAAATTTCATGCCCAGCTGAGTTGAGGATGAAAAAAGTTAATAACCTCAGGGCTAGGTTTTCGATAGTGATGTTCCTCAGTCATTTTTGACTATGAGCAACTTGGCTTTAAAGTCTGGAAAACTGTGTACATTTGTTTTCTTGTTTCAATTTTAGCCTCGAACCAAATTTTTCGAAAAAATATTGATGGAAAATACTAAACAATTTAATTCCAATGGCTCGAACATCTTTGGGACCATGGACTCTGTTCGAGATATTGGTAGTTCGAGCCACTGAGGGTAAATCATGGCGCCAGGTCAGGAAGCAAATAGCGATAATTTAGGGAAATCTTTTCGATTTTCTACACAATATATGTATGTTGAGTGTACTCATTAGAATCACCTTGATGAGGCAGTTCTAATGAGTACAATCGACATACAATTTCATGATAAAATAAGAAAATTTCCCTAAATATTTGTTTTCTTGAGCTATCGGAAGAATTTCATATGGATTCAAAAACGAGTTCGAATTAGCCATGGTAAACGAGCCATCGGTGTTCGAGCCATTGAGATTCGTCTGTAGGTATAAGTATGATAGCGGCAATTTATTTAACCATTGAAGTATGAACAACATAGGGTCGCGAGCAAAGTTGACATGAAACCCTTTGGGGTTCACTTACCGTACCCGTGACCTGATGTCGTTCATACTTCAATGAATGTTAAAAAATACCGTCGTTTCTAAATTAGAAGTGTAAACCCTGATTGCACTGCATGGATGTGTAGATTGATCTGGGTCTATACTGGTCATTTATGTCAAAAGGTCGTTTTCTATTTCAACAGGCTCAAATTTTATGAACAGCTTTTTTACATTTTCAGAATTCAAATCTAATTTTCTACGTTTAAGAAAGTTGGTAATGATTGGGGGTCCCGACGACGGCGTTATTACTCCCTGGCAATCCAGGTAAAATAAGACTATTTTTGTGCGTTCCACACTCTGATTAGTATCATTGCTGTTCTCCCACAAGACAGCCGGATACCGTTGATTCTGGTGTCGAGTTTACAGGCTGATCTGCTTTTTCGCTGCTCGCATTGAATTCCGTTTTGCGGGTAAAAACAACCCAGTATAGTACGCCTGCTTATCTCAACACGCGCAACACCGTGTTGTGAAAAGAAAATCGTAAGAAGATCTTCCGGAGGTGGTTGCGGAGAATCAGTTTACGTAGCATTGAAGGTGGGTGTCAGTTGAAATAAGGCTGAAATTTTGGCACGATCCCCGATATTCAAAATCGGGCGATGTAATTCAACCTCGGGGGTGAGGGGGGGATGGTAATTGTGGTACGGGTGTTCGAACCAGTATTTCGAAACCTACCCCATTCATATACCTGGCCTTTGAAAGAACGGACCCATTCATATACTGTCCTTTGATTTTTTGTACACATTTATTGCTGGTAGTTAGACAAATGTAGCAGTCAATTCATTGAATAACAAGAGAACAAGCAGCCTTGAAAAATCTCTGAACGAAAAATATTTGCATGTACCGGGATACATCGGAAAAGTGGGGCCTTTCACATACTAATCCAGAAAAATGGGGCCAATCATATACTTTTTGCCGAAAAAAGGGGTCAATCATATACTTGGCAGCGCTGAAAAAGGGGGCCATTCAGCACGCACATCCATACTATGCCATATATAGGAAGTTACCACCCCCCCCCCCACCCCACCCCTCCAGAGAATTCAACCTCTTATGTAACCAGACCGGATTTGTATACCTTTAAGGGAGTACGGAACAAAAATCCTTTTTCTCCCGATGCAAGGATGGTCAGATTTTGCCGTTTTGCAAATTACTGGTTGAATACACCACCATTTCAGTGAAGATTTAACATGTAAATTTGTAGTTTAAAGGAAACTATATCACATTATTTTGCCATTGCATAGAAACTAGGCATTTTATTGACGGCAGGTATGTAGGGAGAGCGGTGGCGAGTAAAGAGATAGGTGGTGATTATGAAGACCATGGGTTTTCAAAAACAAAGAAAGAAAAAGGGTAATAATGGTACTAGGATTGACAAACCGGCTTCAGGAACACATTTGCCGTAACTGGATCAGAAATCCGATACCTAAAACGCGACCAGTAGTATGAAATACGACGTTGAAAAACATGGTCTTCACAATCACCACCTATCCCTTTACTCTGTACCGCTCTCTGTACGCACTATCCGATAATAAAATGCCAACGAGGATGAGTCAATAAGTAACCAGCCTAACTTCTTTCCGGTTGAGAGCCACCTCTTCTTTTTCGATGTAATTGCCCTCCAGTGTGATGCACTTAGACCAACGGTGTTCAAGTGCCATCAGCCCAGAACTGAAAAAGTCAGGGTCCTTTCCTCAACTGCCGTCACGACTTCTACATCAGACCGGAAATGAAGTCCACGGATATCCATTTTCAAGTTTGGGAATAGGAAGAAGTCGCTAGGAGCTAGGTCAGGCGGATAGGCAGGATGTGGTATTAATTCATACCCGTTTCGCTCTACAGCATCCATTGCAACTTTGCAAGTGTGGACTCTCGCGTTGTCCTGTTGCAGCAAAACACCTTTAGAGAGTTTACCTCTGCGTTTTTCACGGATGGCGATTCTCAGCTGGCCTAACAAGTTCGCATAGTACACTCTAGTTATTGCACTTCTCTTGGGTAAAAAGTCCAACATAATAACGTATTTTGCGTCCCAAAATACTGTTGCCATCACCTTGCCAGCAGATGATTGCGTCTTGAACTTCTTTGGCTTCGGGGACCCAGGCCCTACCCACTGACGACTCTGAGCTTTATTCTCTGGCTCATAATAATGAACCCAAGCCTCATCTACAGTCACCAGACGCAAAAGAAAATCATCTTTTGACCTAAAACGCTTCAACAAGGCGCTGCATACTGATGCTCTGGTTGCCATTTGCTCATCGCTAAGTGATTTGGGGACCCAACGGGCTGTTAGCTTGCGCATACCTAAACGATCATGTAAGATTGTTGAAACGCTACCATGTGAAATGCCTAATGCCTGCGCTATTTCTTCCACCTGAATTCGCCTATCAGAGTATACCAGATCCCGAACTTTCTTAAACATTTCTTCGTCGGTGGCATCCAGTGGGCGTCTAGACTGGCTTCATCTTCAAAATACGTTCTTCCTGTTTTGAATTCCCCTACCCAGAATTTAACCTGAGCATAAGATGGTGCAGAAGACCCATAAACATCGGCTAACTCGCCATGTATTTCCTTGCCTGTTTTATCTTTTAAATACAAGTACCGAATTACAGCACGGTATTCAACTTTAGATGAAAAGCATGCCTTTGCATCACTAGCCTTGTTTGACATTCAATATCTTATTAAAGAATGATTCGATACGTGTGCAATTTTGTACCCATGTATAAAACATACGAGGGATGTTCGAAATGAATTGCTTATTTCTATCTGGAGACTTCAAATTTCAAGTTAGTCCAAAAGTACTCATTTCATGCCCTCGAAGTACTCCCCGTGGCTAGAAATGCAAAGTTTCAGCCGATGTATCCACTTCTTGAAGGCGTCACGGTACGCTGATTTGGGCACAGTAATAAGGTACTGATGAATGGCAGAGCCAAGTGCCTGTCAGGTCTGGTATTTCCGCCCAGCAAGGAATGCTTTCAATTTCGGAAACAAAAAGAAATCACATGGGGCAAGGTCATGGGAATACGGGGAGTGAGGCAAAACAGTTACTTTTTCTTTCTTCAAAAACGCCGTAACTATTGCGGAGGTATGAGCTTGGGCATTGTCATGTAGAAGACGGACATGTTTAAAACCAGTGGCAGGGCGTCGTTTCTGATAATACTTTTTCACTTTCTTCAGTACTACGTCTTTGTAGTACTTTCCGGTGATGCTTTTGCCCTTTTTCACTGGCACTTTTATTGCGACTCCTTCACCAGAGAAGAAGATTGCATACAAAACCTTTGTACTCAAAGAACGTTTGGCAATTATTGGGTGTTTGCTGTGTTTAGTGGCCCAGATCTTATTGCTAACCTTTCTGACGGGCTCAAAATAATGGACCCAGGTTTCATCACCTGTGACGACATTGGCAAACTGCTTTTTGTCATATTTTGGAAACATTTGAAGCAGCCTTTTGGCCACTTTAACCCGTTGCCTCTTTTGCTCGTCAGTCAACAGATGTGGCACCCATCTCGCAGAAATCGTTCTGACTTTCAAATGCTTCTTCAAAATAAGATGAACCGTTGATAGTGATATGCCTACCTTTCGTGCAATATCACGAACTGTAAATCTGGCATCTCCTTCAATGATTTCCTTTATTTTGGAAACGATTTCTTTACGAGAATCAGATTTTGGCCTACCTGATTTCGGTGCATTTTTGATGGACTCTACACCAGACTCAAATTTCTTTTTCCACCGCCGAACCGTGTCATAAGACACACAAGAAGGTCCAAAAGCAGTAGAAATTTCAGTCATCAGCTTCTTCAAAGAACAACCAAGTTTTGAGCGAGCTTTGATGTAAGCCCGTATTTCATCTTTTTTGTCGACACTTCTACCAACCATTTTTACTGCAGTGGTCAATGACTGCGTGTATTCAAATGGCAAATTTTATGTCTTACACTTAGTCTAACATGTACATTTATACACCATTGTGTAGATATTGAATAACCCTATACAGGTATGTATTGGTTTTTATCGTGCCCCACGTGGATATCGAGCTAGAGGACAATAAGCAATTCATTTCGAACATCCCTCGTATATTGAAACAAAGTGTGAAAATCGTGACCGTCTCGGTCCATCGGAAATGGGATAGGCTGGTTATTTATTGACACGCCCTCGTAGTTTCTGTACAATGGCAAAAGAATGTGATATATTTTCGTTTGAACTACACAGTAACCTGTTAAATCGTCACTGCCACGGCGATGTACTTGAGAGATTTGTAATATCTCCAAGTTTGATTGTTTGTGTTGAGGTTTTACGGCCCATTCAACCCAATGGGGTCATGTCGAGCGCGGTCAGTTTACCTAACCACACGTTTACTGGGCAGGCTTAGTCCTCTAAGCGGTTAACCAGTATTGTGCACATTCTTTCGCCAGAAACTGACAATTGCCCTTCTTGAATCAGCGGAAGGGAGAGAATGACCGTAGAAAATATTTCATCATCAATCTCCACGAAAGAATGTTGCCGACCTCGGCGGGGGTTGAACCCGCGACCTCCTGGTCTCCAGTCGGACGGCGCATCCAACTGAGCCACCGAGGCCGGCAATATCTCCAAGTACTGGAATTTTACATGCCTGTCTGTCACCAAAACTGCAAAGTCTGACCACCCATGCATCGGGAGAAAAAGGACTTTTGTTCCGTATTCGCTTAAAGGACTACAATTCCGGACTGATAATATGGGAGACTAAATAAGAGGTTGAATTACATCGCCCGATTTAGGATCGTGCGTGTGTGCTTTTAAGCCAGCCAGTGTGCAGCTCCATCATCGTTTAAGGTATAAAAAAATTAGTAGCAAAGAGCACCATTTTTCAGAACTTTGATGACAATACTGTACTATGGATAGAAATTAACACAACGCCCACCACCCATCGCCAACCCCACCCAACTCAGTGCAACAGTCGACAGTTACTAAGAGGGCACAATGGAAAATGGTATCAGAGCCCACTGTTCAAATAGAGTATGGTTCGCAATATTTCGTTCAAGCACTGGGTTTTCCACACGTCCCTCTGGGGCGTGCGAAGGCCCGGATTCGTTTGCATGTTATGACTCGGACTCCATTCCCAGCCAGCAGAATTATTGCTGGTAAGATAAACCGGCTCCAGTCTCCAGTGACTAACTATTTTTTTTTCTTATAATCTATTTAATAATCCACTAAAATAAAACCAAAATAATGTCATGACTATATAAAGGCTGGTCTCTAGTGACCAGCCTTTAAAGTCATGATATTTTTTTGGGTTTTATTTTTAGTGGATTATCAAACATGATTATGAGAAAAATATTTAGTCACTGGAGACTGGAGTCAGTCTACTGGTACCCATACGAAAGAGCATTAGGGCCACATATACTTTTATTTCTGTTGATAGGTATCTCGAAATTTCGACTTACTATCTCGTATTTCGACATAATGTCGAAATTTCGATTTAATAACTCGAAAGTTCGACTTCATATCTTGAAATTTCGACTTAATATCTCGAAATTTCGACATAAGATCTCGAAATTTCAACTTATTATGTCGAAATTTCGACTTAATACTTCAAAATTTTGACTTAATATCTTAAAATTTCAAATTAATAACTCGAAATTTCGACGTAATAACTCGAAATTTCGACTTAATATCTTGAAATTTCGACTTATTATCTCGAAATTTCGACATAAGATCTCTTGAATGAAATTCACACCTGGTAATCTCGTAAGGGGTAGTCGCTGGTTACGCGCTCAAAATCTTTATGCGAACTTCCGGCCATGACTTATGAGACATCCAAATGTCAACAAACGGACGCATTCTCCTGATTTATTGATTTTTAGTACATTTCATAGACATATTTTGAATCAAAGCGCTGTAAGCGCTGGTGGCCTTGGAATCAGAATGCCCAGGGGCTTCAAAACTCACCAGATTTGAAAACGTGAAACTGCATGTGCATGTTGTCCTACAAAGGTTTCTACAGACTAGATAACCAGTATAATTTGCATCCATATTGAAATAAGATTAAATATTTGCATGCAATGACAAATGACTAGAGATCCATTTGAAATAAACATAAAAAAGATTGCATTTGGAAGCAAAGAACACACTGCAGATAAGAAAATGGGAGTCTCGGTTTTATTGAGACTCTTCATAAGCAGTAATGAAGTTTGCAACACTGCTTACGCCCTCTAGTGTATACATGAGCAGCTCCATTTTCAAAGATTCCACAATGGGCTCAATGATCCCAAAAGAAATGAAATATGATCTAAAATATACAAAAAAAAAAAAAAAATGTGGCCACAGTATACGGATGCCCCCGGTTTGGGTACTTCTATAATACTGCGCTAACCTTGCCAAATTAGCCTACGTCAATGCGGGGGCACTTTGGACACATTTCTAGTTAACAAAGAAACCAAAAATAATGAGAACTATAAGGCCTTTTGCCTGCAAGGTCAGTAACTCTTAAACCATGAGAATAAGAAACTCAATTTTGTGTTCTCTAGTGAGTGATTTTCAACAAAGAATCCACAAATAATTAGAATTATAAGGCCCTTTGCCTGCAAGGCCTGTCCCAGCAAACATGTATATGTTGGCCCCATATGGGCAAAATCTGGGCATTTATCCCATTCAAGTCCTACATGGGCCCCATATAGGCTTTTTTGCCCATATAAGACCCATATTTGTCCTATATTGGTAAAATTTGGCCAACAAACATGTATATATGGGAACAATATGAGCAGATTCTGGGCATTTATCCCATTAGGGTCCTAAATGGGCCCTATATAGGCTTTTTTGCCCATATTAGACCCATACAGGTCGCATATTGATAAAATTCGATAACTATAAAAATAAATTCTTATCTGTGGGGACCCCGAGATAAAACTGAAATAATCATGGAAAAATGATAATTTCAGGATACATAATTGGGGCCCAAATGGCTCCTATGGACCTCTATGGTTCCAATGTTGACCTCCCATTACTATATGAGACCCATATGGGGTCAGTATGGGCATTAAGGGGAACAACTGTACCACTATTTAAACAAAATATTAAAAAAAAAATAGTAAATTTTCTGACATAAATGCAAATAATAATGATAATAAGAAAATAAAAATAATAGTTTGTTCATTACAAAATGAATGCATTTACTAAATTTATCTTGACTATTTTTCCGACATGGACGTCGATTCATGGTCATATTTTTATTTTAACTTGTATGTCTCTATTACTTTTAAAATTGAGGTATATATAAATACGCAAGAGGCCACCGTGTCCAACTATTAAAAAGGACGGCCTCTTGATTCTACGCATGTGCAATAACTTGCACATGTACGAAGGTCTCTCTCTGTTGGGACCTTACCAGTCCATCATATGGGCTGGGACTGGGGACTTATAATCATTTGTATAAAAATGTCTAAAAGTTTTTTTGTTGTTTTTTTTTCTGGAAGATTTCTGTGGGTTGATTTTCCCATACTGAACCCATATAGTTCCAATATGGCTTTGCCCATGTGGGTCCAACATGGAACCATGTTGCAAATCCCTCATGAGTCCCTTAAGGGTTGCCCATATAGGACCCATATAAATACCCATTTGTGGCCCATGTGGGTCCTATATCTTTTGCTTGCTGGGGTAACTCTTAAACCATAAAACAAAGAAACTCAGTTTTGTGTTCCCTAGTAAGTGATTTTCAACAAAGAATGCAAAAATAAGGAGAAATATAAGGCCGTTTGCCTGCAAGGCCTGTAACTCTGAAACCATAAGACTAAGAATCTCAGTTTTGTGTTCCCTAGTAATCGATTTTTAACAAAGAATACAAAAAATAAAGAGAAATATAAGGCCATTTGCCTGCAAGGCCTGTAACTCTTAAACCATAAGACTAAGAAACTCAGTTTTGTGTTCCCTAGTAAGTGATTTTCAACAAAGAATGCAAAAATAAGGAGAAATATAAGGCCCTTTGTCTGCAAGGCCTGTAACTCTTTAACCATAAGATTAAGAAACTCAGTTTTGTCTTCCTTGGTAAATGATTTTCAACAAAGAATGCAAAAATCATGAAAAAGACAAGGCATGTATCCAGAGTATAAGTAAGGGAGATAACTCCAGACGGATAGATGGTCGGACAGACGGACACTCAGGCTCATTTACCTGCAAGGCCTGGAACTCTAAAACCGTATGTCTGAGAAACACAATTTTGTGTTCTCTGGACTTGAAGTGATTTTATTTGCGCGTGGAGTTACGCAGTTGTAATAACATGTACGGGGGCTGACTAGTATAGTATAAACATATTTTATCGCCTTTTCATCAAATAATAGTGTAAACAATGGGGTCCACGGAACAAATGCTAAGGAAATTTAACATCTTGTGTATTTCAAAGTAGACGTAGGTTGCGGTGCGTCTTATTTGATATGTTAAATAAGTATTTCATAGTCCAGATAGCTGAACTTCATTTTGCATCACCAGCGGCTACCCTTTACGAGATTGCCAGGTGTGGAATTGCAAACGAAGAATCAACTTGAAATATCATGTCGAAATGTCGAGTTATTAAATTGAAATTTCAAAATATTAAGTCGAAATTTCGAGTTATTAAATCGAAATTTCGAGATCTTATGTCGAAATTTCGAGATAATAAGTCAAAATATTTCAAGATATTAAGTCGAAATTTCGAGTTATTGTCGAAATTTCGAGATCTTATGTCGAAATTTCGAGATAATATGTCGAAATTTCGAGTTATTAAGTCGAAATTTGCGACATTATGTCGAAATTTCGAGATAGTAAGTCGAAATTTCATGATAGTAGTCGAAATTTCGAGACACCTATCTACAGAAACAAAAGTATATGTGGCCCTATTGCTCTTTCGTATATCGCCGATCATACACGCAGGGTAAGTTACAAGAATATACATAACACAGGTTGATGCTGCAACCACCAAGTTCGAGAAGGTGGCATCCGAAAATTTTGATGATGATGTGTATGATGTTTAGTCATACGTTTTTTCATCCGATGATGATGAAGTCTTACACCGCTACCATAATAATATGTACCTGATATTTATTAATTTTTCAAAGCGAGATTTTATTACTTGTTGACTTTACATCAGTATTTGCATTCACAGAATTTGACAGTCAATAATTTGCCTGCAACATAAAAAATGCTTTTAGTTATCAAAACGTTTCTATGGAATAGATCTAGTTGTTCACATGAACCCTTTTATCTTGAAATAACAAAACAGCGTTCAACCCTACAACTAAAGGGAGTTAATAAATACGCTGCAACGTTACGGAAATTACCGAGTAATTACAAATTAACATTGTACGGAAATTGCCGAACAGTTTGCGGATTAGGTGTCAGCTAATAGACCTGAGCAAACTCTCTATTCTCCATCCCTCTCTTATTCTAGGCCATTTTCAGCATGCTAAACATGAATATAAGCAGGCGATATTTTAAGGCTATGTAAAGAGCTCGGGTTGGGGATGCGGGGTTAAAAACTGGCCCATTCTTATATTGATCTATACTAGATCATCTGAAATGTTGAGCGATTCATATCCTGCCTGTTGATTTTTTTGTGCCCATTTACTGCTGGTAGTATTGCAGTAAATTTATGGAATACCAAGAGAACAAGCAGCCTCAAAAATCTCTGAGTGAAAAATATGTGCATATACTGGGCTGTCAGAAAAAGTGGCGCCTTTCATATACCAATCATGTTGAAAAAAGTGAGCTAATCATATACCTGGCAGCGCTGAAAGGCACGCACATCCATACATATTAAGGAAGATATCCCCCTCCCCGTGTTCTCTACATAGCCTTAATATATCGCCTGCTTATATTCATATTTAGATGGCCTAGAATCATGACTCAAGATGAACAGGTCAATTTAATGGACTTTGTCACGAAGTTGTGTGTGTGTGTGTGTGTGTGTGTGTGAGTGTGTTTACAGAAACAACACTTACTGTTGTTTTCAGATCCACTTTACCACTCTCTGACCTAATTCAGCAGATGCAAAATTGATATTTTTTTCTTATTTCTCCCAGAAAACAGGATTTAACATTTCATGCAAATTGTCTCCACCATTGTCTCCGGTGGAGACAATTTGCATGAAATGCCATATCCTGTTTTCTGGGAAAAATAAGAAAATGTTTCAATATGTCGTCTGCTGAAACTTTTACCCAGAGTGCTCAGTGTTAATTGAGCAAGGTGGGGAAATCTACGTGACTTTTCAAATATGGTAATCTGACAAACCGGCATTTCGGGCATGGTATATCTTAACAACTTCCTTAACCTTTACCACACTATGGGCAAATTCAGCAGACGACATATTTATATTTTTTTTCTTATTTTCCCACAGAATAGGATTTGACATTTCATGCAAATTGTCTCCTAGAGAGACAATATGCATGAAATGTCCAATCTACTTTTTTGTGAAAACGAAAAATATTTCAGAATCTCCCTAGGAGACAATTTGCACGAAATGTCAAATGCTATGCCATGGGAAAATAAGAAAAATATTTCATAACGTTGTCTGCTAAAATTTTTCCCAGCATGCTAAGCGTTACTATGTGACGGAGTGTATTCAAATAAGGCTCAGTTACCCCTGTTAAAATAGTCCTTTGGTCAGGTCACTTGTACTTCACTTTAATGCAGTTCCTTGTTGCTTGTTTATTCATGCATGTTTCATTCTCTCTTTTTCAGTCATTTTGCTTTCTATGACGCTAATCTTAACATTGTGGAGATGACAGATCAGGAGGTAATTATAAGTAACTTGCAGTCCTAACAATGAAAGCAAGATTGTGATATCAGAATAGTTCCTAACAAAACTGAAGCAGACGACAGTTTTATTATTATCATTCATAGAAAATAAGGTTTTATATTTCATGTGGATTGCCTGTTAAGAAAAAAATATATATCAAAATGTCATCTGCTGAAATTTAAAACAGCATGCTAAGCGATAATGTCAGTTGCCGTATTGATATTACCGTGGTACAAATAATAATAATAATAATAATAAAATCTTTGTGCAAAAATAGCTTAATATTATGAATATATTCTGAGAATATACTATTCCATGGCTAGACGATATGTAAACTAACTATGATTGTGTGCGTGTTTGTGTGTGTGTGTGTGGGGGGGGGGGTATGAGATTTTTGAATATTTTAGAAGAAACTATATTTTCTACAATCCACTGAACGCAAAACAATGCAACATTGTGTGTGTGTGTGTGTGTGTGTGTGTGTGTGTGTGTGTGTGTGTGTGTGTGTGTGTGTGTGTGTGTGTGTGTGTGTGTGTGTGTGTGTGTGTCGAATGCAGAATGACTACAGGTACATTTATATGTTTTCTTCATTGTAGTGGTATACAAAAGATTCTTTTGGTCTGAAGACACTACACAGAAGTGGTCGCACAGTAACCTATAACATCTCTGGTGTAGAACATACTAAGTGGCACAGTGACTACCAAGTTTTCAAGAAATACATTTTACCCTATCTTACTTAACTGTATTAATACTTACATCAGTCAGTGACAGAGAATGGTCTCAATTTTATCAAATCAGTCTGTGTATGCTTACACTCTCATTTATGCACAAATCAGGGGCGCAGCCAAACCGGAATTTTTACGCACACCCATGAAAATCTTGAAAAAAAATGTCCCTAGCGTCACATCTGAAATAGGGGCTATACTTAAAGGAAAGAACTTGCTCGTCCTGGGAGCAAATTTTTTTCTTTAAGAGATGCCCCGATTTTGGGAGCAATTAAGAATTTCCTTTAAAAGTAGCCCCTATTTTGAAAGCGATAAATTCTTTCCTTTAAGAACAACCCTTGAGGTAAAGAAGTAAAGTATTTTATGCTAGTTGATTTTTCCTTATTGCAAATAATATTATTTTTATTACGCATGTTACGTACATGTACAATATGCGTAATGTGCGTAATGAGCTACGCAAATGCAAAAATTCCTCTGTGGAGCTACTAAGTATTTGCGCTTTCTCTTCATCTTTGATATGCAAAAGAACCTACCGTGCTTTCGACACATTTCAGAAACTTATTTTTTTTTTTTTTTTTTTTTTTTTGTTTGGCGCTTTACACAGAAGAAGTAAATTTGCAAACTTTTGTCATGATTTAATGCAAAACCATTTGTCATAACTACCAACGCACAAAAAGTTTTAGGTCATTCTAGTCATTGGTTTTAAAAAATTCAAATATTTTCACTTTTTCCTGTAGTAAAAGTGAATGCAAATTATTCAGAAATCTGTAGGGTAGGCAACTTGATGGCAGATTTTCAACAAGTTCCGCTTGTTCAATTTTTTTCTGAAACTTTCACAATATTGTTGAGAAACATCAATAATTCACATTCAGCAAAGTAAAGTAAAAAATATTTTCTTAGACAAAAAATCAGAAAAAAAAATCTGCACTATAGAAATTGCATATGTCAGACCAATTTTTGGTCGTAAATTTAATTTTCGGTTACATATTTGAGAACAAAATACAGAAACAGAAAAGACAAAGGGTTTCTGATAAGATACGGTCAATCAGAAAAAAATAGTTTAAATTAAAATAAAACGCCAAGCAAAAAACGTCTTTCCGAGTGATGTCGAAAGGAGAGTAAGCAGAGGGCATATCAGGGGACTGGATTCCTAGCGCTCATTACGCACATGCGCATGAAACATTTTTACGATAACGTGACATTACCATAAAATATTTAGTTCTTTACCATAGGGGCTGCTCTTGAAGGAAAGAATTTGCTCCCTCTGGGAGCAAATTCTTTCTTTTAAGAGTAACCCCTAATTTAGAAGAGTCTCCAGGCATAATTTTCAGGTTTTGCTGGATTTGCGTAAACATAATTCTGTTCTGAGTACACCTCTGTGTACAAGTAGTAGATTTTCCATTTCTGACATGGAAGGCAACTCATTTGATTTCAAGTTTACTTTCCTGTACACCTATCCCATTCTAAAAAGGCTCTACACTAAAAGGAAATAAATTCTCCCACAGGGAGCATTCCTTTTCATATAAGATATCTGGTCAGAATGAAAGCAAAACCGGTTGATAAAGTTACCTCCCATGAAAGTGTATCATGGTCCCTTAATTAACGGGACTAGGTAAATAACTATTTATCTAACTTTTCATTGGGCCTGTTCTTAAAGGAAATAATAAATTCCCCTTGCAAGGAAGTCCTTATCTTTATGAGTAGCCCTTATTTTTGAACGGTTATAAGTAATTGGGAGACAGCTTCTTGTCTGCAAAGTTGTCTCCCTTTACAAAATCTTCTGTTCATTTTTAAATATATTCCGCTCTCAATGTAGGCATAGATCCTGATGAATTTCTTATTTCTCCATTAAAACATATGCTGTGGCCCTTTTGGGACTCATTAGAACCATCCTGGTGACTATGACTGCTTCTAATGAGTACCTGTAACATGTTTTCATGGAGGAATAAACACAATTATAATCACATTTTGGCAGTAAAAAATGTCTAATCTGCTTATGCATAGGGCTTGGCATTGCTTTCTAAAAACCAGTTAGACACCCCTTCCATCGGAAAAGGACATGTCCAAAGGGTTGTGGTACAAAAGTCCACTCTGTATAAATGTGTTAAAATGTAAAGTGTTAAAGTTGGCTAAACAAGTTTGTTATATGATGATAATTTGAACATTGAAATACTGAGTTGAGGTTTAACAACCCTGTAAACAGTATTTCAGTTATTCTGACACAGCCTCCAAATATTTGGGACTTTAAACCTGCCCCCACCCCCACATCTACCCCTTGCAAATTGTTCAAACAGCAAGCTCGTCCTGCTTTCTGCTTTTTTACCAACAGCTGTGTGGCAGAGGTACTAGGTAGCCAGCCTGTTTTGCAAGCCCCAATAGGTGGGCTCCTGATGGTTTGAATAACCTGTCTCAGACTGCTACAGGATTAACCAGGAGCTTGTTGTGTCGTTTTGTTTTCAAAGTACATGTAACATGTATTGAGCTTGGTGATGAGCAGGGCCCCTGTCTGTCTGTGAGGAGCAAGAGAAGCCATGCAGGCCTTTATGGGGTCCATATATATAGTCCATATATATATATATATATATATATATATATATATATATATATATATATACTGCCAATGGTCCATAGATTTTTTTCTTCTATACCTACTGCCATATGTCCTTGAGAGCATTCTAGGCAGGTCTTCCTGAGAAGAAAAAATCAGTACTAAGCAATGTGGATAAAGTGTCTTGCTCAAGGACACAACACTTGGTGCTTGTGTGGATTGAACTTGCTACCTCACGATCTTGAGTCCGATGCTTTACCACTGCACCACAGCACTCTACAGGTTATATTTTATTCTACATATTGTTTATCATAATTACTCTAAATATCTGGACACATGAACTTCATACGGTACTTGTCCGCCCAGCTGGCTGCCTTGGTGATGATAACCCAGCTAGCATTCTACGTAAATCTACATCGGGCCGTCATCTACCCTGACGGGCCGATGACAGCCCGATATAGATTTACTGACTGGGAACTAAACGTGCCTTAAAAGTGGTATCTTAATGGCAAACAGCACCAGGGTTCAAATTTTAACGGCTTACTAAAATTAGCAAGTGGCATTATTTTTACTAGCTAAACCTTTCTTTCAATTTGCTTTTTCATCTTATAAACATTGTTAAATGTGGCTTTAATGCTTAGCTCTCTGGCTAAGAACTTCATTAGACGACATTTTAAAATATTTTCAGGTTTTGACTTTTCATGCAAAGTGTCTCCTTTCGAGATAATTTGCATGAAATGTCAAAACCGGTTTTCTAGGAAAAGAAAAATATCATCAATTTGTCACCTGCTGAATTAGCCCAGAGAGGGGTAAAGGTTAAAAGTCATTCAGTTCCCCGACTTCCTTATAAGTAAAGCAGCAGTAGTTAGGAAAGACTGATTTATAAAGTTAATCAATAAAAGAATTAATTTTGATAATTTCAAAATCCTTCCCCTTGAGCATTGCTTTTGGAAAGGAAACAGCCAAACTTTGGCAACAATGCCACAGACTCAGCCAACTTAAGAGAATTTTTTTCAATTTGCAAGAGTTAGAAAGTGGTGGAAATTGCAGCTTGCTTTTTGAAGAAATTAACCAGCATATACAAGTGCTAAAATTGATCCCCGAGTGACCGAGCTCACATTTTATTTCATTGTTTTGTTTGTTTATGTTGAGGTTTTACCGCCCAGTCAACCCAATGGGGTCATGTCGAGCGGGGTCAGTTTACCTAACCACGTTTACTGGGCAGGCTTAGTCCTCTAAGAGGTTAACAAGTATTGTGCACATTCTTTTGCCAGAAACTGACAACTGCCCTTCTTGAATCAGCGGATGGGAGAGAATGACCGTAGAAAATATTTCATGATCAATCTCCACGAAAGAATGTTGCCGACCTCGGCAGGGGTTGAACCCACGACCTCCTGGTCTCCAGTCGGACGGCGCATCCAACTGAGCCATCGAGGCCGGCATATCATTGTTTTGTCTCTTTTTGTTCATTTCATCCATAATTGGGTTTTCTTTGCATAGTTATCTTGTTTATTGTTAATCTTTAAGTAGTTATAATTAATATATGTTCTGCACAACTGGACTGAGATCAAATACAAGATTTAATCACTTTTGTGTTAATTTCTCAAACTGATCAGGTTTTGATAAAATATATCAGGCCAAATGGCTGCTTGGAAATTTTCTAATTAACCCAGAGATTTTCTGATGCCATGTGTTACATTTGTGAATTCATAAATTTCTTTCAACTGGACAATTTTACCAAAACTATATGCATTCTTGCACATTTTCAAGTATTTTTTTTTTTTTTTTTTTTTTTGCAGAAAGTATGCCTAAAATGTTAGGAAGGCTACAGAATGAATTTCAAGGAAAGCTATATCTTAGCGGAATTTGTGCAAATTAAACTTATGACACGGGGATTGAACATAGAAACATTAAGTCAATATCAGCCCGATATTGATCCCAAGTCAGCATGTGTGAGGATGTTCAATTCTAAGTATGAAACGTTCAGCATGTCACAGTTATGTGACCCCATTTCTAAAAACTGTAGGTCACCGGGACCTCATGTTAGCACAGTTCAAACTGACTGTTTCATGTGACAATGTTAAATTCTAATATGAACCCTTCAGTTTCTCTGAGATATCACTATGACTCCATTTATAAAAATACTAGATCATGGTGACTGATGACCTGGCTCAGTTATCTTTCCTGATGTGATGATTTTAAATTCCAAATATGCACATCTGGTGTCTGAGGTATAATGAGAAAAAAAAACAACAGTTAAGAGCAGTCTAATCTGCATCAACACTGTTTCCATAGGTACCTGTTTTTTGTTGCAGGGCTGAAAAGATCAACTCTTGAGTATCTTACTTTTCCACAAAGACAGACTTGATTAAAATGAAATTCTTACCATGTTTTGTCTTGACTTTGAACAAGTCCATTTGACTACATAATGAGGTGCCTAAAACTGCTGAATCAGCAGCAAATACTGTAGACCCTGATTAGATGCTGCATAATCTAGCATTTGATCTGGGTCTACACTATTTGCTCATGACTGCCTATCCAGACACTAAAAGTATATACAGCAAGGAGCACCATGGAAAAGAGACAAAGATTATTTGACATTTTTATTTACATATGTACATGTACTAACATTTCTTCTGGAATTAGATAATAAGAAATAATAATATAGAGTCAATCCTTTGAACAAGATTGTTTAGGACCGATCTCTAACTCTGCAAGATGTATGTGAAATACTCTGCAAGATGTCTGTAAAATTAACAGAGTACAAATGACAGAAAAAGGTGCTTGACATTTCATGTGAAATGATACATTTCTTGTGAATCTATTACCATACTTTCCCTAAAAACTGAGATGGATAAATCTGAGAAAAGTGTTGATCCCTATCAGATGCCACAAATCAGGGTCTACACTGTCTGCCACTCAACCAGCATTTTTCAGTCAAATGGACAGGCTGTAAAATGGACCTGATCAAAGTTTAGGACAATTACTGTAAGGAGTTCAGGTGTCCAAATACTTAAGGAAAATATGGCAGCATAAGGGCCGTTTTTCCCATTAGTACAGAATACTAACAATGGCCTAACCTGGACAAGGTACAAAATGGTATAAGAATGAGATCAACCATTCCATCCATGCACATACCTCCAGACAAGACGAGTATCAACACAAATATTTCTATTTCCCATGAAAACAGATGTTAACCCTTGGCTTGCTGAGTAAATTAAGATGCCACGCCTACTTCTAATTTCCGCCAATCAGATTACTTCATCTGAGTTTTTGATAGAAATTCACATATTTAATGACAAACAGTGCAGATCCAGATCAGTTGGCTTCTTCAGAAGCCAACTGATTTGGGTCTATACTGTTTGCTAAGACAGGGCATGCCATGTTCAGCAAGAGAAGGGTTAAGGCCTCACAGAGGTGCTTCTGATGTTTGTGTATACACAAAATGTTTTCATGGAGAAACTAGAAATGTGTCAGTATGACACAGATGCCCCAGCCCAGGGCCATCCTTTACCACATGCAGGTATTTTGCAAAAAATGAAGTTGAAAAAGGGTGGTAACTCTCATAATAATTGGCAGATTTTACCCTAAATCAAACTTAACCATATTTTATGATTATATACCTGGGTATAAAATATGAATCCAATACACAAATCAATCTTTTTTAAAAAAATATCGGAAGGAAAACATCTTTTGAAGGTGAAAAAGGGCCATAATAATGGGTTGATTTTACCCTACATGGAACTTGAACTCTATTTTATGATTATATACCTGTGTATTAAACATGAATTCAATACACTAGTTTTCAAAAGATATCAACGTTGAAAAAAGGGCTGTAACTCCAAATATAATTAGTGGATTTTACCCTAAATAAAACTTGACCTATATTTTATAATTATATGCTTGTGTATAAAATATCCCAGTAAGCATTCTAGATAAATCTATAGCGGACCGTTATCGGCCCGTCAGGGTAGCTGACGGGCCGATAACGGCCCGCTGTAGAATTATGAAGAATGCCAGCTGGGATGAATCCAATTCACTAATCTTTTCAAAAGTTATTGAATGGAAACCATTTTTCAAAGTTGAAAAAGGGCCATAACTCCAAAAATAATTGGTGGATTTTAGCCTAAATCCAACAACATATATTTCATGATTATATACCTGTGTATAAAATTTGAATCCAATAAACTAATCTTTTCAAAAGATATCGAACGGAAACCATTTTTCAACTATTTTTCAACATTGATAAAGGGTCGTAACTCCAAAATATTTGAAGGATTTTATCCTAAATCAAACTTGACCTATATTTTATAATTATATGCTTATGTATAAAATATGACCCCAATTCACTAATATTTTGAAATGTTATGGAACGGAAACCATTTTTCCAAGTTGAAAAAGGGCCATAACTCCAAAAATAATTGGTGGATTTTACCCTAAATTGTACTTGACCTACATTTTATGATTATATATCTGTGTATAAAATTTGAATCCAATATACTAATCTTTTCAAAAGATATCGAACGGAAATCATTTTTCAATTATTTTTCAACACTGATAAAGGGCCGTAACTCCAAAAATAATTGGTGGATTATACCCTAAATTGAACTTGACCTATATTTTATAATTATATGCTTGTGTAAAAAATATGAATCCAATACACTAATAATTTCAAAAGTTATGGAACGGAAACCATTTTTCAAAGTTGAAAAAGAGCCATAACTCCCAAAATAATAGATGGATTTTACTCTAAATCGAACTTGACCTACATGATTATATACCTGTGTACAAAATTTCAATCCAATACACCAATCCTTTCCAAGATATCACACGGAAACCATTTTTCAAAGCTGAAAATTTTTCAAAGTTAAAAAGGGCCATATCTCCCAAAATAATTGGTGGATTTTACCCTTAATCGAACTTGGCCTACATTTAATGATTATATATCTGTGTATAAAATTTCAATCCAATACACCAATCCTTTCAAAAGATATCGCACGGAAACCAAAAGTGTTACAGACGGGAAAGACGGGACGGACGGACGTACGGACAGCAGTGATACTATATGCCCCCCATTGAAAATGGCGGGGGCATAATAAGACAAATAGTACCGGTAATCAGGATACCGTTCTTATCTGTGGCTTTGCTAAATAGTAAGAGCAACATTACATAGGTCCAGATAAGAGTGGGTATCAGATAAATATTTTTCTTATTTCTCCATGAAAACATATGTTGTGGGTACTCATTAGAAGCACCTTGCCGAGGCACTTCTAATGAGTACCCACAACGTATGTTTTTGTGGAGAATTAAGAAAAATATCAATACTTTTGGATTGAAAAATTTTTTTTTTTTTTTTTGATTTGGGTTTTACGGCCCTTTCAAGAATATTTCACTTATATCGAGCCGATCGTTCATCGAAGGTGGGCGAAAACGGGAGAACCTGGAGAAAAACCACCTGACCATCCGTAAGCAGAACTTGGCTTTCCCACATATGACCGGAGCTAGGCTCGAACCACAGCGGTGAGAAACCTAATGGATTAAGAGTCAACTCTCTTATCCACTAGGCTACGGGGGCCCGTTTTGGATTGAAAAAAGCTTCTTATCAAGACCTAGGGGAAACAAGAAGTGTCAATAAGCAGTGCTTATTAGATACCCTCTGAAAGGTAACCTAAACATGACAGATGGATGGACATGAAAACAGTACACACCCACCCTCCTCTACAAATAAGGGGTTTATAGGGGTATAATTATGATAACTTTTGGTTCAGGACCTCAGATATGATGCTTGCTTAACCACAAAAAATAATGGTATTATTTCCCGATAAAAATGTGTGTACACATTAGAATCCCTTCAGTGAGGGTGCTGTAACAAGTAAATGCATGCTTTATTGGCAAAATCAGAAAATTATTATCAGTGTATGCCTTTCTTAATGAGAGAAGTGCCCTGTATTTCTGACTTCTTGTGGCTGTCCTGCTACCACAGCATTAGATATGATTTATTGAGATCCCACTGTGACAATAAAGTTCAACATTAAATAGTTTTCTGCAAAGAGTGTAAAATCTGATGAATTCATCGTAAAACTGTTTGTTCTTTTCTAACAAGAAGAGTGAAAACTAATACCATGATCAGACCTTATAACAGTTCACCATATTACCCTATTTACCCTAAATACCAGGACACATGAACTCATTACCATACTTATTTGTTTGAGTTGGAGTTTTACAGGCCAGTCAACACTATTAAGGTCATGTTGAGCCAGTCAGTTTACCTAGCCACACTTTTTTCTGGGGAGGTTTAGTCCTCTAAGCAGTTCCCCAGTAGTTTGTGAACATTTTTCCAGGAGTAACTGACAATTGCCCTTCTTGAATCAGTGGAAGGGAGAGAATGACTGTAAAAAATATTTCATGATCAATCTCCATGGAAGAATGTTGCCGGATCAGGCAGAGATCAACCACCCGATCACCTGTCCAACGCACATCCGACTGAGCCACCGATACTGGAACTGAACTTGTACTTAAACTTGAAAAAATTCCATTTTAATTCCTGTTGATGTGTCACAAACCTGCAGGATAAGTAGTAAACAGTTTATATTCTGATCAGATGTTCAGCAGCATCTCACCTGGGTCTGCACCATCTGCTCAGGCCTCTTTGTCCCCATACCTTGGGTAAAAACGTCACATTGCATATATTAGAACTCAAAGCCCCAGATATGAATATTTTTTTTTTCAAAAAAAAATTTTTTCCCTATAGGAGTTTATGTAAATTAAATGACCTCATTTGGCAGGAATTTTTTTGACCCAAGGGATATACATGTAATTTGAACAATCTTGATAAAGGTCAACAAGCTGAAGCTACATACTTAAGATCAAACGCCTGTGCCTTCTACTTTCAGGTAAGACTTTTAAAGTTTTGCCTATAGGAGTCTATGTAAAACAAAAAATTGACCTTTCCATAAAGAAGGTCAAGGTCAACCTAATGTCATCATTTATCAAACATTATAGGGCCCATGCCCCTAATCGTGCATACCAAGCCCCTAGGCCATTAGTCTTTTGTTTTTACAATAAATTGGCATGGCTGCCATGTTGATCATATTACCCAGATGTGGCAAAGACTTTCGTTCCCCGAGCCCATAGAGGCTCCATAGAAACTTGGTCTGATGGGCCCAGTGATTTCTGTGAGAGTGTGGATAACGGATGGATGACTGAGCCTGCCTATACTGTTAGCTCCCCTATGAGCTTAAAGGTTCAGCTGAGCATAAAAAAGGCTACAGCAATATTAAGTCTCTTTTGCCATCTCAACAAAAAAGCTTCTATTAAATCACTTAAGAAAGTGGTTTAAAATTTTAGCCCTGAGGATTTCTGGAATACAATATACTTAAAGTTCTAATGATAATTTTGTTCTGTCACATTAATTATAAACCAAACAAAACATTTGTTCTGTCACTTTAATTACAGTAAAACATAAAAATGTTGTTTAAAACTGAAGCAAACAATGGCACCATCCCTGAACAAACACAGAAATTTTATGAAATGGATAATACAATGAAAATAAATGTATGACTGGTTTAAGATTTTCATCCATTTTTTTTTTTAAATACACATCATGACATAGCACTAGACAAGAACAGTATTACAAACCCTGGTCCTGCTGAACCCGGATATGCCCTGCCTTTGCAAACAGTGTAGATCCAGATAAGTTGGCTTTTGAAGGAGCTGACCTGGATCTGCACTGTCTGTCATTTAGTATGTAAATTTACATCAACAACCTGGATCAAACAAACTGATTAGCTGACAATTAGAATTTGTCGTGACATCTTGATTTATTCAGCACTGCGAGGGTTTAGGAAGATATTTTTTCTTATTTCACAACAAAACCTTTAGTATTTGAAACTCACTAGAATGGACTCAGAAGCTTCTAATGAGTATCACAACATGTTTTCATGCAGAAATAAAAATATCAATACTATTTCAAACTAGAAATGTGTCAGTATGACACAGATGCCCCCACCCAGGGTCATCCTTACCCACACGCAGGTATTTTGCAAAAAATGAAGATGAAAAAAGGGCCATAACTCTCATAATAACTGGCAGTTTTACCCTAAATCGAACTTGACCATATTTTATGATTATATACCTGGGTATAAAATATGAATCCAATACACAAATCAATCTTTTTTAAAAAAATATCAGAAGGAAAACATCTTTTGAAGGTGAAAAAGGGCCATAACTCCCATAATAATGGGTTGATTTTACCCCAATTGGAACTTGACCTCTATTTTATGATTGTATACCTGTGTGTTAAATATGAATTCAATACACTAATGTTTTCAAAAGATATCAAACTGAAACTATTTTTCAACGTTAAAAAAAGGGCTGCAACTCCAAATATAATTGGTGGATTTTACCCTAAATAAAACTTGACCTATATTTTATAATTATATGCTTGTGTATAAAATATGAATCCAATTCACTCATCTTTTCAAAAGTTATGGAACGGAAACCATTTTTCAAAGTTGAAAAAGGGCCACAACTCCAAAAATAATTGATGGATTTTACCCTAAATCATACTTGACCTACATTTTATGATTATATACCTGTGTATAAAATTTGAATCCAACACACTGATCTTTTCAAGAGATATCGAATGGAACCATTTTTCAACATTGATAAAGTGCTGTAACTCCAAAAATAATAAGTGGATTTTACCCTAAGTCGAACTTGACCTATATTTTATAATTATATGCTTGTGTATAAAATATGAATCCAATATACTAATCTTTTCAAAAGTTATGGAACGGAAACCATTTTTCAAAGTTGAAAAAGGGCCATAACTCCAAAAATAATAAATTGGATTTTAATCTAAATCGAACTTGACCTACAATTTATGATCATATACCTGTGTACAAAATTTCAATCCAATACACCAATCCTTTCAAAAGATACTGCACGGAAACCATTTTTCAAAGTTGAAAAGGGCCATTACTCCCAAAATAATTGGTGGGTTTTTCCCTAAATTGAACTTGACCTACATTTTATGATTATATACCTGTGTATAAAATTTCAATCAAATACACCAATCCTTTCAAAAGGTATCGCACGGAAACCAAAAGTGTTACTTACGGACGGGGGGACAGACAGCAGTGATACTATATGCCCCCCCACCGAAAATGGCGGGGGCATAAAAACATCTCATCTATATACTTGTCCAACAAATGTCTATAATAAAGTCCCCTTGAGAGCAAATTCTTTCCTTTTTGAGTCTACCCCTTTTTGAAAGGTAACAAAATCAATTTGTCAGAGTTGCCTCCTCTGAAAGTGTATACATTCCTCCTAAAGTCTATGTTGAGTTGCAACAAAGGCCCTGAAGTGACACACACACACATGCACACACGCACGTACACACAACTCCTCTAACATCATTTAGAAACTGCTTAAAGGCTCCATATTCCTAAAAAAAAAAAAGATCTTTTTTTTTTTCAAGAAAGGTTTAATAAATTGAAATATGGTATTGATACAACCATAAAATGTGGCATCTTACAGCCTGTAAAATTTCAGTTAGTCTCTTGTTTTGAAATGGATCAAAAATGAATTGATTTTTATCTGTCTCTGAATTAATGTTGGCAACATTTATTTAGAGATATGATAAAAAATCATTTCATTTTTGATCAATTTAAAACACGAGAGACTAACTTAAATTTTACAGGCTGTTAGGTGCCACATTTTATGATTGCATATCAATTTATTAAACCTTTCTTGGTAAATAAAATGTCTATTTTTGAGGACGATGGAGCCTTTAATATCAAGTCAGGAATATATGAGACAATGATAAGATAATGACAATGAAGTTTGTTGAAAACATAGTGCTGAAGTGCAAGAGAAAAGGGGTTTTATGACATATTCAAATACACTGCTGTCTACAGCAGACATCCTAAGAACGGTACAAAACTGTCTATTAACCCTTAAAGCGCCAAGAAAATCTGCATCTGAAAATGTCGCCTGTTTATGTCATCTGCTGAATATTTTTGCAAACTTTTCAAACCGGCAAACAGTGTGGACCCAGATCAGACTGCTCCTAAAGGAGCAGTCTGATCTGGGTCCACACTGTTTGCAGAAGTGACTTTTAAAGTAACCAGCAGAAGACAAAGCAGACGACAATAGTTGTGATTGGCGCTTTAAGGGTTAAAGGTTACTGCATTATGCTTAACAAGTCTATATGATAAACACCCACATCGCTCTAGATAAAGAGTACCAACACAATATTTTTCTTATTTTCCAATGAAAACATAAGTTGGTATGCATTAGAAGCGCCTCGGTGAGGCATTTCAGATGAGTACCCACAACATGTTTTCAAGTAGCAATAGGAGAATTATTAGTACTTTTCAGTTGAAATAAGTGCCTTATCTGGAGCTATGCACCCCATGTTCCCCTATTATATATAATGAAAATTGGGGTATGAGGTGTCTACAACAGTAGGTAGTATTTTGTGATTTTGGCATTTCTGAATTTAAAGTTTGTTTGTGATTTTGATTAGGATTTTGCATTCCACGAATCTATTTTGTGGTGTAATAACCCCCATTATCCTTCACTGTCCATTTTTATAGGTTGGCAAGGTAATGGATTGGCAAACCTACTTCATACAAGCATACTCACATAGATAGAAAAACAGCACCTTAGGGGATCAGAACAGTGGCAACGTAGAAAGACAGCTGTTGTTGAAAGGTGACTACTCATGTATGTACCACTGTCACAACTCTCCTCTTTCTCCACAAAAACATATATTGTGAGTACTCATTAGAAGGGCCTTGCCAATGAGCTTCTAATAAGTACCCACAATATATAATTTTTATGGAGAAATATGAAAAATATCAATACTTTTAGATTAAAAAAAGAATCTTATATGGAGCTATGTGACTGTGGTACAAGCTATCTCAGCCTGAGTAACATTGCCATCCGATCAAGTATCAAAAATTGCCAATTACACTTTGTAAATTAACCTTTCAGAGATAATAAAAATATAAATATTATCAAGACAAGCCTGAGCAAACAGTGTAAACCCAGATGAGACAATGCAGAACAAGGCATCTGGGTCTTCACTGCCATTCATTCAGCAATTTTTATACAACATTCTGTAGTACATTGTACTTGTTCAAATGTTAGAACAAGACTAGTATGGTATGGAGTTGAGGTTTCCAACTACTTAGGGTAAATATGGTATATATTATTTATGCACTGAAGTTCAATGGTTTACTGAAAATCAAGAACTTGACAACACGTTTTAGTGAAGAAAAAAAGCAATACATTTCTGATTCCTTAACCCTTTCACCCCTGGGTTTATGATGTGGACTCTTCCATCTTTGAATTTGGGCACATCTATTTTTGCAAACAGTGGAGCCAGCCAAACCTATAAAAACACCACAAAATGGCCATACGTATAGATCATGATGTCTCATTATGAATGGTCAAAGTCTGCACCAAAAAGGATTGGCAAATGTGTATTTGTTTGGATTTGCAAAGCTGAAAACGTTTTAAAGCAAAAAAATTCTCTTGAGGACATATTTATCCAGCTCAGAACACAATTTTTAAGCAGGCTGACTTTTTGTGATCATGTGCAGCTGCATAAAGAATTTTTTTCTCAGGCAGTTAAACCACTGTGCATAATTCACAGTTCTTCAGATAACAGGAAACAAAATATGCATAGCTTCAGATAAGAGAGGTATCCTGATATATATATTTTTTTTATTTTTCCCAAAGCATGTCATAGAAGTGCCTTGCCATGGTGCATGGCGAGACGCTTCTACTGAGTGCCCACATGTTTTGGTGAAAAAATAAAAAATATCGGTACTGTTTGGCTGAATAAAGCCCCTTTACTAGAGTTATGAATTGAAGGCAACCAACATAAATATTCAAATTTAATATTTGAGCCAGCGCATGACAAAACCTATAATAAGACCTGTGTGACCAGCAAAGATTCAGATCAGCCTGTACATCCAAACAATATAACAAGGGTTCTCCTTAATCCCTTTTTGGATAGCCCATAGGCTGTAGAAGGCACACACAATCGGTAAAGACTGATCAAACTGCTTGGATGCTCAATCTGATCTGGGTCTTTGCTGATCTGAGTCTTCGCTGGTCACACAAGTCTTATTGTAGGTTTTGTCGTGCTCTGGCTCATTTTAAATACACTGACTTTTTTATGAAAACCTGCTGACATTTTTCATATAAAAAATTATCACTATTTTTTAATTTGAAATATAATGTTGGCTTAATAGAGATTTCATGTTAACAATGCCTTCAAGAACTGGGGATTCAGAAGTACAAATGGCTTTTTCATGAAATAAAAAATGTACCCAAACAGAAGCAAGCAAGGAATGTCCAGATCAGACTCAGCCTGAATCTGATCTGCTGGTCATTCACTGTTCATGTTCACAATCACTGCATACCAGACAGAAGCAGTATCCAGATTTTTATTTCTCCATACAAACTAATGTTGTGAGTATTCAATGGAATTACATTGCCAAGGTGATTCTAGGGAGTCCCACAATATACAGTTTTGTGGAGAAATAAAATATATTTTTTTCCCACATGCCCAAAATGTGTGGATTCACATCATCCTGCACATGCACAGAGTCTCATCTGGGCAATTGCTCTCCTTGAAACATTCTCTAGTATCCAATGATTCTGTTTGCACAGTGAAGGCCCTGATCAGACTGCACAAATGCACAGGCTGATCTGGGCCTTTACTGTCCACATATGCCCAAGACACATTTTCGCAATGCACGGCACAAATGCTAAAGATATTCCTCATAATGATGAATGTATGTTAATGAAAAGCATGTTACAAAATCTTGCTATCATCTGCTATGTGATCGTCTCTTGTGTTTATGTTCTTTATGTTTCCTTCTTTCTTTTGACCTTGACCTTGATCTATGTTTACTTGACCTTGATTTTTCCCTTGACTTTGACCTATGCCTGTCTCTGGAACGCGACCTGTGCTTACTGGACCTGATCTTATCATGTGACCTTGACCTGTGCCTATCTTTTGTCTGCCTGTCACGTGATCTTGACCTATGACGGTCATCTAACAACCTATCCTTGACACCATCTTTTTCTCTCTGCTGTCTTTCTTTTTCTTTCTGAAGTTCAGCAGCAAAATCAACGACCTCTGGTGACCTTCGTCTAGGCGACCTTGACCTTGACCTCCTGTATCTGGGTGGAGACCACCTGTGCCTTGGTGGTATCCTAGGTGGAGGACGTCGTGGTGGTGATCTGTGGCGAGGTGGAGATCTTCGTCTTGGTGGTGACCTTCGTACTGGTGGAGATCTACGACTTTTATAAGGAGGTGTAGGAGACCTGAAACAGTGGAATTAGTCAATGCAGAGCTCCAGATAACAGAGAGAAAAGGGTATTTCAGCACTAATTTGTTTTAAAAGCAGGACTGAATATGAAGCTGAGGGGGTAAAAATACTCTGTGCAGTTTGGGATTTCAGGGATAAACATTTTCAATGAATATAACTTTAACTTTGAAGAATACCCAAACTTTAGAGGGCCAACATCTATTCTGCATAGACAATTTTCCACAATTTCTACAATTTTTGTGAGCAGTATTGAAACATTGGATAAGTAGTCCTTAAAGCACCAATGACATCTGCAGCAGATGACATTTGGACTTTTTTTCAGAGGAAGTAATGCATGACATTCATGTGAGTTGTCTACCTAGACATGAAATATCTATCCTTGTTTTCTCTGAAAAAAAAAAAGAAAGAAAAGAAAGAAGAATATTGTATGCAACAAATTTGCTTCATACTTTAAGATTAATTATTGTAGATGTGCATTTCAGCATTAAGCTTTAAAGCAGAGGGTAACACAGCCATTGTAACTAAACCTTATCATATAAAAAAATGAACTAGAACATCACAGTTTGTTTGTGTTGAGATTTTACGGCCCAATGGGGTCATGTCAAGTGTAGTCAGTTTACCTAACCACACTTTTCCAGGTCAGGCTTAGTCCTCTAAGTGGTTAACCATCAGTGTGCACATTCTTTCGCCATAAACTGACAACTACCCTTCTTGAATCAGCTGAAGGGAGAGAATAACAGAAAATCTTTCATGATCAATATCCACGACAGAATGTTGGAGACCCGCTGGGGGTCAAACCTGCAACCTCCTGATCACCAGTCGGATAGAACATGCAGGATCTGACTACTATTACAAAAGTAACAATACACTGTTTTGGTGGACTGGTTTTAAATTCACTGATAATACTTGAAGATCTAGTTTATTTACCACTGTAATCATTCAGTATTCAGGTGTCAGAGTCCAGTTCCTGATTTAAAGTAATATAATCAAAATCTTTTCATCTTGGCTATAAACCTGTTTATTGTGACAAGAATTGATAGTGACAGCCAAGAGCAGTCTGTTGAGCAGTTCAGATACTCTGAAATCTTCTGCTTGCGACTTAAGTCAGTGAACTCAGGAAACCTTGTAAATAATAATAAAAACACCCCGTTACACCACCCGCTGCAAGCACAATCCACCCTTACCCCACCACACCCATTGCCTTTTCAATGTTGAAATGTGGAAAGAACAAATTAACCCTTAGAGTGCTTCGCAAAATTTGTAGCAGATGACATTCTAATTTTTTTTCAGAGAAAATAACATTTCATGTGAATGGTCAGTTTGGCAGATACTTCACATGAAATATCAAGACTTATTTTCTTTGAAAATAATGATTAAAAAAAAAAAGAAAAAATCAATATGGCGTCTGCTGAAGTTGCTACTGGTGCTCCAGGTTAAGATATTCTTCCTCCCTGCTGCTTATACTTACCTTCTCCTTCCAGCAGCAGAAGAGGCATATTTCTCAGCTTCTCCAAAGTTCAGGTCTTCATCTCGGATATGTTGGGGGCCCTTGCTGGCAGCAACTGGTGGAGGTGGTGGCTGCTTGCTTGCATTCAGCTCTCTCATCTTCTGATCTATATCCTTCTGCACGGGAACCGGTATCCTTGGAAATAAGGTTGAGTACCATTCCAGCTTTGTCAGCCACTGCTTGATCATCTCGCCTATCAGCATTATATGGCCGCCTCCTGCTTTAACATCTATCTCCTGCAAGGCGAAACCAAAAACCTCCTATTACAATCTAGGAAATGATGAATTAAATACATATTATGTGTTAGATGTTTGGGTCTTGCTCTAGCCCCACTGTGGACAAAAAAGAAAAGTTCAGTCTGTGCCTAAACTGATAGAATCACTATTCAGGATATTAAAATGTGTATTGAGCTTATTGCTAAACACCTTGCACGCTGGGAAAAATTACAGCAGATGGCATTTTGAATACACCACAAACTCTTTATAACACTATTGTTGGGGTCCATAGCACAAACCATGTTAGTTAAACAACCGTGTTATATCCAAACCAAAAATGTATAGATTATATTGAAAAATGACCATTTATGGTCATTTTTCAATATAATCTATACAGTTTTGGGATCCACCTTTGAACTGTGTTATATCCAAAACCTTGTTATAGCGAACCGTGTTATAAAGAGGTTGAAGTGTATTTTCTTATTTTGTACAGCAAATAGGCTTTGACTTTTCATGCAAATTGTCTCTGTGCATGAAAGGGCAAAGTATATTTTCTGAGAAAATTAGAAAAAATTATCAATTTGTTGTCTGCAGAATTTGTTCATTAATTAAGGGAAACACCTTCAAGGGCACTAAATCTGCAATGGACGTATTTACCTCCTTCCTCATTGTGAGTTACTATTAACACTTAGCATACTGGGTAAAATTTCAACATACAACATTTAGGAATACTTTTCTAATTTTTCTCAGAAAACAGGTTTTGACATTTCATACAAATTGTCTCCAAATTTACACAAAATTTCAAAGCCTGTTTTCTGGGAAAAATAAGAAAACTGTCATCAATTTTTCATCTGCTAAATTAGTCCAGAAAGTAATAAAGGTTAAAGAAAAGAATTTACAGCATCTTCTTTCCTTTAACCCTTAAAGCGCCAATCACAACTAATGCAGACGACAATTTTGTTTTTTTGTTTTTTTTATTTTCAGAAGAAAACAAGTCTTGACGTGTCATGTGAATCGTCCGCCAAGCAGACAATTCACATGAAACATCAAGACTTGTTTTCTCTGAAAAATAAAAAATGGAATTTTTAGATTGTCGTCTGCTACAAATTTTGCTTGGCGCTTTAAGGGTTTAATGTAGCTCCTACTTTCGGAAAGGATTCAGATACTGGGGAAGCAAACTTTTGTCTGCAACAGCTGTCTCCCTTTACAAATGGAGGAAAATCTTAAGGTGCATCCATTCACCCTAATGAATGTACAAATTTTTTCACTGTTACTAAACAACTAAAAATGTTTTGGCACAAACTGAACGATAATAAATTAATATACATTTACAATCCACAAAGATATAGTTTTCTTTGCACAATTAAGGCTGGAGTGGCTGTGTTTAAATTTACTATTGTCAGAAATGTATGAAGAATTATATAAAAGACAGGCAACCAAACTTATTTTCAATGGACACATAAAAGCTGATTTCAGAACTACATGTTTGTTTGTGTTGAAGTTTTACGGCCCAGTCAACCCAATAGGGTTATGTCAAGTGCGGCCAGTTTACCTAACCACACTTTTACTAAGTAGCTTAGTCCTCTAAGTAGTTAACCAGTATTGTGCTCATTCTTTCGCCAGAAAAGATCTACATGTAAGTATATTTGTAATACAAAGGTTCTGCCAAACCAAAAAATGTCTTCAAATGCATGTAAAAAGCTGGGTGTATTTAACCTATCTAGCCTTTTAGCATTCAGGGCCCAATTGTTCAAAACTAACAATGTCGTTAGTTAACATATCCTAAAAACTGATCATTAAATATGGCATATTCCCTCATATGTTTGCTGAAAAAGTAGCAAAAGCTACTCACATTTTTCAGCAAAAATATCTATGAATTAGATATTGTACTTACTAGAACAGTTAACATTTTGACCACTAATGAGCTCGTTAAGCTAACAACGCTTTGAACAACTGGGCCTAGACCAATAGTCCTGAGCAAACAGTGAAGACAATCTCTGTCAAGCCTGATAAGATTTTGATTTGATTTGGGTTTTACGGCCCTTTCAAGAATATTTCACACTTATATGGAGCCAATTGTTCACCAAAGGTGGGCGAAAACCAGAGGAAAAACCACCTGACCATCCATAAGCATAACTTGACTTTGTTTGTTTAACCAGTATTGTGCACATTCTTTCGCCAGAAACTGACAACTGCCCTTCTTGAATCAGCAGAAGGAAGAAAATGACCGTAGAAAATATTTCATGAACTTTCCCACATGTGACCCAAGCAAGACTCGAATGACAGCGGTGAGAAACCTAATAGATTAAGAGTCAATTCTATCCACCAGGCTATGGGGGCCCACTAGACCCCGATAAGAAGCTGCAAAATCAAGCATCTGATCAGGTCAACACTGTTCGCAACTCGTTCAGTAAAATTGTAGAACAATTATGATAAGGTCAAGAGAAGACAGCATGGAATTAAAAATTTTTGCTGATATTACAATAACAGCCTAAGTAGATGCACAGACACCTCCGGATCTTCATGGTCTGCATATGCATGAAGATTCCTTTTGGGTTTTGAATATATTGCTACATGTTTCAATCCTAATTTCAAAACCTTTCCATTTCTGTTAAGAAATATTTACATGCCAAAGCTTGCACCATCATGTGGAAAATTACCTTTGGACACATCAAAAATATTATATACCGGTACATTGCCTGTGCATGGACAGTCTGGTCAAAGCTGCACTGGCTAGTATCTTATTGTATTCGTTAATGAACATAGTAAGACTGCAGATACCATGCTCATTAAGGCATTTACTGCTGCATACCTCATAAAAAATCTTTTCCTACACACTTTTTAGAGGACCTACATGTGAACGACTCTGTGCATTCATTCCATAGCAACAGATAAGGCGCTTTTTTTCATCTGAAAATTGCTGATATCTTTCTTATTCCTCCATGAAAACATATGTTGTGGTACTCATTAGAAGCACCTCGTCGAGGCGCTTCTAATGAGTACCCACAACATATGTTTTCGTGGAGAAATAAGAAAAATATTATGTGGATACTCCCTCTTATCTGTAGCTATGCATTCGCCCATTCTGCTCTATTGAATTGGTCTAAAACTGGATTTTGGAAGGCCAGTAACTCAGATACACAAATTACAACCATTCCAGCCTAGCTGCACTGAATATATCACTAGATATATAAGATTTGATACAATAAAAAAATATTAACATTCAAAACCCTTCACTAATTTCTATATTCAACTGTATAATGACCAATGGAATTTTAATTCAATAGAAGTGTTTGCATCATGACCTTGAATTCTTAAAAGAAAAATTATTTCCAAAGAAATTTTGTTTGCAAATGGATCTTTTAACAAAAGCGAGCAAATATGAACTACTTTATAAATTAACTTCATGGCATCTTCAAAGATAAAAGCTGTGCATCAGGTTATTTAAAACAAACTACACTCGCAGCTCTATGTCTACCTAAGATTGACAATAGACTGCTTTCTAGCTCAAATGATTTAAAGGCTGAACGTATGGGAGTTTAAAAAGGCCTGTTACTAAGTAAATGTTTACGGAATTTGGCAACAGCTTGGTCAGGTCATCTATATTAAAATTAATATCAACATGTGTAATAAAATAATAAAACACAACTACATAACAGATTTATAGACCTAATACTGGTATAAATACTGTCCCTTGTATAGATATCATGGGATGAGAGCTATTTCAAACTCAAGTCACATGATAAACTATTAAGAACAGTATTCAGATACATGTATCAGTTCAATCATAGCTCCAGATAAGATGCTTTTTTCGACTGAAAAATAGTGATATTTTTCTTATTTCTTGATGAAAACAAATATTGTGGTACTCATTCAAAGCACCCCACTGAGGCACTTCTAATGAGTTCCCACAACATATGTTTTGATCAAGAAATAAGAAAAAATATTACAAATGTATGTGGATACCTCCTCTTATCTATAGCTATGTCAATACCCTGTTTGCATTTCAATACCTTCAGTTAACATGTTAATATTTTTTGCAATACATGTATAAGGCTTATACATTCCCAAAACATATTGGTTCACAATGTCTAATAGAATCTGAAGAGTAAATGGCATAGACCCTGACTGGACTGGTGCATGAATTCAGTTTGGAACTGTATATCACAAAAATTCAAAGACACCTTCTTATCTTGGTACAGCTTGTAAGATAAAAATCTGCATTGCTATCATAAACTCATGTCAGTTTCATTTTAAATGGCAAAACACACACATTTTTTATTTGTCAGTCTGCCACGACCACTTGTAAACAGTCTGAGCTATTTTCATCCCATTCACTCTATCAGAGAATGTCTCAGACTGCTAAATACAATTTGTGAAAGCTAACATTTTTTTTATATTTCCCAGTGTGGAATGTATATTATTTACCATGTGGTTCATCTGGTTGCCCTTCGGCTTTATAACACAACATCTTAACATTTAACCATTCACATTTCTATTCCACACCAACAATAAAAGCACAAAGGCATAACTGCTTACATAGACTTTCATAAGCAAGTGCATTTTTTGTAGCATTTACACTTTATATAAAATTGTATTCTTTTAAAACTGACAAGTAATCTGCTCAAAATAATACCATAGTCTGGAGCTGCTTCATAAATTGCCTCATGACATTTAAACAAGGGACAGTATTCAATGACTTTTCAAACTTTCAAAAACCCTGCTACTGTAGTATACTGCTAAACTTTTTTCACCTAAAAAGTATTGATATTTTTCTTATTCTCCTAGAAAATATACGTTGTGGGTACTCATTAGAAGTGCATACCGGTATATGAGGAGCTTCTAAGAGGTACCTCAATGTACGTTTTCATGGAGAAATAAGAAAACTATTTATCTGGATACTTTTCTAATCTGGAGCTATGAGAAATATTGAAATATACAGTTGACTCTCGTTATCTCGAAGTTCAAGGGGCTCTTTGAAATAATTCGAGATCTCTGTATCTCTACATATCAGATTTGCAGAATTGAGGAAAAAATAAATCGAACAACCACATTTCATGATTGAATATGTAATTTGACTCCTGAAGCTAGAGATATATTGAAAATGTGGAAAAGAGGAGAATTGCTCCTTAGGAGTAATTTCTCCTCTTTTCCACAATATTTTGTCACCTGTTGGAGATTTTCATGTTTAAACAGGGACCAGATTTTCACTTAGGATAAGTGGTTATTCGAGATAAGTGAAGTCGAGATAACAAGAGTTGACTGTATGTACATATTTTATTTCAAAATTCAGCTGATGCAACCAAACCAAATGACAGAGAGTTACAAATCATCCAAAATGACCTCTCTCTCCATTTTTTTTTTTTTTCAAATTGTTAGTTATTTCAGTTCAATACTTCTAAATAAATAACTGTTAATCAGATATTAAAATGTAAAACATATATGTTAAAATCACAAAGTAAAGTTATAGTTACGCCACACGAGCCCTGTTGCTCGTATAACGCTGATGACGGAATTATAACCTCTAACTGAGGTCCATGCTGTATCTCTTCCTGGCCACCGCAAAGCTTAGAGCAACACCCTAAGAACATAAAACATTACAGGTTGTAAAATTCAACTTCACAGTCTTACAAATTCTCTTTAATATTTATTTTTGTATCCTTTTAATGTTATGAAAGTATCTTATGATTTAGCTTTAAAATATCTTTAAGACCTCAATATTCTTCCTGGAAGTCTCTCCTGTTTAATTTACAATTGCAAAAGAAATTCACAGGTACAAGATCTAGAATTAATATCATAGCTCCAGATAAGGAACTTTTTTCATCCAAAAAGTACTTATATTCTTCTAACTTCATCACGAAAACATACACTGTGAGTAGTCACTAAAAGTGCCTCACCGAGGCCCTTCTAATGAGCACCGCCATCTATAATTTCACTGAGAAATAAGTAAACTATTACATGAATATTCTTATCTGAAGCTCTGATTATTAAACTGGATTGAATTACTTTAACTAAATTGACTTTAAAATTATTTCAACAAATTATTTTTAATATTGTTTATAACATTTAAGGTTCTGCTTGACTGTTTTGTTTTAAACTATAACTATTAAACAAGTCAAAACTTACTAAAGGTGAATATTACAACAAAGAGATAAGAAAGATGATTTCTATACTCACCAACAAATTTACTTGATGATACATCAACCAGCTGGTATGTATGTAGTGTTTGTGACAGTGAAGGTGTGATATCAGTGATAACTGATCAAACAGAGAACTAAACTTTTGCTGCTTCCCCAAAGAAACTTGTATCATGTTAAGATGATGATTTAATGCTTTACATCTCTCAACATTATCTAAATCATGCTGAGTGGATAAAGGGTGATCATGAAAGGCTAGGCGCAATGAAGCATTGTATAGTCGTAAGTTGAATTCTGCCTTCAGCTGGATTTGAACCCAGGCCCTCATGATCTCAAGTCAGAAGCACTAATTGATCAATAATGCAGACACTTTTGTATCATATTTAGATACACCACAACCTCTTTATAACACTTTTGTTGGGGTCCATAGCATAAACCGTGTTAGTTAAACAACCGTGTTATATCCAAACAAAAATGTATAGATTATATAGAAAAATAACCATTTATAATCTATACATTTTTGGGATCCATCTTTCAATCGTGTTATATCCAAAACCACGTTATAACGAACTGTGTTTTAAAGAGGTTGTAGTGTAGTTGTAATTAAACAACCAAGTCAGACAAATACAAATTTTCCTGACTATTTTGGGGCTAGGCATTAACAGGGGAAGATAAGATGTGTGTGTGTGTGTGTGTGTGTGTGTGTGTGTGTGTGTGTGTGTGTGTGTGTGTGTGTGTGTGTGTGTGTGTGTGTGTGTGTGTGTGTGTGTTTGTGTGCATGTGCGTTGTGTACTCACTAACCTCATCATCATCAAAGTAGGGCTCAAACCATTCCCAGAGTTCCTTTGGATCCTGAGTATATCTGCCAAAATATAATGAATGCTGTTAATCTTACAGCATACAAAGTTCTAGATAAGACACCTTTTTCAACCAAAAATACTGGGCCCAGTTGTTCAAAGCATCATTAGCTTAATGAGCTTATTAGTGGTCAAAATGTTAACTGTTCTAGTATTAAGTAGAATATCTAATTCACAGGTATTTTTGCTGAAAAAGTATGAGTAGCTTTTGCAAATGCAAAAGCTACTCACATTTTTTCAGCAAAAATATTAGAGTATGTGCCATATTTAATGATCAAACATTTAACGATATGTTAACTAACGACATCGTTACTTTTGAACAACTGGGCCCTGATATTTTTCTTATTTCTCCACAGAAATATATGTTGTAGGTACTCATTAGAAGCACCTTGCTGAGGCCCTTGTAATGAGTACCCACGACATGTTATATTTTCATGCAGAAACAAGAAAAAATATCATGCTGTTAGTCCCTCTTATCTGGAGCTGTGCAGTATCCAGATAAAATAAGAATAAGAGATTTCATTTTAAAATTTTACACCAAAAGGTTGTTTTAATAATCACATCCCATGTTTTCAGCAAAACAATTACTCAAAAACTATTACCTTAAAAGAAGCTATGCACTATAGCATATCACATTTATCCAAAGCGGACAGGCCTGAGGAAATTGTACTGACTCAGATTACATGCCAAAGAATGCAGCATCTCATCAGGGTATACCAGGGTTCATACATCTAGGACTAACCAAACATTTCCTGACAATTCCCTGTCATTTCCCTGACACAAATTCAAATTTCCGACAGTATTAGAGCCGTAAATTTTATGAATTTAGCAAAAAAGATACATTGGGACCAACCATTCCCGCTTCATCAGGTTAAAATGTAAAATTCCCTGACATTTCCCTGAAATTTTTGCAAATTTTTATTTTTCTCGAACACATCACAGAATTCCCTGACAATTTCCTGACCTTGAAAAAAATAAAATTTCCCACACATTTCCCTGACATGTATGAATCCTGTATACAACTTCTGCAGCTCATATACTTGTTTTTAGACAAGCACACAGGTAGTGAAGTGGACATCTTCAAATTTTATGAAAAGTTAGGTAAGGAGTTAAGGGTTCCTTATACTTGAGGTGAACACAGTACACATACAGAGAATGCCTAGATCAAATTGCATTTGTACATACATACCCCTGAGCTTGTTCAAGACCTTACCTGTTTAGTGTATAATGCAGGTTTCCAAAATACATGTAGCTCCAGGTTAGGAGTACCCAGGTTTATATTTTTCTTATTTCTTCACAAAAACATATGTTGTTGGTACTTATTAGAAGTGCCTTTAACAAACAGTGTAGGCCCTGATCAGATGCAGCATTCTGCTGCATCTGATCTGGGTCTCCACTGTTCACTTAAATGTGCTTCTTATGAAAATCAACAACATACAGTTTTGAGGAGAAATAAGAAAACAATATCAGTACCTTTTTACTGTTTGTTTGAAAAAAGCTCATCAAGAGCTTAGAGATGAACAACTGAGGCCTTGATGAACTTGTACCAAAATGCTGACTCCTCAAAGTTTTCATTGAATTCATTATCCAGTGTTTAACAAGTCTCTTCTTGCTGGCACAGGTACTCATCTGATTCATAAGTTTTTTTGATGCAAGTTAAAACCAGCAATTTGAACAGCTCATGAGTCAATCACAGAATCAAGAATAAACATGCATGTCAAGTACTAGGAATTATCTCCCTTTCAACATACAACATTAAATGAGCACATCTGTGACAAAACTTACAAACGCTACATACAAATTCACAATTCAAACACAAAACTGGACTTTGTCAACTGAATATTAACCCTTAAAGCGCCAAGAAAACCTGCATCTGACAATTTCGTCTGTTTATGTCATCTGCTGAATATTCTTGCAAACCTTTCAAACCTATTTTTGCATATAGGCAAACAGTGTGGACCCAGATCAGACTGCTCCTAAAGGAGCAGTCTGATCTGGGTGCACACTGTTTGCAGAAGTGACTTTTAAAGTAACCAGCAAAAGACAAAGCAGACGACAACAGTTGTGATTGGCGCTTTAAGGATTAAAGAAGTAAAGGCTAATCTAATCTGCAGCTATGAACACTCAAAGGTACCAAAGAATACACCTTCCAAACAATGTAATGGGTTAACTCTTAAAGCGCCAATCACAACAATTGTCGTCTGCTTTGTCTTCTGTCGGTTACTTTAAAAGTCATTGTTGCAAACAGTGTGGACCCAGATCAGACTGCTCCTTTAGGAGCAGTCTGATCTGGATCCACACAGTTTGCCTACACATGTATATGCAAATTGTAAGTTTTAAAAGTTTGCAAGAAGATGCAGCAGACCACATAAGCAGACGACATTTTCAGATGCAGATTTTCTTGGCACTTTAAGGGTTAAAAGGTCTCAAATGGAACTTTACCGAGAACAATTTGGGGTTATTAACCCTTAAAGCATTAAGCAAATTTGCAGAAGATAACTAAACTTTTTTTTCAGAGAAAATGAGAGTCCACATTTCATATGACTGCAGCTACCCAGACACTCCCATGAAATGCCAAGCCTTATTTTTTCAACAAGGCTTGATATTTCATGACCCACTGGCTAGACAGACATTTCACATGAATTGAGTTGTGGTTTTACTGCCCAGTCAACCCATTAGGGTCATGTCGAGCCAGTCAGTTTACACTTTTCCTGGGCAGACTTAGTCCTCTAAGCGCTTTGCCAGTATCTGAGTACACTCTATCACCAGAAACGGACAAATGACCTTCTTGAAGCAGTAAAAGGGAGAGACTGACCATAGAAAATATTTCATGATCAACCTCTATGAAAGAATGTTACAGGACCTGGCAGGGATCAGACCCTTGACCTCCCGATCACCATTTGGATGCGCATCTGCCTGAGCTGCAGAGGCCGGCACATTTCACATGAAATGTCAAATCTTATTTTCTCTCATAAACAAAACAAAAATTACTTCAAATGTCATCTCCTGAAAGACTAAAGATGTGTAGGCTTGTCCAAATCTTTGCAAGGTGCATGTCACAAGATACAGTATCTCGCAGCATGGCTAAAATATAAGTGTCAAACCCGTAACTCCAGATAAGGATTTTTTTTTCTTTGAAAAATATTCATATTTCTTCACAAAAACGTAGGTTGTGGGGTCTCGTTTTCATGGAGAAATAAGAAAAATATTTATCTGATATGCCCTCGTATCTACACCTATGACAAAACTAATTACAACTAACTTTCATTTATATTGAGAAACCTATCATGTCTTACCATATTTAACCCAAGTATTTGGACACCTCAACTTCTTACCATACTTGTTCTACAATTTGAACAAGTACTATTTACTACCCGATGTTGTGTATAACTAGAAATGTTTCCAAAGGACACAGATGCCCCTGCTGAAAAACTTGAATGCAAATTGCTAAGACCAGACGCGGACTGACGGACAGGGGTAACACTATATGCCCTTTCCACCTTTCTTCAATGGCTGGGGCATAAAAATTGTTAGATGATTGGCAGTGTAGACCCTGGTGAGATGCCACATTCTGCAGTGTCTCATCTAGATCTGATCTACACTATTTGCTCAGGCCTGTCTGTCCCAATACATATGGTTAATACATTAAGAATGTAGAGTGTGTGATATTTTCTGCTATTGTTTTTTTTCTCATATGCTGTTTGATCCATTTTGATTTTTTTTTTGTCTATCAATCACCTAAAAATATCTTCTCATGTATATTGAATTAAGGGGACTGGATAGCCTTGATGTTCTGCCATTTTACAACATGTTGTGTGACAAGCGGAGCAAAGTCTTTCCAGTAACAGAATCCCTTTTTCTTTCAGAAGGGAACAAAACAATTCTGACAGAGCTGCCTCCCTTGAAAAAAGTTTACATTCCCCTTAACTTCAGCTTGAATGTAACTATACTCAGAATGTTTCACTCTCCCTCCCTCCATACCCAATAAACTACAGAACAACATAAAGCCATATTAGACTAGAGCTCACATAGCTCTAGGTTAGAAGGAGCATCCAGACAAATATTTTTCTTAGCCCTTGTCATGCTGAATAAATTGAGATGCCACACCCACTTCCAATTTTCAGCCAATCAGATTACTTATCCAGGTTGTTGATAAAAGTTCACATACTTAATGACAAACCTTGTAGATTTATTTCAGTTGGCTTCTGAAGATGTTTACAAAGGCAGAGCATATCAAGGTTAATTCCCCAAAAAACAGACATTGAGGGTACTCATTAGAGCAGGGTTGTTAAAGAAGAGTATTTGGTGATAATTCTGAAATAATTTTCTCAAGTTCTCCACAAAAAACATATCTTGTGGGTACTTATTAGAAATCCCTCGCCGAGACACTTCTAATGAGTACCCACAGCATGTTTTTATGGAGAAATAAGAAAAACTACCGCAGAATTATCATTAAATACTTCCCCGTAACAACTCCTATGTTAGAAGCATCTCAACAACTCTTCCAATGAGTACCTAAAAATACATGTATGTTTTTGTAAAGAAAGACAAAAAAATATCAATGCTGTTTAACTGCAGTAAGTGTAATATCTAGAACTAGGGTCTCAGCAGTCCAAACAAATTCATCTCCCTTCACGAAGTGAAATAAATGTGATTTCCTCTTTCCCTCACCCCATCATGCACGCCTCAGGGATTTTGACCTAGGGGCCCAGACTGCCAAAAAGGAACATTATAGGTATAGGTACTTTCTACAAAAAGTTGGGACTGAGCCCAAAATTTAGGAGCCATTGGCGACTGGGTCCCTGTTAGTCTTTTTCCCTAGTCATTTGTATACATTGCTCTAGATAAGGAGGGTTATCAGATAAATATTTTTACTTTTCCATGAAAACATATGTTATGGGTATTCATTAAATGTTCCTCGGTGTACCAACAACATATGTTTCCATGGAGAAATACTAAAAATACCAATAATTACTGGCTGAAAAAAAACCTTATCTAGAACTATGTGTATACATGTACAATATACCTACCTGATGTACATGAAGCCTAGACCTCTGATATATGGAGAATCACTATGTTCTATAAGTCCTATCACTTGTTTACGTGTCAGTTTCAGCGTGAATAATTTATACAGTAGACAATAGGCACTTGACACAATCCCTCCAGCCCCCACACCACGCACCTGAAAATTAACATATAAAATGTACTATAATAGCAATAAGTGTGTATACTGTATAGGCAGTTATGACAGTGGACTATGAGGTGCCAGGTTTTGATCCCACTATAGGTGAAATTCAATGCCCCTACTGCATGGTGTTAACCCTGGTCCTGCTGAATCCGGATATGCCCTACCTTTGCAAACAGTTTAAATCCTATCAGTCAGCTTCTGAACTTCTTCAGAAGTGGAATGATCTGGATCTGCACTGTTTGTTAGTCAGTATGTAAATTTATATCACTAATCTGGATCAAGCAATCTGTTTGGCAAACAATTAGAAATGAGTGTAGCATGACAACGGTTAACTTTCTTCTATTGTCTTGATGCAAATGAATTACTGAACATGAAAAGACAGTGCTTGCACTAACTGTCAAAATCAGGAAGTCCTGGGACTTCCTAGCTCCAATATCTTGAAGTCCTGGTGATCAAATTTTTTCACTCCCTTCAGAAATTCAACCTCAATATTCTTAAACTCTCATTTATGGAGTAAAACTGCCATTCTTAAGCTAAATAACACATAAATTCATTCTAAATTTTTGTTATAAATGACTAAATATCTTTAAATTGGGAGTTCCAGACTTCCTGGCATTGATTTTTGGAAGTCCAAGGGCAATTTTTGGGAGTCTCTGACTCCCAGACTTCCCTTAATGCAAGCACTGAAAATAGATGTATTAAGTACAAATTCATAATCCTTTATTCAACATCAGGATAATATCTTATCTTTTTTTGGTAAGAAAAGCATCTTAATACCTGAAACAATGTTTTTCATATGTCTTAATATAAGCCAAGTAACATGAATTTAGGTCCTTGCGGAGTTCGATACATGAACAGTGGTGACCCCAACCAGACCTGTTACAAGACCCTCATTGCCCTGTCTGCATACTCACTATTATGCAATATTTGTATTCTTACTTCAATGGAGTTCTTTCCGCCCAAATTGTTCCTAAGAAAATATTTATGAATGTACTTACCCCTCCACACATGCCTGTTTGTCCTGCAGTTTTTCTACTTCCCTTCTCCCAGGGTTCCAAATGGGTTACCTGAAAATATTACCAAAAAACATAATTAGCAAATACATGTATATTCAGTCAAGACAAATCAGAGCAATGTAGACACAGATCACATGTTGCACATCTGCTGTCTGGTGTGGTTCTACAGTCTATCATGTATCAGCAGTTTTTAAGACAAAACAAGGGGTAGAAAAATGGGCTTATTCAAGTGTTCAAACAAAAACAGGGGTTGTCCACAAAATATTTTTCTTATTTCTCCTTGACAACGTGTTGTGGGTAATCTGAATCATAAGAAGCACCTTGGCAAGATGCTTCTAATTAGTACATGTACTTACAAGATATGATTTTGTCGAAAATAAGAAAATTATCAGTACTTTTCCGATGGAAAAAGTGCCTTATCTGCAGCTATGAGTATGGTAAGGAGTAATGATGTCTAGATTTACATGTACTTACCATATTTACCCTACATATTGGTAAAACTTATCTTCTTACCATACTCACCCTAAAATTCGAAACACTCCATTCTACTACATGTACCTGTCGAGATGTCTAAAATATTGCTGTATGTATGGCAAGTAGTGTAGACCCTGATCAGATGCTGCATTCTATGGCATCTGATCTGCATCTAAACTGTTTGCAAAGGTCTACTTGTCCGAATACTTAGAGTTATTACTGTAATACAGTAATACATAATCTAACTGCTGTTGTGATAAAACCTTATGTACGATATACTGAAGACCCAGAACAGGATGTCACTGTTGTATATCCATGCATCACAATCTTTTGCTTCTCTTGGGGAAATATTTGCCTGAGTGGGGAGAATATAAATACCTAAATGAAGACATTTTATAAACTGCAGAGATATGTAAAGTGGCCTAGAATTTTGCTGTTGGTGTATGATTTAATGAATTTTCTCATGACCCAACATATTTCATTGGGACCTGGTGACAAATGTCAAACCCTTACTCTGCCTATTTGCCTGGTAAACAGTATGCACTTTAAAATGTGTTCAAATAATTATTTTCTTTATATACACTGTACACATTTCTAGGCAAAAATCTTTTATTTTGCCTAGCACAAATTTTCATTTGTCCCATGTACCAGGGCAATGAATTTGTCAGGCCCTATCAGATAAAATCAGAGAAAATAAATATATCCATGAATACATGTAAGTCATACAGGTAAATGGCTACACATCAAAAAGCCTGATTTAATAAATAAATCTGCAGCCTTTTCAAAAACAGGAGGCAGGAGACTAAACTGTCTTCTATTCTTCCACCTTCTACTTAGAGCCTTTTTACCTAGATCCCCACTCTGTGGACAAATTCAGCAGACGGCAAATTGATGTTTCTCTTATTTTACCCAGAAAATAGGCTTTAACATTTCATGCAAATTGTCTCCTGAGGAGACAATTTGTATGAAATGTAAAAACCCATATTCTGGGCAAAATAAGAAAAATGTTTCAAAATGCTGTTTGCTGAAAATTTTACCCAGCATGCCAACTTGCCAAGTACTGAATGATCATTTGTAAATCTCTATAATACATGCCCATTACTTATGGATTTTAGTCTCCTACTTCCGAACTTAATGTTGGGCTGATTTGTGTATAAGTGATGCACATAAATGGTCCCCTCCCTCAGTGACTCCAATGTTGCTGACAAGGCAAAGCACAAGTACCCAACCTAAGTTTCTGCAGACTCATCAGGGGATACCTGTCTGAAAATGTAATGAACAAACCAAATAATAAACAACATGCTTTGGTGTTTGTAGGAATGAACCACATTACCAATGCATAGCTCTTGATCAGATGCTTTTTTAGTCCGAAAGTATTGATAGTTCTCTTATTTCTTATAAGCGCCTCGGTGAGGCGTTTCTAATGAGTACCCACAACTTACATGTATGTTTTCGTAGAAAATAGAAAAAAATTTACCCGACACCCACTCTTATCTAGACCTATGCCAATAGCATCAATGTGCTAAAGCAGAAATACAGAATGCAGGATCAGCATGTAAATAATTGGTGGAATATTTCAGCTTTGTACGGACACTACAAATACAATTAAGCACTACACATACAATAAAGCACATAAATTAAAATTTAATTCCTGCAAAACATTTCTGACACATTGATAATTAATATATGTATTTCTACTAAATTTAGGATTTAAGTACATAGCTCCAGATAAGAGCGGGTATCCACAAAATACTTTTCTTATTTCTGGAAGAAAACATGTTGTGGGTACTCATTAGAAATGCCTCGGCAAGGCACTTCTGATAAGTTCCACAACATGTTTTATAGAGCTCTAATAAGAATATCAGTGGTTTTCCCCTGAAAAAAGCACCTTTAATCTGGAGCAATACAAATATCATGATAAATTATCATATCGCATGTTACTCTGCTTTTGACGTTTTTTTTGGGAAGTCATTTTTTGCCTGGCCCTTTACACGCAAGAAGTAAATTTGCAAATTTCTATCATGATTTAATGCAAAACCATTTGTCGTAACTACCTATGCACTAAATGTTTTATTCTAGACATTGATTTTAAAAATATTTTCATTTTTTCCCCCATAGTAAAAAAAGGCTGGAAAGTATGCAAAAATCAATAAGGTGGGTAGTTTGGATGCAGATTTTTAACAAGTTCCACCTGTTCAATTTTCCTGAAATTTTCACAATATTGTTATGGAACAACAATAATTTAAAATAAGTCAAGGAAAGCAAAACATATTTTTAATACAAAATTTCAAAAAATCCAGCTTACTACTGAAATTGCATATGTCAGACCCATTTTTGACCATACAATTAATTTTGTGGTAAATATCTGAAAAATAAGCGAATGAACAGAAACGAGAAATGGTTTCTGATATGATATAGTCAATCACAAATCAATTTGTCTGTGTTCAGGTTTTACAGCCCAGTCAACCCAATGGGGTCTTAACAAGTGTGGTCAGTTTGCCTAACCACACTTTTACTGGGAAGGCTTAGTCTTCTGAGCGATTAACCAGTACAGTGCTCCAGCTAGCCCTATATGGAGGGGCGGGCCACCCCTCTTGCCCTCTCCTGCTGCCTCTCTGCCCTTCTTAAGCTGCCCTCTGTCTTATTTCAACTCCAGACATAAAACCCTACATTTTGGTGAAAATTTCATGAAAATCAGACCAAAGTTTAAAAAGTTATCCATGTTTAAAGGTCAGTTTTATATGTATTCTATTTTTGAGGTATTTATTGTAGAATGTAACATGTCTTGATATTAAGCACATCAAATGACACATGGTGCCCTCATTCTTGTATGACCACACAAAAGTACCCTCCCCCACACCCCTCTGCCCTCAAATCCTAGCTGGAGCACTGCAGTATTGTGCACATTTTTTCACCAGAAACTGACAACAGCCCTTCTTGAATCAGCAGAAGGGAGAGTCAGAGAATGACCGTAGAACATATTCCATGATAAATCTCCATGAAAGAATGTGGCCGACCCGGCGGGGCTGAACCCGCAACCTCCTGATCACCAGGTGGCTGCTCATCCAACTCATCACCAGGTGGCTGCTCATCCAACTGAGCCACTAGGCAGGCCAATCACAAATAAATCTTTCCATCTAGAATAAAATGCTGAATACAAAACGTCTTTCTGCAGGAAGTCCAAAGCACAGTAGGTATCATGATACATATGTAGTTTTGTGATATGATTTTTCTGGCTATACATGTACACAGCTTTATAAAATAATATATGTTATTTTTTTTTTTTTTCAGAGAACTAAGCAAACTACCTTATAATCAGTGTTTTCCCTTTGTTCCCATCAAAAATGATATTTTGGGGACATTTATCCCCTTACAGATACAAAGGTATAGAGATCCTAAAACTTTACGGGGACATATATAAAAAATCTAGGTCAACTGTATGTTTACTCTTAAGTATTAGAACAGATAGGCCTGAGCAAATGGTGTTGACCATGATTAAATGCTGCAGGATGCGGCACCTGACAGGGTCTACACTCACTGCCACTCATCCAGTTTTCAAACACATCAATAGCTAGTGAAAATGGACTTACATGTATCTAAATTCTTGGACAAGTATGGAAAGAAATTTTAATGTCCTAATACTCGGAGTAATTATGGTATCAACACTTTGTGGATAAATATTTTCTCTATAGCCTCCATAGCTCCAGATAAGAAGGGATATCTACATTATACTTTTCTTATTTCTCCACATATATACTGAGGCACTTCTAATGAATACCCACAATATATATTTCCATGGAAAAATAAGAAAATACATTGTATCAATACTTTTCGGTTGATAAAATTGCTTTATCTGGAGCTATGACCTTTGCTCACCTTATAATAGATTTCATCTATGACTTCATGATACGTCTTCAGCTCATACAAGTTCACTTTGAAATATGGAGATGACTGTATATTTGTCAGGATTAATGGGTTCATGTTCATTGTCTTCTCATTTCCCCAACACGTCAGTGTGTTGTTAGGGGCCATGCTTGATTCCCTCACCAATAACACCTGAAAGCAAATTTGTTTGACCATTGACATGCTGAATAAATTAAGATGCCATACCCACTTCTAATTGTCACCCAATCAGTTTGCTTGACCCAGACTGTTTGATACTAAATGACAAACAGTGTAGATACTAGAGGGGTAACGATTCACCGCGGTACGAAGCTGGCGGTTCGGTTCACGGTCCTTTTTTGATAATTTCGGTTCGTTCGGTTCACCAAAAAAAATTTCTTCGAAAGACAAAATTAAGAAAAAAAATAGCAGAGAAACTGCTTAAATGTTGTTTTTATGTTGAATCCTACTTAATTTTGCTTTATTCATGCATTAATTATCGATGTAAGTGTCTTCTTTCGCCTTACGACAACTACAGTATTCCGTTCGACTAAAAAGCACTCGCAACAATAGACTGTTCATCCCATAAAAATATCTCAATTTTCGTGTGTGTGTCAGTCTGTCTGTCTGATTAAAAGTATCACGATACGTATAGTATCGTGAGGTAAGTATCACGATCGTATCGTGAGGTAGGTGTATCGTTACACCCCTAGTAGATACACATCAGAAGCCAACTGATCAGGAACTACACTGTTTGCAAAGGCAGGGCATATTATGGTTCAGCAGGACCAGGGTTACGCTTAGCATACTGGGTAAAAGTTTCAACAGACAACATTTTGAAATACATGTATTTGTTACTAATTTTCCCCAAAAACCAGTTCTGACAGTTAATGCAAATTGTTTTCAATGGAGAAAAAATTAGAAAATATCATCAATTTGTTGTCTGCTGAATTAACTCAGAGAGTACGATAGTAAAGAAATTGAAAAACACTACGACATAATAATGACTATGTACACCAAGTAATCAAGGGGTCATGTATACCCCAGGTCAGTGACACCACCAAAATAAATAAAAGGCCACAGGCCAAGTGTCCCCCGATGTTTGAAATGTCAGTATGTGGTGAATATGTCTACAACATATATGTCCTAAACAATGTTTTGATATTTTACAACCCTTTCAACAGGCTATTTTTTTTAATTTTTCTATATGTTGTAAGGAACAATTAATAGAAAAAACTGATCTCCAAAACTGTAAATGATGATTACTTCAGGTGAATGGATACACTATCAGGGAACCAACTCTGTCATTTTTAGTTTTGCCTACCTTCTTAATGGGGGTAAACTTTTAAAGGAAGGAATTTGCTCCTTTATAAGCAAATTCTTTTCTATGAGTCAACCCTATTTCTGAAGTGCTCCTTTGTCCAGGGAAGCAAACAGGAGAAAGATTTCATTAAAATCCACTGAAAACTGCAAGGAGTTGCAGAGACAAGACTTACTGTTAAAAAATTGCCAAAGGACTGTAACTCTGTAGCTGAGCATGACCTCGATAAAATATGATCATCTTTAGGTCATGGAAACAATAACTGGAAAGTTTCATCAATAATATCCCTTGAGAAATGTAGGAGTTGCAGAGACAATAACTTCTGTTGATAAATGGCTAAAACTGACAAAGGGCCATAACTCTGGTAAAAAACAGTCACGCGTGACCTCGTCTTCAGATCATGGCAACAGTGACTGAAGGTTTCACTAAAATCCACTGAAAAGACAAGACTTACTGTTGAATAATTGCCAAAGGACCGTAACTCTGGCAAAAATCAGTTGAGCATGATCTAGATAAAATAAAATCATCCTCAGGTCATGGAAAAAATAACTGGAAAGTTTCATCAATATCCCTTGAGAAATGTAGGAGGAGTTGCGGAGACAAGATCTTCTGTTGATAAATGGCTAAAACTGACAAAGGGCCATAACTCTTGTAAAAAGCAGTCAAGCTTGACCTCGGTACAATATGATCCTCTTCAGGTTATGGCAACAATAACTGGAAGATGTCATTAAAATACCACTGAAAACTGCAAGAGGAGTTGCAGAGACAAAACTTACTGCTGAAAAATTGCCAAAGGGCTATAAAGCTGGTAAAAAATCAGTCGGGCATGACCTCAATAAAATATGGTCATCTTCAGGTCATGGGAACAGTAACTGGAAAGTTTCATCAAAATCCCTTGAAAACTGTAGGAGGAGTTGTGGAGACAAGTGTGTCTACGGACGGACTGACGGATGAACCCATTACTATAGTCCCCTCCGACTAACGTGGGGGGACAAAAACGTGGAACGATAATACCCTGCTACTGCTATATCGCGGACAGATAACTCTGTCAAAAACTGACAAAATTTGCCAATGAGCAATCCCAAACCAGATGTCCACAATATCAATGCACACATCAAAATTTGGTGAAAATCAATTGAGATATATACTCAAGTTATTATCCTGAAAGTAAAATACGGATATGTTGTGGCCAGATAACTGTCAAAAATTGACGAAATTTACCCATTAGCAATCCAAAACCAGATCTCCAGAATATCAATGCACATACCAAGTTTGGTGAAAACTCATTAATATTTACTAAAGGTATCGACAGGAAATGCAAATACAAACGTGCCTTGGGCAGATAACCCTGGCCAAATATTGAGGAAACTTGCCCATTAATGACCCCAAACCAAATCTCCACAATATCAATGCATATACCAAGTTTGGTGAAAATCCATCTACATTTACTCAAGTTATCATCTGGAAAAGAAAATACAGACTGAAATGTACACTACAGACGACAGAAGGATGGACAACCAACATTATATCATAATACCCTGCCACTATCGTACGCTGGGGTATAAAAATACAATTTTTTATGCATATGAACTCAAGGTTGGGCGGCAAATTCCACCCCCGGTATTTACCAGTGGCATTTGCCGGTATTTACCGGTCTGGAAAATACTCCTCAAGTGGCAAATACTGGCAAATACCGGCAAATTGAAATTTTTTTGGCCTTAAAAAACTGCAGAAGTCTTTAAACAAGACGAAATCTAAAAGGGGGAAACCCCACGAACACGTGTTGTCCGATTCTGACATTGAGGACGTTTCCTCGGACGAGGAGGAACCGGGAAATAGAGACTATAGCTCGGGGGATGAATCGGACTGTAATGACAGTAGAAAGGAAGAAAAACAGGAGAGTGAACAAAAGACAACAGAGCTCCTAAGTGACAATGCCAAGTTGTTACAAGACTTGAGTAAAGAATTTGAGAAGGCGGAGGCAGTTGGGGACAAGGTTGAAGACTTGATACAAAAGGTGGTTGATACTGGAATACGCGCACAGATTGACAGAAATCTGGCCAAAGAACTTTGCAAAAACTACAAAAGGCCAGAAAACTGCAAGGCACTTGTCGTCCCCAAGATCAACAAAGAATTATGGAATACGACCTCACTTGCAAAATCCAGTAAAGAGCACGACAAAATGTACCAGACAACGCAGAAATATTTGAATCAAGGATTAATCCCACTGGTGCATTTGCTTAATAATTTGCTCACAGGGAAGGATGCTGACAACAATTTCAGATTGGCTAAAGATGCGTTCCAGTTGTTGGCATATGCCCATCGTGATATGTCAAATCTGAGGAGACAGAGACTTAAATCCGTGGTTGCAGAGAAATACCGGCCACTGTGCAACGACTCCACTCCAGTAACAGAAAACCTGTTAGGAGATGATTTGGAGAAACAAATCAAAACGTTGGATGAAATGAGGAAGGTCGGAATGGATCTGACCAAGCATAAAGCTGAGAAGAGAAAACACAAGAGCCATGACTCATACAGCAGGCCGGCAAAATACCAAAAACATATCAATTACTACTCAGGATCAAAAAGAGACAAGAACTCTTTTTTAGAGAAGAAACCCCGGTTCAACCACAAGCCGGATCCTCACAAAAACAAGAAGAACCACAAGTAGCTGCAGAACAGTCTGCACACAGTCAAGTAAGTAATGCATTCTTATGCCTTAACAACAGACCAGATAACTTTATTGCAGGGAAGATTTCCCTGTTTTGTGAGGAGTGGGCTAAGTTAACCAAGGATAGATTTATTCTGGACATTGTTTGTCATGGTTATAAAATTGAATTTGAAAGTGAACCCTGTGAAGAGTGTAACAGGAAACCGATTAACTTCAATTTAAAAGAGCAGGATATTATATCCAGTTTGTTGAATAAATTTGAACAAAAAGGGGTCATTGTTGAAACTGAACATGAGGAGGGGGAAATTCTCTCAAACATTTTCATTAGACCCAAAGCAGATGGATCTCATAGACTGATTTTAAACCTTAGCAGACTAAATGAACATGTTGACAAAATTACTTTTAAAATGGAAACTCTAAAATCAGCACTGCAAATGATTAGCAAAGGTTGTTATTTTGCCAAAATAGACCTAAAAGATGCCTTTTACAGTATAAGTATTAATGACAATGATCGCAAGTACCTTAAATTTGAATGGCAGGGAAAGGTATATACGTTCACATGCTTGCCAAATGGTCTCTCTACAGCTAGCAGAATTTTTACAAAGGTTCTAAAACCAGTTTTTGCTGCTTTACGAAAAATAGGACATTCAAATGTTGCATACATTGATGACAGTCTGCTCCAGAGTGACACTTACAATCAGTGTTTGGTCAATATAAAAGATACCATGAATTTAATTGATTCAGTTGGATTAACAGTTCATCCTGAGAAATCTGTCATTACCCCCTCTCAGTGCATTGAATTTGTAGGCTTCTTATTAAATTCTAATGACATGACTGTGAGGCTTTCGCCAAGAAAGGTGAATAATCTCATAAAGCTTGCGTCAGAAATTTTGGATGCCAAAGCAATTTCCATTCGGACATTTGCAGAACTTATAGGTAAAATGACAGCAGCAGAGCCAGGCGTCAAATACGCTGCGCTGCATTACAAAACTCTTGAACTTGATAAAGATAGAGCCCTAAAATCTAATTTCGGAAATTATGACAGCTTTATGCAGATTTCCTCGGAATCAAAACTATGCATTAAGTGGTGGATTAGAAACATTGAAACTGTGAACAAGCCCATCTCACCAGGAAAAATGGACAGGAGGATAGAAACTGACAGCTCATTAATGGGTTATGGGGGGCATGACGTCACTCATGACATAGAATTTAGTGGAACCTGGTCTGAACAAGATAAACAATATCACATTAACTATTTGGAGCTGAAAGCAGCTTTCCTATGTTTACAATTTTTCTGTGAACATGTCACTAATGAGCATATTCACTTGTTTCTCGATAACACAGTTGCTCTGAAGTACATTTCGAAAATGGGTGGGAGAGTACCATCATTAAACAGATTAGCCAGACAACTGTGGCAGTGGTGTGAAAACAGAAATTTATGGATATCCGCCTTTCACATACCAGGCAAATTGAATGTAAGGGCAGATAACCTGTCTAGAATGAAGGGGAAATGTAATGAAGATATGGAATGGGCGTTAGACCAAGAAATCTATGAGAAAATTTCTTGCAAAATGGGGGCTAGTTGTATTGACCTTTTTGCGTCAGCAAAGAATCACAAACATAGGCTGTACATATCTTACATGCCTGATAAGGGAGCACATGCCATCAATGCATTTTCTGTCACATGGAAATATCAACTTCATTATGTGTTTCCTCCTTTCAGCGTTATCGGCAGAATAATCCAGAAAATGTGCGAGGACCAGGCAGAGCTCATCCTTGTGGCACCGTTGTTTCCAAGCCAGCCGTGGTTCCCTCAAGTACTAAAAAGTATCAGCGGGCCCAGTTACGTTCTACCGAAAACAGATCAGATTCTATACTTGCCGGGAAAAACCAGGAAGCACAGGCTAACAAGCATGCGAATGGGGGCATTCCGCTTGTCAGGGAATGCCTCACTAGTGCAGGATTACCAGCGGACATTGCAGACATCATCATGCAGTCATGGAGACCATCAACGATCAAGCAATATGGGGCATATCTCCAAAGATGGGTGTGTTTTTGTCACCAACAACAAGTTGATAAAATTGACCCATCTTTAGGAGACATATTGTCATTTCTTACCAGGCTGCATGATGATGGACTCAGTTACAGTGCTATTAATACAGCAAGGTCTATGTTGTCATCCATATTCGAAATAATTCACAAACGTGATATCGGAAAAGAAGTGCTAGTGAAGAGGTTCATGAAGGGAATTTTTCATATTAGGCCTGTTGTCCCGAAAACAATTTTCACTTGGGACGTGAAGGTTGTTCTCAGGTTTCTTGAAACTCTGGATAACAACAGGTTAACTATTAGATTGCTAGCTGTAAAGCTGGCTATTCTAATTGCCCTTACTACTGGTCAAAGATGCCAGACATTAAAACTCATGAATCTAAAAAATATAGAAATCAACAAAAATTATGTAAAAATAAGAATTGGAGACCTACTAAAACAGTCCAAGCCTCAGAAGCATTTGAATGAAATTTATATAGAGGCTTTCGACCAAAATGAAGCAATTTGTGTAGTAAAGGTGTTGAACAAATATATTGAAGTAACTCAGGACATCAGAACAGATTCTAGTTTATTCATCATCACACAGAAGCCGCACTCGGCAGCATCTAAGAGCACTATCGCCGCATGGATTAAACTTGGACTGCGATTAGCAGGTATAGATTTGACCTTATTCACACCACACAGTACAAGGGGGGCATCAACTAGTGCAGCAGCGAATAGGATACCGATAGATACAATTATTAAGACTGCAGGCTGGTCAAATGACTGCACGTTCAGGAAATTCTATAAAAGGCCAGTCTCTAATGACTCATCTTTCAGTACAGCAGTCTTATCATAAGCTGCCCACAAACAAGGAAGGAACTTAGTGCAAGGAAGTCAGAGGTTTATTTATAAACATACATGGGTTATGTATGAACATTATGATCAGAGTAGTTCATGTACTGAAATAGACATAGAGATAGTTAGTGCGAAAACATTTGAACTCTGTTTGCCTATTTATCATATCAAGCAGGCCTATGATTGAGGTGACTCATGAAATCTTCTTGCTTTATATGAACTCTCCAATAATCATATGTTGTTTGACACAAAAATGACTGAATTATCATGATAGAATGTGCATGCAACATTTAATTATTAATAAAATTTGGGTTCAAATAGCTTAATTTGATATTTTATTAAGAATATGGTACATATTCTTTTAGCTGATATCTTAAGGAAAATTTGATTCATGGGCTCTAAAAATTTCCCAGGATTCTCACCAGTGAATTGGCTCTAACAGAATTATAAAATTAAACAAGACTTACCTGTAAGGTGAAGTTTGATTTTAATTCTGTTGGAGCCAATTCACGGAGAATCATGGGCCCTCCCTGTGTACCCACCCGAGAACAAGGGTTCCATGATTAAAATTTTCCACTCTGAAGTCTGAAGATCGGTCACGTGATAGGTCATAGTTCATTTCCCATGATTCTCCGTGAATTGGCTCCAACAGAATTAAAATCAAACTTCACCTTACAGGTAAGTCTTGTTTAATTTTATAATTATATAAGGTTACCACCCTGAAGAATAGAAGAAATCTCAATATAAACATGTAACACTGCCAAAAAGTGAATCTAAGACAAAAATTTTGAAATTATTTAAGAAACAAATGGTCTTTAATTAAAAAAAAAATCATGTAGGCCTTTATCTCAATAGTAGAAATTCACCTGTGCACCTGGCCACTGACATTTACCATAATGACCCTAAGTTTTTGTGCTGGCAGACCATGTCAAAAAGAGCAGACCAAGATCATACTGAACAGCCTGATCAGGATCTTAAATGTTTGCCAGGCCATCTGCATCTTTTAAACACACTTCTGTATGGTAAAAGTATGTTTTGCAAAGTTTAGGATATTTACATCACTTTACTATATTCAAAATTTTTAGGAGTTTTAGTGTACATGTAATTAGCAAGACTACCTGTATGGTCTAATTACTAAAACAACAAATCCCAGGACAATTGTTTGTTCAAGAGGGTACTTGATAGCCAGGGGCAAGATGTCATAAATGAATGCATATAGACAATAAGTCTAGGTGAAAGTAAAAAGGTGTTATTGAAAATATTAAAGAAAAAAAAAAAAAGATAAAAAAAGTTAAAAAAAAAAAATAAAAATGAAAAGATACAAAAAAAAATTAAAAAAGAAAAAAAAAGATTAAAAAACAAAAAACAAAAGAAAAAAAGAATGAAAAGAAAGAAAAAGTAAAAATAAAAACCTGTAGTGGTAGCCACAAGCCACCTGATGAGTACTTTGGCAGGTATGAAACAGGCTTTTTTTTCTCTAGATTTCACTTAACTGAATTTAATATTAAAGTAAACTTAAACCAGAGTTAAACTGCAATCAGTATAATGTAAATACTAAGTCAACTATGTAGCCCCTATTACAGACATTGTCCATAGGTTGATACTGAGGGTAGGGTTTTGTCTTACTTCCAGGGTGGTAAATGCCAATTTCCAGTATTTGCCGGCATTTACCAGTATTTGCCGGTATTTACAGGTAAATACCACCGGCATGGAAAATACTCATATTTGCCGGCATTTTGCCAACCTTGTATGAACTTGATCTGTGCCAGCCGCAGCTTCAATACCGGCAAGGTATCAAATGATATATCCATCTTGTAGCAATACAAACCACATATAAACAACTTCAAGTGAAGACAGAAATATAAGCAAAGCAAAAAAAAGCAATCCAAAATTAAGATGCAAACATTCACAAACTTTCTAAGTCTGTAACCGTGACTATGGATTTGCACTGGTAGGACGACAACTAGTTGCAATCCTAACCATAGCTCTTGATAAGGTGCTTTTTCAACCCAAAAGTATTGATATTTTTCTTATTAATCCACAAAAACATATGATGTGGTACTCATTAGAGGCGCCTCGGCGAGGCGCCTCTAATGAGTACCCACAACATATGTTTTCGTGGAGAAATAAGAAAAATATTTACCTGATACCTACTCTTATCTAGACCTATGCTAACCACATAACTTCATGTGAAGACTTTCAGTTAAAAGCAAAAGAGAGGAGCGAATGATGAAGAAGAACCTTCTTTTGTACATAATGGTGAAGACACTGAAGTTAGTACTGAAGAAGAAACTCTCAAATACGTTGCTGATACAGATGATCTAAATGATTTGGACATAACTGATACTCTCAAAGGGACAGAATCTGATTGTAATGATGAGCAAAGACAAACTGATGTTGTGAAATGTAGAAATGAAAAGGATTTAGTGATCACTTGACAGACGCATGGAACCTAAGTGCTGAAGTAAATGTTTTTTATTGAAACTGATAAAGAAAAGATTTAGAGATTAGAAGGATAGAATTATAAATGAGCTAAACATTAAAATTCAAAAACAAACAAAATAGCTGTATGTGGGCACTATTAAAATTTAAATTCATGTTTTTTTACTGTTACAGTAAAAAATGAGTTATATGTGTTAGACCTAGATACTGTATGCAGATCATGGTCACAAAGTGTCTGAGTCCCTGTTTGGGAGGAAGTGTATGCCAGTTTTCATGACTCTGTGTCATACAGTTACATGTAACCCTCATGGTTTCCAGTCTGAGCACTGTTTGTGTGACTAACATATCTTTGACCCCGAGTCAGGCTTTTTCATTTTTTACATTGCTAATTCAAGATGACACTGTTGCTACGCGATGTCCACTGGAATAGTCCATTTTACAAAAGGGATGTTATACTGTACTTCTGCTTATTTAAAATTTTCTTATTACTCTAAATTATGCTTACTTTGTTACTGTTGTCAACAATTATGTAACCCCTTTTAACACAAGTTTTACACCCTTCATGATACTTAACAAACTGAAATTACCTACATTGATTAGCACATTGTAGAATTAGAGGTGACATGCTACAGACTTTCAGAATTCTATATGATATTGAGTATATTATAACTGCCTTTGTCGGAAATTGTAGCAGTGGGTGGGTTTTGATTGTGTTGGGGTTTAACAGCATGTCAACCCTTGAGAGTCATTTTGTGTTGTCTCCCAGAGAAAGGGAGAAAAGAGATAGAAGAGGAGATGAAAGAGAGGGACAGGGAAGAAAGAGGAACAGGAACGAAAGTGAAGAAACAGAAGAAATAAAAACAGTCCCCCTCTTCCCTTACCTGCTACAAGAATAGCAGGCCTTGCCCAACTGCAAGCCAATATCAGTTGAACACCCCAGTGACATACATGTAAGATACACGACACCTTCGCCACATCCGACCACACCCATCAGGTGGGGTACAAGCACATGCTTCCTGACGAAATCCTGTACTTTTGCATGAAATCTGGCACCGAAACCGCCTCTCCAGACACTGTAGGCATATTATATACATGTAAGCAAAATCAGGTTACTTATTTTGTGGTTAAAATAAGGGGTATTCTAAGGGCCCCGAGACAGTTCACCGACAGAATTGGAGACAGTTCACCGACACATTTGAAGACAGTTCACTGACAAAAAAAACAAACAAACTAGAAATGTGTCCACAGTATACGGATGCCCCAGCTGTGGGGTACCTAACTATAAAACTGCAAAATTCTACCTGGAACAAATGCCTTAACCTGTCTAACAGGATCACATACATACGTATGTACGTACGTACGTACACACATTCGTACAGAAGGACGCACGTACCCACATACGGAAAACCGAAAAACTATATATCCCCGGCATCATCCGATGCGGGGGCATAAAAATGTTTGTGAAACTTCAGGATAAAGAAAATGACGTGTTTAAACTGAAAGTGCATATACATGTATACTTGTAAGAAAAGAAGATATTTGTATGATATTTCCATCATGCAGGGCAGTGGCTTGTGATGGCCCTGATAGTCAGGTTTGGTCTGATGAACCTATATGACCATTGTGCACTGATTGTTTTGGGGTTTAACGACACGTCAACCCTTGAGGGTCATTTTGTGTCGTCTCCCAGAGAAAGGGAGAAAAGAGATGGAAGAGAGAGTAGAGGAGATGAAAGAGAGGGACAGGGAAGAAAGAGGAACAGGAATGAAAGTGAAGAAACAGAAGAAATAAAAACATTCCCCCTCTACCCTTACCCACTACAAGGATAGCAGGCCTTGCCCAACTGTAAGCCAATATCAGTTGGACGCCCCAGTGATGTAAGATACACAGCACCTTTGCACCACCCGACCACCCCCATGACCATTGTGCAGACAGTGAAAATTATTTGGATATTTGTAATGGATGCAGCATGTGTATGTATGTTGTCTCGATTATTTAATGTAGGATGTTCTTCACTGTTTTGTTGCTGATGTTGTTTTTTGCTATCACCTGGGAACTGCATATTGTTTAACTGCTTTCTTCACTTCTCATAGCAATTTGTCCCTTGCAGTACTTCCAGCTCTGTCTTTTGTGTTTACCAGTACCTATATATTTGGACACCATAACTCCTTGCCTTACTTATCCTAAAATCGGAAAGTTCGGTTGACCGTAAGATGAGTTGACAAAAGTGCAGACTCTGACCTTTCACGAAGTGTTTTTTTTTATATTAACCCTAGTCCTGCTGAACATGGATATGTCCTGCCTTTGCAAACAGTGTAGATCCAGATCAGTTGGCTTCTTCAGAAGCCAACTGATCTGGATCCTCACTGTTTGCCATTAAACACAGTCGACTCTCGTTATCTCGAACTTCACGGGACCTGATAAAAATGTTCTAGTTATCAGTAGTTCGAGACAACCAAATTGTGACGTCATAGGTATGACGACTGTTCGCCTCCCTGTTCGCCAAAATGTGCTTGGAAGGCACATGTATATGGCAATTTAAATAAATAATTCACGCATACATTGTACTTCAGTTTGCATTGTTACTGTTTGTTTTCGGAGATGCAATGGTTTTCTTGAAATAATATCATCAATAAATGTTAATAATAATAAATTCAAAACCTCTCTTGTTGTCTTTTAATACTCCTGCAAATTTGGATTTCCATATGAGCTATAAATAAATTACTGGTTTCCGGGTTGTGTTAGCTATACGTTATGAACTGGTTTGGATTAGCTCCCTTCGCATAGACGACTCGATAAAGAGTTGACTGGTTTCCGCTTTTGCATAAAACGCTTACAATGTTAAGAGGCAGCTGTAAGCTATTTTGGATTATCTCCCCTGGCATAAACGAACCATCTCAGTGCGGCAAACTGTAGATCCTGCAGAGAAAGCTCGTTATGAACCGTCTCATCTGGACCTACACTGTTTGTGCGGGTATCCGTACCAGTCTACAGGGTCGGTAGGGTTAACATCGGTACCCACGTGTGATTCGTCTATTTGAGGCCGTGCACAACTATTAGAACTTGAGACTGTGCGACTATCAAAGACTCGGATCAGCCTGCACGCCCGCGAATTTTCCATTATACGCATGGGCCTTATCTGGGCTTACTGAAGAGCACGGCCTGACCAAAGAGTAACAAGTGAAGATTCAGACTTAGCTAGCATGATCAATGCAGGCTGATCTGAATCGGAACCTGTCGCGCACTGACTTTTCTTGAAGAGGCTATATCATTCAGACGGACAGTACTCAATAGTGAAGAGCATATCTGAACAATAAATTAAAGAAACTTTGTTGATTAATCTTCCATAACACTATTATGGGCCGCTTTTTATCTTGCAAATCAATGACACGAGACAGTGTTGAGCGCCGCGTGTCAAACCCGACTCGACACGCACGTGATTTCATAATTACAGATTTTAGACATTGTTTGTGTTGTTTGTAATTACCTGGACAAAGGGAAAAATTAAAATATTGATTTATTTATCAATGGCCTATTATGATTTTCATTAACTGAGAGACCGGCGGTGCCGCATCTTACATTTTTTTTCCTTCGTCATGGTCCGAGCTCGAGATACGCGGTAGTAAAAACTGTGAAAAATATATTCAGGGACTGAAAATGATGGACGAAATAGTCAAAGTGTCGACATACACGAAGCTGAAATACAATAAATACATAGGGAAAATAATCGGGACTTAGAAATCAGTTCGACATAAGTGATAGGATCGAGATAAGAGGGGTCGAGATAACGAGAGTCAGCTGTATATGAATTTATATCAACAATCTGGAAAAAGTAATTTGACTGGCTGAGAACTAGAAATAGGCATGGCATCTTAACTTATTCAGCAGGACAAGGGTTAATTTAATTTAGGGGTCCGAGTATGTAATTTCCTTAGGCATATTGTCCCATTGCTTACGGTAAACAAAAACAAAATATGTGCATGTGCACAAGTTGATCTGTGTCTTTTTCTTGCTGTATTATTTGTACAAATGTACCTTAACATGTCCACTTAAACTTAGCAGTTTTGTTTTTTAAGGAAACTTTGCTTTTTGTTTTGAAAATACCCATTAGTTTCATAAATAAATTATAAATACACCTCTTTGTATTACAAATAAATGGTTCCTAGACAGTTCACTGACTGAGGAATGTGACATGACCTGAAGGACAATGAAGACGTTCTCATGTGGAAATGTTTTTGTCTACGCACTCCGGACAGTTATGTCTTCTTCAATTACCCGAAATCTTTAGATACATCAACTCGTTATACTTAAATTTGAAATTCCACCTGATGATGTCTAAAAGTGCTCAGTGACAAAAAAAAAAAGTACAGTCTCTGATCTGATCACTGCTTTTAGGAACTGTTTGATCTGGACAGAGTTCTCACTAGGATTTTGAAAGCAGGAGTTTAAGAATCCATCTCTGAGAAAAGTTGGAGTTAAAATTGAAAAATAGGAGTTTGACCTAGAAAACTTGGAGTTTTCAGCTAAATATGAAAACTTAATATTTAAGGACATTGTCTGGACAACTTCATTTTTCAACATAGTTAAACTTGACCACTGAGTGTCTGGTAAGGATCCAAAAGCTTTTGGTGCTTAGGAAATAGTGACAGGACTTCCATTAACTTCCAGACTCAGGAAGTCCCAGACTTCCTACCCCTCAAATTTGGAAGTCCCACAGGAAAATCTAGGAAGTCCCACTTTTTTCCCTGCTGCGGCGGTCTGCCCTTTCTTTAGTAGAACAGAGGTTCTTAATTCAGTGTCACACAGAATCATCATGATATACACTTCTCTTAGATGTGTTTTAAACATATCCTTATCGCTTATTAAAATTCGATCACATCTTTTTTGAAAGCCTGTACTTGTATGTCGGACCTTAGAGAAAGCATCAACATTGGTCCAACTTCGTGTTCGTTTCAAAGCCCAGAGAAAGAAAAAAAGAAAAGAAAATACATGAGAGAAAACACCCAAAACATGTTTTCTTAAAAACAAACTATGCTGAAATTATTTTGCAGAAATGTATTTAATGAAATATTTGCTCGGATTGAAGCTGATCAACACGAGCGAGCGAGTTGCTTACTTCACAAAAATTGCGGGAAAACTGCGCCGACTCGATCGTGCAACAACAAACTAATAAAAGGCAGCTCTCGATGAGTTACCAACAGCAATACGTTCGTTCGCGGAGAATAGCAAGCAAAACCATCCCAATTCGCCTATATTTAGACTTACTTTGCGTCTTTTCCGCGCTGGTAAACAGCACAGCCGGAACAAGGCTACGAATTTAGAAACGGGTTTTCCGAAAATTTTGACGAAAAATATGTTTTCTTCTCTTTTGAAAAATTGCTTTTGTTGTCACGACAAACATAAGCTTCTAAATTCGAATAGATTTAAATTTGCGTTCTGTGCATAATTGTTTTTTATTTATTTAATTTCACTCGGTAACTCCCGGAAGTGTTGAGGTGTTTTCAGACGACACACGTTCTTAGCAAAATAATAATTTAAGATTTTAAGACGTGAATATTTTAAATATAATAATGACTTCATATAATTTCACCGAATATTTACAGGTGTCGCAGAAGAAAGTTTGATTATACAAACATCAATTAATCAACTCAGCACGCGTGACAAATACACACAGTGATCACGCAGCCGCGACGCTTGACACCGATGTCAATAAAGCTCCCGCAAGCAGAAAGTGGGACGTCCTTAAAGCTCAGTCAACACAGGTAGCGATTTTTCAATAAGTAGGCGGGGCAAACATCATACAACTCGTTAAAAGTGGGCGGGCTTTTTGACAATTTTTGGACATTTCGGGTATTGATTTCGACGGACAAAAGAAATTTCGGAAGTCCGCGGTACGTCTTTGAAGTTCAGTTTGGACGTCCGGTGGCAATAGAGCGTAAATGAGAATCCTCGGAAGGAAATTTTACGCGTACAAAAGCAAAAATAGGCATAAAAATACGCCGGATTCGGCGTTTCCGAGAACTCTGCTGGATCTATGCTGTCTATTCTGTGTGCTCAGGCAAATAAGTTCCTCTACTTAGGGTTAATATACATGTAGTATGGGATTCAAAAAAAAAAAAAAAAAAAAAAAAAAAGTCAACAAAATGAAGTGTATGTATTCCTTTATAATGTAGTATTAACAAATAACAATGAAGCATTTTCAGTTATATATGTACACATCAGTATTTCCTTATTTGGGCTGCCCAAGAGGCATATAAGAAGAGGGCTATGAAGTAAAGTCTCAGATGGTTAGTGATGCCCCTGTTCTGATTGGTTAAAATTTTGCCTGCCAGCAAGCAGCATTCTAATCTTAAATAAACAATTAATGTCATTCTATTATGCTCATGATTATTGCCAGATGCACAAAGGTGATGCTAGCGAAAAAAGGTTGGTTTGCGTGAAAAGGAACTTTTCTGCCATGACCAAACTGTGACCATCAAAAGAATTGTGATTCATTCAAGGTGATATTACGGTGAGCAGAGACATAAAATTCATCAAACTGATTTTTGATTGATTGTGTTGGAGTTTAACGACACGTCAACCCTTGAGGGTCATTTTGTGTCGTCTCCCAGAGAAAGGGAGAAAAGAGATAGAAGAGAGAGTAGAGGAGATGAAAGAGAGGGACAGGGAAGAAAGAGGAACAGGAATGAAAGTGAAGAAACAGAAGAAATAAAAACATTCCCCCTCTACCCTTACCCACTACAAGGATAGCAGGCCTTGCCCAACTGTAAGCCAATATCAGTTGGACGCCCCGGTGATGTAAGATACACAGCACCTTCGCACCACCCGACCACCCCCTCATCAAACTGAATTACATGTATCAATCTGCATAAACAGGCTGATCAAAGCATGACATATATTGAAAATGGACAGAAGGTACCTTTTAGTGCATGTTTGCTAACTGATAGGCGCCATAAAGTATATAATAGCCATGAATGACAGATTAATGTTTCTTCTGAAAACAAATCATTGTAGATAGCTACTTTCACAGCATTTAACTACCTTAAAAGCCAATGTACAGGCTTCAGAAGGTATTCTCACTAACCAGCTGGTCTCTTTGGTTACTGAGAGAGTTGGTAGCCCTCTTCTTATATGCCACTTGGGCTGCCCCATTTGAAATTTGTCAGCATATTCAAACAACAAATGTTCAGTTTTAACATGCACACCTGCATTATCTGACTGGTATAGTATTGCCTCCACAGACTGATCAACTTTACACTGTTTAAATGGCCGGATTACAGTGTACATGTAGATAGACTTTGTTTGGACTGCACATATTTGCAGGCTGATCTGGGCCATTACTACCTGCATATGCTTGGAAAATACCCGCTTTCTGCATATGAATTTGATAATTACGGTAAATGTCCTAAAATTTCGAACAAAATTAAATAATTTCAGTTCTTGCTGTTCGAAATTTTAGAAATTATGATTTGCTAAAAAATTTACTGTTCGAAATTTTAGGACAGATTCACTTACAGCCAAAACTGACCTGGCTATCGCACGCTTTCGGATACCCGAAACGACAAAAAAGAACCTTCACGGCGAAAGGGTTTTCTTATTTGCTACGTGTGATTGGTAAACTGAATGTGAAATTGTATGAACTAATAAATAATTACCACACTGATGTTTGTTTTCAATTCCATCCGATTAATTCTATGTCGAATAATGTTTCTCATAACAAAACAATTAATTATCCGGTACACTAATTAATCACCAGATACGTTTGTTCGGCATTCCGGGAATGTGCCATTTTCTTAAAATAGGCTGGCTTAGTCCACTGTCTTCTTATGTAACAACCCTCTTCCCTTTACCGCACTGAGATACACAAGCTGACCAAAAATACTCCAAACTGTTACCGCACATTTTTTCTTGTTTGAGCCACTACAGAAACACAAAAGTCCCTTTCCTCAAAGGCGAAGTGTACATAGTTTTAATGTGAAAAGCGCAGACTGATTAGAATTTCCTCCGTTTTGAAGCGCAGTATTCACACTGCTTGCTGACATAATGCATTCTGTTGGCGATATGCGTAGACCCAGATCAGACCGCCCCGATACATAGACTGCGCAGATGCGCAAGTTGATCTTGTCTATGCTGGTCTGAAATGTCATAAGGTTGTTTCTATTGGAAATGACTCATAAATAAACAGTAGTACGGACAACCGGATCTCTGAGAACCAGATCTGAATGCAGCCTGATCAAGATCAAAGATTTTAGCTCAACACCAAACTGAACTACGTATGCCAAACCTGTGAACGGCCATTATCGTTTTAAGCAATATTTCTTTCTTTAAAAAATGTATTGTCATTTAGAATTCGGTACCGAAACTTATTACAAGAATATATCTGTCATCAATAGTAATCCTTTCAATAGATCTCTGTTCAGGCGAAAATGTCCCTTTGTGTATATGTGTAAGTCACATCAGAGTGTGAGACGCAGTCTAGTCCAGGATGGTGTCTACTCAATTCGCTGATAGGTCATTGATACAAAACACTGTAACACAAGAATCGCAGTCTCCAGCAAGTGCACAGACTGATCACAATTTGTAACAAATAATTAGGTTCATTTTGGATTGTTGGGACCTATCATCTCTATTGGGACCATTACCTGTTCAAATAGGATGCACTGAGCATATCATGACAATCACGCGGTCAGACAGGAAATATTTTGCTGGAGGCGTTTAATCCCCACGACGAAAACGTTTTCGGCGTGCTTATTGATACCTTTGGCACATTAAACTTAAATATTAGCGGCAGATATTATCGAAGGACAAAGTGTACAGACGAGCAGGAACGACCAAGATCAGAATGTGCGGATGCACATGCTAATTAACAATTTCGCGTGTAGCGCTTTCTTACTATCGCATGTGCGTCACGCTTTGCTGAAATGACCAGATCAACTTCAGAATTCTGGTATAGCTGTCACACCAAAATACTACCAGAATACTACCAAAATACCAGAATATCCTTGAAAAATACAGGAATACCTGTGAAGACACCAATACTGGCTTTAATAAAGAAACGAATATTTGCGGAGGACGATCTTGAAAATGCATCCCCTCAAATTAGTTTTATTCCCTTGTTCTCTGTGGCGTCTGATCTGGGTCTACGCTGTTTGCATAGGCCTATCTGTTCCAATATTTAGGTTCTTTAAATTTTTAATATGTGCCAGTTTCGTACTCATTTCTAACGAGAAAAGACTCTATAAAATAAGTTTATTTTTCTCGCGAAGAAGTTTCCCACCACGATTTCACGTGACATACCGCTACGAGCACATGGTTTCTTAATGCGGGGAAAGGGAAATGTTGCTTTGTGACTGTTCATTTTCTGGGTATTTTAATAATTAAAATGTTCTCAATATATACATAATGCAAATAATAACAGTACTAATATTTATTTATACCCTGGTAAATGCGGAGTAAGGTCCTCACGCTTTAGTTGTTTACTGTTTAAAGGGAGCTAATTGCATATGCCTTGATGAATATTACGAGTCGGACCCAGCATTTTTTTATTAATCAGGGGCGGATGCAGGATGATTTCTGAAGGGATTCGATTTGATCGAATTTCCGTACTTACTCTACGTATTCGGACAGACAGGCCTGAGCAAACAGTGTAGACCCAGATCAGACGCCGCAGAACGCATGTAAAACCTTCACTAAAACGGTGATGTATTTAACCAAAGATTCGTGATCTCTCCATGAACTGGAGTTTACATGCCTGTTTGTTACTACAAACGGCAAAATCTGACTGCCCTTGCATCAGAAGATGATCTGAGTCTTCACTGGTCGCACGTCTTATTGTCCTAAAAGTGTGTTCCATGTTCCCTGTTCCCCCTAACTAGTTTCATTCCCTTTTACTCTGCGGCGTCTGATCTGCCTACAGTTTGCATAGGCCTGTCTCAATACTTAGGTTCTATTTTTAATACCTGTCAGTTTCATATGCATTTCTGACGAAAAAATGCTCTATAATTTAACCAACATAAGTGAGTGTTTTCCCTCTTAGGGGTTTCCGCTACGATTTCTCCTGACGTTACCGTTACGAGCACGCGGTTTCTTCATGCTGGACAAGGGAATGTGACTGTTGCATTTTCTGTATTTTCACATAAGTTTTTGTAATCTATACTGGAAATGAGACTGTCCAAGAATTGCGTGCCGTCACCCGGTAGCGTTTCTGAGCAGACCCATGAAAATCTACGTAGGTATAGCAATAAGACATACGAAGTAGTGGTGATATATACGAACAAACAGCAAATAGTCAGATCGTACAGCGCGGATCCATAGATTTATCCTGGCCTTCGTTTTTCAACCGGAATATTTATCATGTCTGCCACAAGGTAACAACAGTTCTAGATCGCCTGCGCATAATCTAACCCTTATCACGCGGACATCCACGTGACTGTCGCGCGGAAATGGCTAACATTTAATGTGATGGAAGTCTCTTTTTTTTTTTTTCTTGGGAATTTTCAGTTAGCATCTCCTGTGTCTGTATAAAATTAAAACACGGTTTCCATGCCATTTATGTACATAAAATTCGTTATGACACTGCCGTGTGCATTTACGTTTTGGGGTGGCTTTCAACGCTACTACTTTAGTTTCCGGTTCCGTAATGGAAAAAAAAAGTTACCGAAATTAGAATGTGCCGATAAAAAAATTACTTGAAGAAAGCTGTGTTCGAAATTTTAGAAATCCCCTTTTTGCAAAACTGCTACTGTTCGAGATTTTAGGACATTTTCAGAAATTATTTTGGGCAAAAATATTACGTGTTCGAAATTTTAGAGTGTTCGAAATTTTAGGACATTTACCGTAGTTTAAAGTTATGCTAAACATTTTCTATTACTTCATCTAAAGCTCTTACATTTGAAACATTTTACCAAAGTTATACTGAGAAAATCCTACATCAGTTTGTACATAATTAGTCGTCCCAATAATTAATGGTCATGTCTGGTTTCATTATCGCCAAAATTTCGAAAAGTGAATGACAAAGAAAAAAAAAAAAAATAGTTTCAGACATTTATTTTCATAAAATTCCTGCTGATTTATCTCTAATAAACCATTTATTGTCTACATCAAAACATATGAAATATGTTTGTTGGTGAACTGTCCTCAAATATGTCAGTGAACTGTCTCCAAAATATGTGTCTGTAAACTGTCTTGTTGTCTCGTTACCCAAATAAATCATGGAAAGTGTAAAAATTTATACGAATATACCAACTATTAATATGATTAATATCATACATATACTATTTTTTTTATTTCATCTTCACACAGCATTTGAGATGCATAACAAAATTTAGTAAGAAAATGTAGACAAGTGTGATTTTTAGTTATACCAGTAAATGATGTCATTTCTGGTTCTAATGTGTCATCGAATCTTCGACAATTAAACAGCAAGGACAAAAGTTTCTGACATTTATTTCATCTCGGTTTAGTGAAAATCATGGCGAGCACAGCTCGCGACGCACAAAGCGCATCGCGAATGAAGTGAGCTCTAGGGTAGAGAATATGATCAAGGAAAAGTAACATACAACGATATATACTTTCAGCAGTAATTGCTCTGACCAATTTTCTTCCATTTTTTTCTTCCCAGAAGTTGTCACCGGAAGTTGGCGGACTTGATTATGGGTCTCACTAATAAGCGTCAAGAAGTGGCCAGAAACGAGTGTCAATAAGTGTCACGAACATATTTTGCTGATTATTTTTACTATTTATTATTGATTTACATAATATTTTAATATACTGATATTCATTCTTTAATGATGTAGTAAAGGACTTTTGAAGAGTGCAGATATAGGTCTATGCTGTGCTCGCATTTAGGCTAAGCCTATTTTCATATTACTATTTTATCTCAAAAAGACCCGTTTGTTAGCTTCTTTAAAACCCATACAATAAAATTTTATATGAGTAAACTTTCAAATTTGTGGGTGAACTGTCTCCAATTTTTTCCGTGACTGTTTTGTCGGTGAACTATCTCGGTCCCTTAGAAATACAAATTATTTCAACCACAAAATAAGTAATCAGATTTTGCTTATATATGCCTACAGTGTCTGGAGAGTTGGTTTCTGTGCCGGATTTCATGCATAAGTACAGGATTTCGTAAGGAAACGTGTGCTTGTATGGCATGTTCTCATAATTCCGTTCACCCCCATAACTCCGTTCACCTTCTGCATAGAATAATATGAAAACAAATCTTTCTTAAATTTATGCCACATTAAAATTAACAAGAAATAACTATCATTATAGTTGATTTTCAAGAAAATCAGTTATCGCTTACAATTTTATGCATAAAAATCAAAATTTATCACAAAATGCTAAATATTTAGGGGGTACCCCCAAAAAATCACTAACCAGTGACAAGCATGTGAATGAATACAAATAGTATCAACAATTGTAGAACAGTTATAGTCTAAATTAAATGTTCATTATATAAAATATGCATAGAATGAATCTGGTTGCCTGTGATAAACAAAAATTTGAGTGAACGGAGTTATGAGATCATGCCCTAAACACCCCCCTCATATTCTGAAGAGTGTAGAATTTAAAGATGTGATATTTATTTCCTTTAATCTTGATATTCTTATAGGTATTTAGTCAAATGTATAAAATATATGCACATAAAACCATTCTTGCAATAAAAAATGATAGCAGGATTGCTCAACCTTAGGTGAACGGAGTTATGGGTTTCCAGGCTACCCCACCCACTGCTACAATTTCCGACAAAGGCAAATATAAATTATATACTCGGACCTGTCTGCAAATTATAATACTTCGTAATTTATTTTTGACAACTTCAGTAATATATCTTACCAGCGCTTTCGATGAATTTAGCAACAAAACATATCAAGTCGACGTCAACTTTTCGTTTTTATTTTCCACTTTTAGATGTTTCGAGCCTCGATTCCGTGTCTGTGCTATTGGCATAGATGCCGTGTCCAATCTGTACAGTCCACGTGCGTAATCATTTCTGGTTGTCACATGGGCGAGTTCAGCTGAAACTCTAGTCGACTCGATAAACGCGGTTTACAGTAAAACGCTCAGAGTTCTTACTCGAATAACGTCACCTTTGACATTAACTCCAATCGAACCCTGCTTTCACGCCGGGTTAATCGAGTACAAGATGGTGGCTGGTGGTGGTGAAAAGAACAACAGGTAAGCAAAAGAGCGAGAAAAATAGTTTATTTTAGTTTGCACTTATATATTTGCAGTGCACAAGCAGTAACTACAAATTTTGCAATATGTTTCTGTATGAAATCGCCTTCTTCGTTCAAAAGTTCTGTCAAAGTCACTAACCCAAGCATTTCACTGGTTTCACAAGCATTTCACATGTTGTGGAGTACTGGATTGAAGAGTTCGTCGTTTTGCTGAATCGATGCGTGCGCATCTGTATCAAGTTCTAGAAATAGTTCTAGAGTTTACTCGAGTGTTTCAGATGAACTTGGCCATAGTCTCGTTCGCCAGGCGACTACTAAAGACATAGACGGCTGCTATCGAGCTGCGCAAGGAGCTGGACTATCTGTCAGGTTTCTGGTCAACTCGTACCTTACATACATGTCATTAGCTGTTGATAGAATTCTGTGAGATTTTGCAAATTTTTAGGGGAAATTTGATGAAATTGTGTGAGATTTTTATGAAAATCACTTTCAAGTTTACATAAGTAAGTTAAAAGCCATTATGTTAATGAATTAAGCATGGATAGCCATGCTAATGTGTGATTTATTTCTAGATCTTCAAAAAGTAGCTTATTATATGGTATGAAAATTCTGTGAGATTTGAATATGTTATGGGAAATAGGGTCCAGAAGGACCAAAATTCTGTGAGATTTTGTCTCATAGTGTGAGGTATGGCATGTATGACCTTAGTCAACTCGTACCTACTTTTAGTCAACTCGTACCTTAGTCAACTCGTACCTTTTTTTTCAAATCATGCCTATTTTGGGTTGTCGTACCTTAGAATCTAATTTCTGTTGTCAAATTACATATTAATTTGTGGAATGTGATTGTTTGATTTATTTATTCATAAACCCTTAAAGCGCAAAGCAAAATTTGTAGCAGACAAAATTTTGAATCTTTTTATATAGTTTTTCAGAGAAAATAAGTCATGACATTATCAGCATCTGCTAGGCAGATGATTCACATGAAATGTCAAGACTTTATTCTTTGAAAAAGAAAATAAAAAATATTTTCTGCTGCTATTGTGATTGGCGGTTTAAGGGTTCTGCAAATCTGATATGTCGAGGTACCGATATCTCGTACTTCAGAGAGTCCCTTGAACTTCAAAATAACCAGTCAAATGTAACTGAACGAAGTCATGAGCTGGGAGTAAGTTAGCAGTGTTTGCTTAGATCTGCCTGCACATAACGCATTCCGCATAGCTCCAGAAAAAAGAAATATCCAGACAAATATTTTCCTTATTTCTCCACGAAAACATATGCTGAGGATACTCATTTGAAGAGTCTCACTGATGCACTTCTAATGGTTTGCCACAACATATATTTTATGGAGAAATAACAAAATATTAAAACTCATGATTGAAAAATAAATACATCTAGAGATGTATTCATTGTTTGCCTACAGTCATTGAATACCATTGAATGCCTTGACTTTAACACTTACCACGCTATGGGCAGATTCAGCAGACGACAAACTGAAGTGATTCTTCTACATTTTCTTAGAAAATAAGATCTGACACTTAATGCAGATTGTCTGCAGTAAGTGTCAGATCCTATTTTCTTGGAAAGAGTAAGAAAAAATATTTCAAAATCTCATCTGCTGAATTTGTTACCCAGCATGCAAAAGTGTTAAAAAAGGCTTCCTTTGAGCTGTTGAGACTTGCAAAACTGTAACCCATTTATAGACTGAATAATTTACCCCACATTATATATTAGAAGATTCTAATTTCGATTTTAAGAAAGTCTTGTGATTCAGTTATTTTTTAGATAAAAATTGTTGAACTGGTTGAACTGTTTGCAAATAGATCAGAAGCAGCCTTCAGCGGGATCTAATGTGGGTCTTCACTATCTATCTATCTATCTATCTATCTATCTATCTATCTATCATCTATCTATCTATCTATCTATCTATCTATCTATCCACTCCTCTGTCCGTCCACTATCTCTTTTTTAAGAGGTACGAGTTGACCAAACTAGGTACGAGTTGACCAAGCTAGGTACGAGTTGACTTGGGAGGTACGAGTTGACCAGAAAACGGGTACGAGTTGACCAAAAATAGGTACGAGTTGACTAAGGTACGAGTTGACCAGTTACCATCTGTCACACGCCCTCGCAGGCCACAAGTGTCGCAGGCATTTTTGACAGGTGTTCGCCGTCTGTGCAGAAAAATACGAAGAAATGAGATAAAGTGCAAGATGTCACTGAAATTACTATAGGCTCTGTCAACGTGTCAGTAATCCATCGTGTCAATGAACTTGACTTACACGTGCAGTGGAAGAGTCAAAATCATTTCTTTGCTTCTACTATTACTGCAGTCGGTCGTATACGACCGTTACCTGCAGGGCACTTTATGCAAGTACAGTAACGTTGGACATCAAATTAACACTGAAATCTACATTTGTATCGTACTTTACTGACAAAAGTAAAAGTGACAAAATACATAAACACGCTCATTTTTATATTTTCCCCTTTTCTATGCCGGTATTACAACCTCAGCGGACTCGGGTTCTCTGATGCTTTCGGTAGAAGCAATGGAATCAAGGAACATTCCACATATAATCCGAAGTGAACTTTCTACATAACCGAATCTAGAATTCGGCAAAGATCGACTTCTATTTTATCTACTACTTAACATTTAGTATATATCACAGCTTGACAATCCGTACTGTGCAAAGGAAGTGTTACTAGTCTACTGAGTGGGGCTTTATTATATTTACTTGAAGCAGTGACACAGCAAACATGTAAATGAAGCTGTCCAGGAAAGGCCACAACAGTCTTCCCGAGACCCCGAAAAAAGAGTTCGATTTAGATTCGATAAACGTCGAAATGGATAGGTTAAAACAATGTGACTGAAGGAACTCTGTCCGCATTAAAAATTGGAACATTGATTTAGAGCTTGGAGAGAATGAAATGGCGAAAATGACATTGAGAGATGTCACCTTGTTTCTACATCTACATGATACACGCTGCCGTCAAACTTGACTATTATAGCACTATTATAGCACGGGCTGGTTGCGACTTCATAAGAAAAATAATGAATTAATAGGAAAGCCAGAAGTGAAAACAAAAATGAGACTCAATGGAAAAGACAGAACAATAAAAAAAAAAGTTTGGCTAAATGCATTTCAACCCCTGGGTTTCAACCCTTCATTCTTCACCCAGTCTAGCTTCCAGTGGCGGTACCAGGGCATACGAGGTCCCCACTAGCGTAGCATAAAGAAATCACTCGGATCTACTTACATTTGACCGGCCCTGCTTAACATAAAAAGAGACCATGGAGAGCTTGAAAAGTGCCAAACTACGAGCATCAGCTGCACTGGCTCGGAGGAATTCAAGAGACATACTGTATTGGGGAAAAAGCTGTACTAATGATAGTCACTGGAAGTTGGGGATCTGCCTGAATTTAAGAGAGTGCCGCGACCTTGTTAGACTGGAGACTGGCGTCAGGTATTTCTCTGCTGGAATGTCGACAAGTTCGTGAATGATTTTGAAGCACATGACGAGTCATTCTTTGTCCGCCTCACTTCTAATGTCTCCCATTCCGAATGGTCTAACATTGTTGTCACGCTACTGGTGTTGTGTTATCTGTTAGTCACATACCGAGCAGCTTTACGCTGAATCATTTTAATCTTCTGTATGCACTCTCTCGTGTCGGGGCTCCATTTTGTAGAACAATATTCAAGTAGTGGTCGGATCATTGAGCGATATTAAGAAGTTTTCGTATCTTCAAGTTTCATCTCAGAAATCCCAGCATGCTATTTGCCATGTTGACAGTTTGGTCTATATGGCAGTTCCACAATAGGTTTGACTGGAGCTCCAACACAAGGTAGAGTCTTCTGTTTCTAGGCTATGGCCTTTCAGGTTGTAGTCCATGACCACTGGATTTCTTGATCTTGAGATCCTGGTTGTACTGCACTTGTCTGGATGGAAAGATATGCTCCATTTCCTTTCCCATGCTGCAAGCTTGTCGAGGTCCTCTTGGAGTATGGCGCAGTCTTGTTGGTTCTTGATGCGCTAATACAGGATACAATCATCTGCGAAGAGCCATGTACTAGACTGGACACAGTCTGGCAAGTTGTCGATAAACAACAGAAATAGTAGAGGGCCCAGGACTGTTCCTTGTGGGACCCCGTTGATGACTGGAATGCTCCTTCGACCAGTACCTGCTATGTACGATCACAGAGGAAGGCTCTTATCTTATGTTTGAGAGGTTAATGGTCATAAAAAGAGGCGAGTCCTTGTGAGTGTCTCGTCTAATAAGATTATAGATAGGATATTCGGTTATAAATCAAAACGCAGGAACAATCCTGATAAAATATTTATCACAGAAAACCTAACCTCGTTAACCTTTTCAGCCCAGAAGACCAAAACAGATGCCTGTGCAAACAATGTAGATCCAGATGAGACGGCTCGTAACGAGCCGTCTCATCAGTATCTTCACTGTTTGCTATTCAGTTGTTGTTTTTTTTGTTTTTTTTTTTTGTTTTTTTTTGTCGTTTTTTAGACTGAAACCTTTATTTGCACTAGTGGGCATGTCAAGGATGAAAGAGTCCACTTCAGGAATTTCAGGGATAAAAATCGTTCGGTCATCAAGATCTTGCCGCTAAAGGCGGAAAACATTGGACGAAAGACAGCAGGTTGACAGTTAAAAATCCTAAACTCGAGACCGGTATTGCTGACATATTCATAGCGCATATGTATTTGCGTAAGTATTTGGACAGACAGGCATGCGCAAATAGTGTAGACCCAGTTCAGATGCCTGTCTGTCCGAATTCTTAGGGTAAATAAGGTATACACAATACATATGTTTGGCTTGAGGCATAAAGTAATTAAAAAAAAACACACCTTTTTCTGAATTGTTGCTTGTTAAGGCTTAGCACTCTGAGTAAAATTTTGAGAACATTGCATATTGAAATATTTTTCTTATTTTTTTTTTCCAGAAAACAGGATTTGACATTTCATGCACACTGTCTCCATTGGAGACAATTTGCATGAAATGTCAAAGCCTGATTTCTGGGAAAAATAAGAAAAATATCACCAATTTGTTGTCTGCTGAATTAGCCCAGAGGGTGATAAAGTTAAAAAAAAAAAAAAAAAAAAAAAAAAAAAAAAGAACAATTTTCTGCGAAGCAAATCATATTTTGCAAAATCGCAAAAGTTCGGTAGCGGAGAACACACACTCGCACACACACACGCACACGCACACACACACACACACACACACACACACACACAAAAAGCATAGATCAACACACAAAGAACTTAGGCATATTTTCTTTTGCATTATGTACGCAATAAAAGGAGACGATAATTTGTGATTTTTTTTTCCTATTTAGTTTTCGTTTTCCAAAAGAAAAAGACAGAGATTGCTTACCATATTACCCTAAGTATTAGGACATACATGCCTGGTCAAATTGTAGACACAAACCAGGCGTCGCAGAATCGTTGCCATTGAGTAATGTGTTCGAAAAAATTAGGTTTATATGTGGTATATCAAAACTTCTCCAAGGACACATTTCGAACAAAGCCGGTTTGCACTGCTCAGAGAGAGACAAAAAAAAAAGAGAAATGCCTGCTTATCTTTTCTTTAACTTGAATCAGCAGAATAAAGGTTAACGCTGTAAACAAATGTGTCTTCTCCCGACACCTGTGAATATCATAAACCCAGACAAGCTTGAAAAATGAGCAGTCTGATCAGAGTCTTTCCAGGTCACTATACAAACATATATTACCATATGGGCCGCGTCAAGCGAAAAAGTACCTTCGAATATGCGCAAAACGCGCAGTTTCAGATCATCAGTGCGCATGCGCAAAGAATCGCTCGGGTCTTTGCTCTCCAGCCATACATTTTGTAGTATCCAATTTTCTAGAAGATCAGCAGGTAGGTTTTCAATCAGTTTGTGCCGTGTGCAAATATTTTTCTTCGTGTGCAAAACTAGTATCTTATAATTATCATGTTTACACGTCAACCTCTGCAACTGAAATAAACATTAAGGAAACTAACAAGACAGTTGGAAATATGCCTCCAAAATTTGTAAGTTCATTCAGTTTCTTTCCAAAAAATGTTATTTGTTGTCAATATTTGTTATCTTATTCTCTACATTTTATTGATATTTTCAAATATATTATTTTATCTTCAGCTGTTGCCTCATTATTGGTAAAATAAATAAATAAATAAATAAATGAATATATAAATAAATAAATAAATAAAATCTTAGTATCTACATCTTAGTACAGACACCAAAATCATATTCTGGTAACATTCTGGCATGAAAGTTTTGTTTTTCAAAGAACTTTGATAAGTGATTAATAAGAAATTATAATTGTTAGACTAGTGGCCAAACCTTTGAAGATAACCCAGCAGGCATACAACGTTGAAACAACGTTGATTCGATGTTGAAGCAGCGTCAAGACGTTGAATCAACGTTGTATCGACGTTGTTTTAACGTTGTGTGTCCACTGGGAAAGATTTTCCGCACTTCTAACTCATTTGTCGTCTGAAAATTTTGTCATCAACATACTGAAGAGGCAGTATTTTCTGTTACTTTTTATGCTATTTTAGAAGCTTTTTTTTAGAAGCTAAACTATAATAGATTATCAAGTGGCTGTACAATATAGTATAAGCCATGTCTCTCCGCGTCCAGGGTTGGTCAAAACTACTTCTGTAAATTGGTAAATTTTAACTGGTATTGAAACAGTGGCTGTTAGAAGTACATGTACTTGAAAAGCACGAACAGTTGCATAAGTCCGCGGAAATACCGTACTTAACCTGAGAATTTTGGACAGGCAGGCCTGGGCAAACAGTGTAGACCCACATCAGACGCCTCAGAACGCAGCATCTGAACTAGGTCTACACTGTTTGCCACTCATCCATCATTTATACACACTCAAAAGATACTGAAATGAACTTGTTCAAAATTTAGGACAAGTATGGTAGAGATTATAGTATTCAAATACTTAGTAAATTACATTGGGCAACTGCATTTGAGCCAGCGCACGACAAAACCTACCTAAAGACCTGTGTAACAAGCAAAGACTCGGATCAGCTTGTATATCCACCCAGTAGGGCAAGGGTTCTCGTTTATCCCTCTTTAGATAGCCTGGAGACTGTAGAAGGCAAATGAGATCAGCGAAGACTCTGATCAGACAACGCGGTTGCCCGCTTACAGAATCAACCATGCGGGCACGTGACGTTTATACAACGTCGCCTCAGCGTCGATGCAACGTCATGTTCGACGTTGAGCTGGCGTTGTATTAACGTCATATGCCTGCTGGGAATGGATATTGATGTATATGTCGACGAAAATAGAATGTGCAGGTCAAACTAAACGATACCTGTCATCTGGACTTTTGCTGTTCGTATATACCATAAGGGCCTTTTTACCACGCTGAGCTGAGCAAACGTGTTCGGTCCGGGTAGGATCTTCTACCACCTTCACAATAAAACTCAAATAATCACAAAACTGCATTGGAAAAAATGTAGGAGGCTCAAAGACAATCTGAAGTCAGTGCAAAAGAAAATCGCATGTTAAATGGATGAGCAGAGCAAGACTGATCAGTGTTTGTTACTCACATATACTGGAACTGTTTTTATCTATCTATCTATCTATCTATCTATCTATCTATCTGTCTGTCTGTCTGTCTGTCTGTCTGTCTGTGTGTCTTTCTATAAATTCTGTTATTTTGTTATTTTCCTGTGCGGATCATTTGATAATGTTTAGAAGCTCAGCATGTTTGTATACCTGTAGAATACGCCCCGCAGTTTAGTGAACGTTACCTGACTAAACGCATGCGCGTTTCCGTGTGCGTTCGCGCGAGCGTATATGTCTGTGACAAAATAGTGAAACGAACATTATAAATACTTCATTTCCAACTTTTCAATTCAGAAGCCATCGCACCTTTTGACTTGGATATTGCTCTCTGAACTTATGAATCGGCCCTCGTGCTATACTCTCCGTTAGAATACTTTCGTTGTTGAATATTATGGTTTGTGTTCATAGTTGCAAAACATTCCACCAGTATGTTATTAACCTAAGATATATCAGCATATAATCGTTAACTCATCACTTGATCATGCTGATTTATGAAAAGGTTAACGCTTAGCACGCTGGGTAAAAAGAAAATCAGCAAACTTCATTTGAAATATTATGCCCGGAAAGTAGGATTTGACATTTCATGCAATTATCTCCCTAGGAGACAATTTGCATGAAATGTCCATTCTTACATTCTGGTAAAAAAAAAGAAAAATATCGTCCAATTTTCGTCTGCTGAATTTGCCCATAGCGTGCTAAGTGTTAAGAGACTATAAAAATAATATATTCATAGCTCTAGATAAAATGGCTGATATTCGAACCAAACTCATTTCTCCACGGAAATGTGCTCTAGAACTTATTAGGACCGCTTTTGTGAGGAGATTCGAATGAGTACTACAACGTCTGTAGAGATACAAACAAAGACTTGTTAAAGAGGAGTATTTGGTGATAATTCTGGGATAATTTTCTCCATTTCTCCATAAAAACGATGTTGTGGGTACTCATTAGAAGCGCCTCGGGGCTCGGTTAGGCGTTTCTAATGAGTACCCACAACATATGTTTTTCTCTCCATAAAAACATATGTTGTGGGTAATTAGAACCGCCTCGGCTCCATAAAACACGTTTTGGGTACTCGCCGAGGCGCTTCTAATGAGTACCCACGTTTTGACTGGAAACGTCTTATCTAGAAGTGTCAAGGTATTGATGGTTGCTATCACACAATGAGGGTTGTAGCGCACACCTGAATAATTCAATTATGGCCACTGGCGGTCCTGATCAGAATGCGCGGATGCGCAAACGGATCTAGGCTTGCATTGATTGCATATGCGCTAAGGTTCTTTTTTACTTGGCATGGTCTCTTAAGCTTTTAAGACTGGCCGTAAGAGATAGGAGGAATTGATACTTTTTCAGGTGAGGTAACCCGGTCAAACTGTTTTGCCTCCTTTCTGAAAGGGATCTACTCTAAAAGGATGAATTTGCTCCCTAGTAGTCTACTCTAAGGGGAAAGAATTTGTTCCCATAAACTTTTTCCTTTTAGAGCAGACCCCTTCTTCTGAAAAGTGGTCTTCCCTAAGTTGAAAGAATTTGCTCCCTAGGGATCTACTCTAAAACAAACGAATTTACTCCCCTAAATCCCTTTTCAGAAGGGACTAGTTGCACAGGAAGGCAAATAGGAAAAGTTATCTCCCACACATACAACCTAGGTCTCATAGCTACACCAGTATTATACCAAATAATGAAATTCAATGTTTATGTGGCCCATTGACAAATAGGCAATTGTACCAGTTTATCCCTGAATGGACGAGTTTTACTTCATGAATCAATTATTGACAGTAAAACGCTACCCCACAGAGAGATGGAGACAGACAGGCAGAGAGACGGAGACGGACGGATGGATATATGTCATGCTCTTGTACTTTATATATACATATATTTATCAGGCTACAAGGGTTCTTGTGGCAAGTCGAGCTAAATATCAAGCGTGTGGGTGTGGTGGATTTTGATTAGAAAAGAGATCATAACACATGAATGTTGTTTTTTTTTCATATGCTGGGTAAAAAAATTCAGCAGATGACATTTTGAAATATTTTTTCTTCTTTTCCCAGTAAATAGGCTTTGGCATTTCATGCAAATGGTTTCTTCAGGAGACAATTTGCATGAAATGCCAAAAAAAAAAAAAAAAGAGAGAGAGAAAGAAATATATCATCAACTTGTCGTTTGCTGAATTTGCCCAGAGATTGGTAAAGGTTAACAAATTTTGGCGCAGACCAAGGGAAAGTAGATATTTCAAAAGACTGACATTCATATGATGATAAGAAAAAATAAGTGAATGACGTCATTATGCCGTGAGTGAATAGTATGAAACATATTCACTAAAATGTTCAAGGCAGCATTACATGCAGAAAAAATTTTACCAACATCAGTGAGCAATAACGACCAAATGCCGTACCATACTTTGTTACTCTGTGATCTCTATACCTCCATGGTACTGGAATACTCATTAACAACACTGTTTTTGTTTGTTTATTTCCTTACAACAAAGGTTCAAGTATGTCCTGATTAACCTAAACCTAACTAACCACACAGTGCTCTTGGAGATAAGTCAGTATTGTCAGTGGCGTAGCTAACACAGAATTATTTGTACGCAAATCCAGGAAAACTCTTGAAAAAGTATGCCTTGAAGCACTTCTAAATAAGGGACTGCTCTTAAAGGAAAGAATTTGCTCCCAGAGGGAGCAAATTCTTTCCTTTAAGAGCAGCCCCAAATGTAGGGAACCAAATATTTTATGTTAATGCCACTTTATCATAAAAAAGTTTCTTACGCATGCTACGCACATGCGTACTGAGCGTTACGCCTGTGATTGTGGTAGATACAACGTTACATTTATTCAGCTCTTGATAAGGCACTTTTTCCAGCCAAAAATTGATATTTTTTTTTTATTTCTCCTCGAAAACGTATGTTGTGGTATTCATTTGAAACGCCTCGGCGAGGCACTTCTAATGAGTACCCACAACATGTTTCATGGAGAAATAAGCAAAAAAAAAAAAAAAATAAATAAATAAAATAAAATAAAATAAAATAAAATACTGGCAACTGGTAAATACGGTATGTTTTATCTAAACCAAACCTCTACCACTGTTATAAAATCCCATAGATTTTACGGTAAAAAAGGAGAAGGTTTTACGGTAAAATACTAGCAACTGGCTGCCAGCGTATTTGCCGTTAATACGGGCGCCTGTAGATTATTTACAGGAATAGTCAAGCATGGCAAGACAGAGTAGGGCAAGGTAGGTAACGTAGGACATAGTAGGAATGTGAGCTACCGCACCGTATCTTAAGCTTACCCATCTTTACCCCATCCAACGAGGTAACCCCAGCAAAAATTCTACAGGCGCCAGTAAACGAGGTAATCCCAGCAAAAGTTCTACAGGCGCCAATATTTTACCGTAAAATCTTGGGGATTGTTTTTATAGTGTATAGAGGTATGATTTAGATAAAACATACCGTATCTACTTTAAATATTCGGACAGAGTGCCTGAACAAACTGCCACTCATCCAGCTGCCAAGTTGTAAAATTGTCTTGTTCAAATTTTAAGACAAATATGGCAGGGAAGTAATTTGTTTGAATACTTAGGGTACATACGGTGCTACTTATGCGCTGTTTATTGTACCAGTTCAAATTAAGGAATTAACGTATGTGAATCGCCTTAATTTGGAGATCAAAACACACACACACACACACACATACACACACACACACACACACACACACACACACACACACACACACACACACACACACACACACACACAAGAGGACATCAAACTATGAAAGAATAACGAATTTGTTGAATTACTGATACACAGTAATTCTAACCCTTGTCCTGCTGAATAAATTAAGATGCCAGGCCCACTTCTAATTTTCAGCCAATCAGATTACTTGATCCAGATTTTTTGTTATAAATTTGCATACTTGATGGCAAACAGTGCAGATCCAGATCAGTTGGCTTCTTCAGAAGCCAACTGATCTGGATCTACACTGTTTGCAAAACAGGGTATATCCGGGTTCAGCAGGACAAGGGTTAAGACCACAGTAATAAAACTGAGACAATTCCATAATTAGATACGAGCATAAGAGCACATATAGCTTTTTGACCGCCGTAGGGATGGGGACTAGACTGGCTCCAGTCGTTTTTGTTTTATATCTATTTCTCTCTTTCTCTACATTATTTTTTTATCATGATCCTCTTTAATCCAACTTCAAGTTACCTATGGCTGAACAAAAACGACCCTTTCTTTCTAGCCAAGGGACTGAAGTAAACAAAAATTCTACAAGCTACACAAGTGTTGTGTCCCCTCAAAAAAAAAAAAAAAAAAAAAAAGAAAGAAAGAAAAGAAAAATAAAGAAAGGGTCTGGGGCCAGACTAGGGTGGGGACTTATAGCTACATTTCAAGATATGTAAGTTGGAACAAGATACGCAATTTGAGGTAAGCATCACGATATATAAAAACAGTTTAACGTTTTGTAGTTATTTCAAGTTATTATCATGAAATTACAAGATATGTAAGTCGAAATTTCAAGATACCCGAGTTGAAACAAGAAACGTTAGTTGAAGTAAGCATCTCGATCCATAAAAAAATAAATTTGGAGATATCCAGGAAGGGCCAATCACAGAACTTCCTAAGGCAACAAGGCACTGGATAAGAGTTTACATCAAATGACCACAAAACAAAAACACTACCGTATTCGACCTAATTACCGCACTGCGCGCTTATTTTTTTTAATACTGAGAAAACTTGTGGTACGAGTAAAATATGTACCTACTTATACTAAGGGTACACTTTGAAAAAAGATCAGCGAAGGACATACTTATGCGATGTTTATATGTTGTTCTTTTCCTGATTTTCTTCGTAAAAGCATATGTTGTGGGTACTCATTTGATTGAATTGCATCAACAAATCGATGCAATTCAAATGGGTACCTACAACATATGCCTTTATAAAGTAGACAAAAAGTACACTGGCTGTAATCTGAAGACTACGGAATTGCTTCACTATGCGCTTATAGGGGTATGTGCGGTAATTAGGTCGAATACGGCATGTCGAAAACAGAATTAACAAACCGGGATAGAACAGACAGCAACAACATTAGAAACACCGCATTGGAACGGTCAGCATCGAACAGCATTACGGATAAAGCTGAAGTAACCGAGTCGAACTTGAAATCCGGTTATTACTACATGTCCAGTTTTCAAATCTTTATGATACTTACCAGGGATGATCCAGGATTTCAGAAACTGGAATTCGACTATTTACAGGGTAGATAATTTATAACAATGTTAAGTGGACTAGGTACACTAAATTGGTATATTTTCCGCCATTTTTACATGGGAGACTACATTGGTGATTTTCTGTCTGCTTTCCTGGGCCCAGTTGTTCAAAACTAACGATGTCATTAGTTAATGTAACGTTAAAACTTTGATCAATAAAAATGGCTTATACGCTAATATTTTTGCTAAAAAGTGTGAGTAGCAAAAGCTACTCACATTTTTTCAGCAAAAAATAGCTGTGAATTAGGTATTACTCTTACTAGAACAGTTAATATTTTGACCACTAACGAGCTCGTTATGCTAACGATGCTTTGAACAACTGGGCCCTGGACACCATGATCTTTCTGAAAAGGAGTCTACTATGAAAGAAAAAATGCTCGGGGGCAAATCCTTTCCTTTTATTGTAGATATCTTTCTATTTTAAAAACAAAACTGCGAATGGGCTAGAATTTAGAATCTGTCCGCACAACTAGTGAGTCTGCACATCCACTGAGAATGTGTTCCTTATGACAAACCTTTTACACGCAAATACATCATCAGTACACTCAATGTTTTGATTGAGGATGATTTCGTTTACAATATATTTCAAAAAGAAAACACACACACAAAAAAAAAAAAAAAAAAAAAATGAAAAGAAAAGAAGGCGGTTATTATTGATCATTGCCCATTTTTCCAGCAAACTGTACAGTACTTTGATCCTGGTGAAAGATAGAATGCAACGTCCTAATTCGGACTTTATTTATTTACTTATTCAAAACATGCAATGCACTAAAATTAAAAGCGAACCGTCAGTCGCTGGAAAATTGATATTGTATATAATTGTATACATGTAACTGAACAAATAAAATATTGTTTAAACCAAAAGCGAGCCTACACAATAATGCAAGCATTGAGCAGTTAATGACTGGAATAATTTGAGTTGTGGCAGCCAGCGAGTTAAATTTAGCAATAATAAAGTAGAGGAAATGCAGTGGAAAAGATCTGCTTACCGAATGACGTTGTGAATTTGGCAAAGATATGAGGAAAATAATTAGTTGAGCCAGTAGTCATTACCTGTGGATCAACGGGGGAAAAAGTTCTGTATCCCCTACACGTATTCTAACATTTAAGCCCTTCATGGAAGTCTGATCTGGGCCTTCTGTATATGTCGATATTCTACAGACTGTGCGAATGTGCAGACTAGGGAGGACCCAGGAAGATTTCTAAGGGTGGGGGGGGGGGGGGCCAGGGGTCGATTTGATCAAATTACCGTACTTACTCTGCGTATTCGGACAGACAGGCCTGAGCAAACAGTGTGGACCCAGATCAGACGTCGCGTTCTGCGGCGTCTGATCTGAGTCTACACTGTTTGCCACTCACCAAACAATTTTACATACATTCAAAGATAGTAGATTGACTTGTTGAAAGGGAATTTAAGTTAAAGAGTAAGGGTGTGAATATATAGGGTAAACACGGTATCCCAAATTTATCACTTTTTTCCAACATTTCCCATGAAAATGAAATTCTGAGTCAAAGTGGGGTTCGACTGAAACCCTCCCCCAATCCCGCCCCGAACCTCCTCAAAATCTGCCCCTGACAGATCTGTGCTTTCGAACCTCGCATATGACATAAGAATCCTTTTCTTGTGGTACTCAGTATTTTTTTGTTTGATGATATTCGGAGTAATTGATACACTTTCAAGGGAGTCAACTGACATATCGATTTAGTACCCCTTTTGAAAAGGGATCTACACTATAAGGAAAGATTGTATTCCCAAGGGGACCAAATTCTTTCCTTATAGAATAGAATCCTTTAAAGACGAGGTTTTATGTGCAGAAAAGTAAACAGGAATTCACAAAAGCTGTCTCCCTTGTAAAAACAAGAGGGCCATGATAGTCCTTAACGATCATCTGTGCTGAAAAGTAGGTCAGGGTCACTCAATACCTACAACATTCATTAGTCTGGAGGACATAACTATTTACATATCCATCCATGTCCCCCTTATCCAATAACGGCTTGATAGATGAAAACTGTTGAAGGAGTTGGCCGAAAATGAAGTCGTGTGTGAACTATCTTTATAGAATAATAATTCTATCAAAATTTGGTGTACTGCAACCTCGAAATAATATCCGGAAATAAAGTCATATCTGAACATATGTAAAGAGTATAAATGACTACCAAAATTTGGTATACTGTAACCTCAAAACGATATGCGCTCTACCACCTCTTAGTCCTACTATCCACTAAAATGAAAACTGTAGAAAGAGTTATCCGGAAAACAAATCATGTCTGAAAAACCTTAAAAATAATAGTGGTAACTTTATCAAAAGTTGTTGCACTGTAACCTCGAAATAATAAGCCCTGTACCACTCATGGATTAACTGTCCACCAAGTTTCAACCCAATCCGATGAAAATTGTAGGGGGAGTTCGCCGGAAATTAGTCACATCTGAACAATCTTTAAAGAGTAATGACTCTATCAAACTTTGGGACACTATAGCCCTGTAAATTCGAAACAATATGTGCTTACCCACCTCATTGTCTAACTGTCCACCAACTTTCTACCAAATTCGATGAAAACTGTTATCTGGAAACAACGTCATCTTTAATCTTTAATAAATACATGTAGTGATAAGTCTTTGGTGTACTTTAACCTCAAAACAATTTGCACAGTGTCACCTCATTGTGTAACTGTCCACCAAAGTTTCAACCCGATCTTATATATAAGATTCAGAAAAACCTGATAAAAACTGAAGGCGTTATGTTGATAACAAGGTGGAAAATAGGCATTTTCAGGAATGAAGGGGTCATTACTCTAAATAACCTGATCTGGACAATTTTCGAATTTGTCCAAGACTTCATCCATGGTCACCTTTTCTGCAAGTTCCAGGATGATCCAATCAAAATGGAATGAGTTATACTGATGATAAAGTCAAATATTGGCTTTTTCAACAATCAAGGGGACGTAACTCTTAGACAAATAATGAGATCTGGCCAGGTTTCGAACGTGTCCGAGATTCCATCCATACCCACCTTATCTGCAAGCTTCAGGAAGATCTGATCAAAACTGAATGAGTTAAGCTGATGACAGTCAAACAGAGAATTTTCAGCAATCAAGGGGACGTAACTCTAAGAATAATTATCCGATCTAGACAGTTTCTGAACTCATCCGAGATTTCATCCATGTCCCTCCTTATCTGTAAATTTCATGAAGATCCAATCAAAACTGAACAAGTTATGCGGATGACAAAGTCAAACAGGGGCTTTTTCAGTAATCATGGGCACGTAACTCTAGGAATAATAATCCTATCTAGCCAGTTTTCGAACTCGTCTGAGATTTCATCCATGTCCATCTTAACTGCTAGTTTCAAAATGATATGAACAAAACTGAATGAGTTATGCTAATGACAAGGTTAAACAGGGGCTTTTTCAGCTATCAAGGGGATGTAATTCTAAGATTTATGATCTGCACAGTCTGACTAGGGTCTCCGCTGATCGCATGTGCCTTCTACAGGCCAGGTTCCGGACTATTCAAAAAGGGCTAAACGAAAACCCCTTGCCATACTGGGAGGATGTACAGGCTAATTGAGCCTTTGCTGGTTACACAGGTTTTATTGTAGGTTTTGTCGTGCGCTGGCTCATTAATCATAATTATGATGATCTTAATAACACTGCTCATTTTGTTTCAGTCGGAATAGATATCAACATACCTGATTTTAGGGTGATAATTTAGGATACTTTTTTTGTTTTACACCAAAACATATCGATTCTCACAGATTTGAACAAAAATGGTATTCTCCGTCTGGTTTCAGGGTGGTGGTGAAAAATGTGTCATCTGCAACAAATTTGTGTATGCTGCAGAGAGGATAGAAGCCGGGAATAACCCTTACCATAACTTTTGTTTCAAATGCAATGAATGTAAAATGCAGTTAAAGTAAGTGAACACAAACACGCAGAGAGAGAGAGAGAGAGAGAGAGAGAGAGAGAGAGAGAGTGTGTATCATCATGAGTGTCCATGGAGGATAGGGGAAGCTCACCCTCGGGGTAGGAGTTTCAACCAGGGACGAGGCTGAGAGTATAAGAATCCATCATGAGTGTCCATGAAGGATAGGGAAATCTCACCCTCGGGGTAGGAATTTCAACCAGGGACGAGGCTTGCCGAGTTCTTTGTTGAAACTCCTACCCCGAGGGTGAGATTTCCTTATCCTGCATGGACTGGCTCATGATAGATTCTTTTTCACCCACCTTCAAGTGGCTTGTTCCTAGGACCAGCGGATTAAATGATGGGCTGCAGTGGTCATGTGAGATGGAAGTTTCTTACATGAGCAGAAAACCAATCTCATATACGTATAGGCAAAGGTGGGAGACAGAATGATCCTGTCTACGTGTCTACACTCGTAGAAAGAGAATATTTAAACCCAAAAGAAGCTAGCTAAATCTGTATGCACTGTCTGAAATCTTACAGTATGGTATCACATGAGCATATAAGTTTGCCAGACTTTAAAAGAAGAAGAAAAAATAAGCATTTGTTTTTGCTGCTCTTAACGTTTAACATGCTGGGTAAAAAAAATAGCAGATTACATTTTGAAATATTTTTCTCCCAGAAATAGGATTTGTCATTTCATGTGAATTTTGTTTGAAATGTCGAACCCTATTTTCTGGGAAAATAAGAAAACATATCAATTTTTCCTATGCTGAATTTGCCTAAATAGTTGTAAAAGTTAATTTTTAAGCACTTTAACAGACTCATACAGATTATTTGCATATGAACGGGGGCATAGCAGAGCTGTTTGTGAAAAGTAAAGTCTCGGACCGTTCTCCGCTTCGATAGAATCTGGTCATGCTATTCACAATTCTGTGTTTAGATTCCGCAATATTCAAGCCCTGTGAATGAGCCGTGTTAAAAAAAAAATGGCACATGCACACAGCGATGGCTACACATCAACTGATCAGGGCTTTTATTTTCAGAATCGTTGGGTACTGTAGAATATATTGAAGAACAGAGACGGCTCTCATCAGACTGCATATACATATCGACCTTGAGTGTTCCGACATGGATGAAATCCAGTGGGCACATGACATTTCTGATGTCGATGTTAATGCGACGTTGCATATGCGTCATGTGCCCGTCATATGCCCTGGCTTTGTGACACAATATACCATAGTAAGCCTCAGTATCGGGACAGACAGGCTGAGCAAATAGTGTAGACCCAGTGGATGAGTTGCAAACAGTGTGGACCCTGATCAGACGCCGCGTCCTGCGGCGTCTGATCAGGGTCCACACTGTTTGCAACTCATCCAATAAATTTTAGATGCATTAAAAGGTAACAACATGTACTTTTTCATTTTTTAGGATCAGTCTGGTAAGGTTTTTTGTGTCTCAATATTAAAGGCTCCATATTCCTCAAAAAAATATACAATTTTTATCCAAGAAAGGTTTAAAAGATTGATATATGGTATTAATACGATCATAACGTGTGGCATTTACAAGGTCTGTAAAATTTTAGTTAGTCTCTCGTTTTTGAACTGGATCAAAAATGAAATGATTTTTATGGTATCTCTGATACGATAAAAAAAAGTCATTTCATTTTTATCCAGTTCAAGAATGAGAGATGAACTGAAATTGTACAGGCTGTCAGGTTCCACATTTTATGATCATATCAATTTATTAAATCCTTCTTGGATAATAAAATGTCTGTTTTTTTTTTTAGGAATGTGAAGCATTTAAGTGTAAATACGGTTGAATTATACTTTTATTTTTTGTTTTCAGGCGAGACACATACGCCCAGGCAGACGGCATCTTGTATTGCAAGAAACACTATGGTCAAATGGTTGTAGCTAAGAACACACAGCCAACGTGCTAGCGCAAACTTCTAATACAAGAACTCTCACACTGCAGGGCTCCAGATAAGTCGTTATTCGGTAGATAAGATATTCATAATTATTTTTGGTTCTCCACTGAAATATGTGTTTGGTATTATTAGAATATATCCAGCGGACACATTACGTTTATAGAACGTCACATCAACGTCGCTGCAACGTCATGACGTTGCAGTGACGTTGAAGTGACGTTGTCTGCTGAGTATGCAGGTCATAGTTTCCCAGATCAAACATCTATTTTTTTTTTTTATTTTATTTTATTTTATTTTTTTTTATTTTTTTTTTTTGTATTCTCTTTCGCGAAAGGAGGACAAAAACGTCTGAATAATCTGGCTTAACTGGAGCTCTGGCAGTAAAACTATGCTATCAAGTAGTTGAAGGAAAGAAAGGGCAGCAACTTAGCAAGGTGCTATAGTAAAGAGACTTGCTATTTTGTTGGAGACGTTTTTCAGCTATATACGTAGTCTGTTTTCCAATCTATAGCTTACTATATTGTGTGAAACATTAATCTTGTGTAATTTCAAGTCATGTCTTGTCAAAATATTGTTCAAGACTCATTTTACGGAGCATATGAGAATTAAATATACATATGAAATCATTAAAACACAAGTGATGAAAATAAAAACATGTTCATATTAAATGCCATAAAAATCCCCAGAATTCGGACACAAATAATTGTTTATGTAGTTGGCCCAAAATTCGAATGCTGTGGCTTTAACATATATCACAGAATGCAGATTGAGTGGCAGACAATATAGACACTGACCAGAATGCTCCATTAGGGCAGTATGATCCAGGTTAACCCATTGTAGTCGGGAGACCGTAAAAGGGTAATTAGCAAACAGTGCAGACCCAGATCAGACGCCACAGAACGCGGCGTCTGATCTGGATCTCGACTGTTTGCAAATAGTTTTGCCATTTTTCTCTAGGAATATGTAAATCTCATAGCTGGGCGTACCTAAAATTGAAATTGGACTCTTCCAATATATAGTGTAAAAGAGTCTATTCAGTATACAATGGGTTAAGAATGTCCGGAAACTTAGGTAATGGTTAAGACACAGGGAAGGTACAACGAATACAGTATCCTGTTAAAAGTGCTAAAATAATTTTACCGAATTTAGCAAAATGAATTATAATATGGATCTCGTCAAGCCAAAAAGTGCCTTCGCACATGCACAAAAAGGGCAGATTCAGATCATCCTGCGCACGCGCAGTCTCATTAGTGTATATGCTCTCCACTGAAACATACTTTAGCATCCAATGATTCGGTTTGCGGACAGTGAAGGCCCTGATCAGACTGCGCAGATGCGCAGGCTGGTCTGGGCCCTCGCTGTCCGCATATGCCTGAAGACACGTTTTCGCATGGCATGGTAAATATCTGTAACATTAAAGAGATCATGATACTTCTGTGTGTTATGTTTTTTTATATAAAATTCAGAAGGAATGATCCATTTATTTAAAAGTTACAATAAAAATATAGTGATATTCATCTACTAGTATATTTAATAACGAGCTTAAGCGTTCGCAGGTCACCACCTGCGATGCAGGTGGCGAAGCGTAAGCTCATACTATAGGTATCGTGAGTCTCTCACATACTATGCAGAAGAGTTCGCATGCGGCGGTTGACTGGTTTCCCATATCTACAGCGGAGTTTATCGGTTTAATGTTGAGCCCGAAAACCAACGCTAATAAGGCCGGAGCCATTGGCCTGGTTTCCGAAAAATATGATGATCAGATACGCTCCGCTGCAAACATGGAAAGCCTGTCGGCCACCGCAAGCGATCTCATTGGATGTAAAGAATCGTATAGCCAATGAAATAGGATACATTTTTACGTCATTGACACGGATGACTGCAAGACTGATCTGCGTTTTAGCCGCATTTTTAATCTGAGTCTTCTCCCGCATTAAACAACATTTTCGTGTATTTAAGGGTAAATACTGAAGTACTGCTGTAAAACATGGATTACATTCCTATAACACATAACAGGAATTATGCATAGGGAAGAATTTATCGCTGACAGCATGATAAAGGTAGGATATGCAGTGATTTCAGCTGACTGGCGATCAGCTGATCGTTCGTACTTTTGCGACTTTCGTCTGTACACACGTTACACAATGATTCGCTTGTCAAATTGTGTCGTAGCTCGTGTTATTGATAAACATCATAAGCATCCATAAAGTTAATACCTAGAAACCGAGATACATTGTGTGGCATAATTGATAGCAGTAATGACGCCGTGGAGAGGACTAGGCCCACCCCCAAGCCCAAAAGCCAAGGCGGACCGATCGACACGGACGCACCGGTTGCATGCAATTTTATAAACGCCTGTCAAATTAGTGGTGTTTTTAGGACATGCTTCCATTGTACCCTGAAGGCATCAAATTTGGATATCACGGATGGCAGATTTTAGGTGATTCAAATTTGGTAATATAGCTATATTTGTAAATTAAGCTAAGTATCAAATCAACCTCTTTTCACTTGCCTCACTTTTTAAATGTGTAAAAAAAAAAAAAAAAAAAAAAAAAAAACAGTAGAGCGATGTTTCCAAGGAATCTCTGGTTAAATTGATGTAAGCATAATATTGGATGTTGTTCACTTTGTCTCGGACCTATTTAAACAGGTTTTGTCTGGTCCGCGACTTTGCATGATATATATGGAAATTAGGTATTCTGGGGTAAATTTTTTTCCTTACCAACGCCTCCACAGGCCCTACAGAGTAAATCCAACGATGTCTGGAAAAAAAGTAAACCTTCGCAGGGCCTGCAGGTTCTGTTCTGTGGCCAATATCCACTTTCCTTCGGCAAATTTTATTTAACATAAAAAAGTAATTGACTATATTAAATTTTTTATATTTAAGAGAAAAAAATATAATAATAAAACAATGGCAAATGAAATCAGAGAAGTAACAGCAGAAGAATTCGACCAACTACTAGAAGAACAAACACCCCAATACCAAAAATGGACTGACCTAGAAATTCAAAAAATATATATAGTCACAGATACAAACATGGCTATTACTTCGTAAAGGAAGACAGCAAGACGAAAACGAAAAAAGGTAGATATTTTTTTTGCCCAAAAACACAGTTTATACACCCCAAAACAATCATTTGTACTACTTTTTCGTCTTTTATTAAACAAAACATGTAAAATTTCATCTACCACCCACACAAAATTTTATCTACTTTTGTTTTAATAGGCAATTGGGCTGCAAAAACAACAATAATTACATCCTATTTAACAAATAATCTACCAATAATAAAACAAAATGATGGAAAAGGAAGGTGAAAAGATGCAGCAACCAGAACATTACGTGACTATACAGAAATCCCAACTAACAAGGTGTAAAACCACAAAGGATAGAGCGCTTGTAGAGAAAATGTGCCTCCTAAATTGCAAGAATGATTTAAAAGGTCTAAATTACAACAAATACGGCAAGAAAGGCCACACAATTTATCCAATAAGCAAAGTCTTTTGTGACAATTTTCTGTTGTCTGCGCCATCCGACAGAGATGAAAAACAGAAAAATATTTTAGTTGGATAATATAACCAACGCATACATACAGTCCTAGTAAAACACAACCAGAAAGCTTTTATAAAAGCTGTGGGTTATAATGCAGATGATAGGCAACGTTATAAAATTTCTTGTAATTCTGTTCCCTTAGACGCTGTTATTGCAATACTAGAAGACGAAGAGTTATTACAAAACGACATATTGTTGGATGATATAGATATAACACAAGACTTTGCAGGGTGTTTTGATAAAGAAGAAGTTTCTAACTCAATGTCTTATATTGGTTTCCACATGCAGGGAGATCCATATTATGGAGAAGAAGAAGGAACAGTGATAGATAATTCCAGATTAGTAGGGGATAATTGCTTAACCTTTTGCGACAGGGAGGACAGAATAAGAAGCAAAATCTATAATAAGTTTGCACAAGAGATAGAGAGTGATAGTGTTAGAGATAATTTTGGGCACCATTTATACAGTTGGTGCCATGCGGGCGGAATATACAAAGACGTAGTTAAAGGGGCATTAAAACATGGATTACTCCGTGTGGAAACCACTTACTATGGCAGGGTCCCAACCCAAGAAGAGATGGATGACTCTATAGAAAGGTGGAAACAAATTCTTAAACCAAATCTGTGTTACTCTACACCCATAGAAAAGCAATGGCTTTGCGTTACAGAACGTATTAACAGAAACTTGGTTATAAAATGTGGAAATCTAATTGCTGTGTGTCATTGGATTAACTCTTTAACAGGTAAAATTGGGGGTTGTCTAAAGGAGACAGAAGACCCTAGGGACTTTTACTGGAAGGCGACAGAATTAACTTTTAATAAGCCTTTGGATGTCATCTACATGGATGTGGCAGGTAAAGAGATTAGATTGGGAGTAAACACTTACACAAAAATATGTAGTGTAGACAATACTGCAGCACAACTTGTAGGAAGAAAATTCTTATACCAAACTGGTACAGCTGATCCATCCCAGTTTGGGTTAGTAAGAAACAACGGGGTGGAGTTTTATGTAAGAAGGAATAAGTGCAGCAAGAGAACAAGACCCAGATTTGCACTAACTTTGGAAGAGCCTGCAGATATTGTTTGTATGGATAAAAGACTTGTTGTAAATGAGGAAATAACAAAACTAAAAGAGCAGAAAGAAAAAATTAAAGTAAGAGAATCGCAAAACCAGGACAGGGAAGATGTAAAGTCAATCATTAAAGTTGTGTCTACTGCACAATCTTTAATACATTGTAAAAAGGGAGATGTTATAGAAGTTTGTGGTGCTATGCAAAGGAACACAAGATATGGATTGAAATATATAATAGTCGACAGTAAGGGAACAACTTACTGGGCAGATGCAAGTACAAACTCTTTTCTAAGCAAGCTTAAACCAACTGCAATACATAATGGGTATGATGTGATATGCAACAAGTTTATTCTTAAAATTTTGGGCCACGGTTACACAAATTCCAAGAATAAATATGTAAAAACAGAAATCTCTAACGTAGAAGAGAATGTAGAAGAAGAATTGGTGGAACTTACGCCTAGGCCTACCAAAGAAGGAGGACAATTTAGGAAAACCAAAGGATTATAATAAATTGGATAATTTGGTAGAAGGTACTGTATTAGATGTAAAAGAGTATGGGATATTAACTGTGCGTGGGCAAGACAGGCATGTCATTTTTACAGATAAAGGAGCCTACATAGACAATTGGTTTCTGCGGGAAATCTATGCCCAACTAGGTGAATTAACAGAGCACAAAATAGTATGTTGTGGTTTTAAAACAACAAAACAGAAAGCAAAGGCAATGTCTGTAAGAATTATTTAATTAAATAAAAAAATTTAGTATATAAAAAAATGAAAGATTTTTACTTGTGGGACCTAGAGCTTATTAAGTTTAGACGCGGGCAAGATTCCATAATAGAAAAGCAGCTGACAAAAAAAGAACTAAGGCAGATGTTCCCGCCTCCGGGCAAGATATATAATCCCGGGAAACTGCCTGTATACAAACTAAAAATATGGAACGGAGAAATTTGTTTGGGAGATGGCAGTAAAGTGTATTAGTTTAATCTGGGCAACCCCCAGATTTTTTTATGCCTACGCCATTTGGAATGGGTCTGGGGTTTTCTTAAACAAACTAGGTCTTGTTGGAGTCGGCACAGGTGCGGTTGGCACAGCTGCTGTTGACCCAGCTGACACAGGAGACGTGCCTTTATCTACATGTTTCCAGGTTTTACATAACACTTGCCATACAGCAAACCCAGTAATAGCACAATACACAAGTGGAAGATTTCTTTGCAAGACTTGGGCAGTTAGAGGCAAAGATGGAGAGACAAACAACACAGATGGAGAGACAAACAGAATTAATGCAAAACATATTAGATTCCTTGGATGCTGTGTCAAACATAGAGTCAGACACGCAATCTATTTTGGAAAAGGAAAATACAGAATCTTACACATTGCAGGACATAGGAAGGAGTGTACAAGAATACACAGATTTTACCAAAACACTTGTGTATTGTGCTATTACTGGGTTTGCTGTATTTTTAGTTTGTATACAGGCAGTTTCCCGGGATTATATATCTTGCCCGGAGGCGGGAACATCTGCCTTAGTTCTTTTTTTGTCAGCTGCTTTTCTATTATGGAATCTTGCCCGCGTCTAAACTTAATAAGCTTTAGGTCCCACAAGTAAAAATCTTTCATTTTTTCATATACTAAATTTTTTTATTTAATTAAATAATTCTTACAGACATTGCCTTTGCTTTCTGTTTTGTTGTTTTAAAACCACAACATACTATTTTGTGCTCTGTTAATTCACCTAGTTGGGCATAGATTTCCCGCAGAAACCAATTGTCTATGTAGGCTCCTTTATCTGTAAAAATGACATGCCTGTCTTGCCCACGCACAGTTAATATCCCATACTCTTTTACATCTAATACAGTACCTTCTACCAAATTATCCAATTTATTATAATCCTTTGGTTTTCCTAAATTGTCCTCCTTCTTTGGTAGGCCTAGGCGTAAGTTCCACCAATTCTTCTTCTACATTCTCTTCTACGTTAGAGATTTCTGTTTTTACATATTTATTCTTGGAATTTGTGTAACCGTGGCCCAAAATTTTAAGAATAAACTTGTTGCATATCACATCATACCCATTATGTATTGCAGTTGGTTTAAGCTTGCTAAGAAAAGAGTTTGTACTTGCATCTGCCCAGTAAGTTGTTCCCTTACTGTCGACTATTATATATTTCAATCCATATCTTGTGTTCCTTTGCATAGCACCACAAACTTCTATAACATCTCCCTTTTTACAATGTATTAAAGATTGTGCAGTAGACACAACTTTAATGATTGACTTTACATCTTCCCTGTCCTGGTTTTGCGATTCTCTTATTTTAATTTTTTCTTTCTGCTCTTTTAGTTTTGTTATTTCCTCATTTACAACAAGTCTTTTATCCATACAAACAATATCTGCAGGCTCTTCCAAAGTTAGTGCAAATCTGGGTCTTGTTCTCTTGCTGCACTTATTCCTTCTTACATAAAACTCCACCCCGTTGTTTCTTACTAACCCAAACTGGGATGGATCAGCTGTACCAGTTTGGTATAAAAATTTTCTTCCTACAAGTTGTGCTGCAGTATTGTCTACACTACATATTTTTGTGTAAGTGTTTACTCCCAATCTAATCTCTTTACCTGCCACATCCATGTAGATGACATCCAAAGGCTTATTAAAAGTTAATTCTGTCGCCATCCAGTAAAAGTCCCTAGGGTCTTCTGTCTCCTTTAGACAACCCCCAATTTTACCTGTTAAAGAGTTAATCCAATGACACACAGCAATGAGATTTCCACATTTTATAACCAAGCTTCTGTTAATACGTTCTGTAACGCAAAGCCATTGCTTTTCTATGGGTGTAGAGTAACACAGATTTGGTTTAAGAATTTGTTTCCACCTTTCTATAGAGTCATCCATCTCTTCTTGGGTTGGGACCCTGCCATAGTAAGTTTCCACACGGAGTAATCCATGTTTTAATGCCCCTTTAACTACGTCTTTGTATATTCCGCCCGCATGGCACCAACTGTATAAATGGTGTCCAAAATTATCTCTAACACTATCACTCTCTATCTCTTGTGCAAACTTATTATAGATTTTGCTTCTTATTCTGTCCTCCCTGTCGCAAAAGGTTAAGCAATTATCCCCTACTAATCTGGAATTATCTATCACTGTTCCTTCTTCTTCTCCATAATATGGATCTCCCTGCATGTGGAAACCAATATAAGACATTGAGTTAGAAACTTCTTCTTTATCAAAACACCCTGCAAAGTCTTGTGTTATATCTATATCATCCAACAATATGTCGTTTTGTAATAACTCTTCGTCTTCTAGTATTGCAATAACAGCGTCTAAGGGAACAGAATTACAAGAAATTTTATAACGTTGCCTATCATCTGCATTATAACCCACAGCTTTTATAAAAGCTTTCTGGTTGTGTTTTACTAGGACTGTATGTATGCGTTGGTTATATAATCCAACTAAAATATTTTTCTTTTTTTCATCTCTGTCGGATGGCGCAGACAACAGAAAATTGTCACAAAAGACTTTGCTTATTGGATAAATTGTGTGGCCTTTCTTGCCGTATTTGTTGTAATTTAGACCTTTTAAATCATTCTTGCAATTTAGGAGGCACATTTTCTCTACAAGCGCTCTATCCTTTGTGGTTTTACACCTTGTTAGTTGGGATTTCTGTATATTCACGTAATGTTCTGGTTGCTGCATCTTTTTACCTTCCTTTTCCATCATTTTGTTTTATTATTGGTAGATTATTTGTTAAATAGGATGTAATTATTGTTGTTTTTGCAGCCCAATTGCCTGTTAAAACAAAAGTAGATAAAATTTTGTGTGGGTGGTAGATGAAATTTTACATGTTTTGTTTAATAAAAGACGAAAAAGTAGTACAAATGATTGTTTTGGGGTGTATAAACTGTGTTTTGGGGCAAAAAAATATCTACCTTTTTTCGTTTTCGTCTTGCTGTCTTCCTTTACGAAGTAGTAAACATGTTTGTATCTGTGACTATATATATTTTTTGAATTCCTAGGTCAGTCCATTTTTGGTATTGGGGTGTTTGTTCTTCTAGTAGTTGGTCGAATTCTTCTGCTGTTACTTCTCTGATTTCATTTGCCATTGTTTTATTATTAAATTTTTTTCTCTTAAATATAAAAAATTTAATATAGTCAATTACTTTTTATGTTAAATAAAATTTGCCGAAGGAAAGTGGATATTGGCCACAGAACAGAACCTGCAGGCCCTGCGAAGGTTTACTTTTTTTCCCGACATCGTTGGATTTACTCTGTAGGGCCTGTGGAGGCGTTGGTAAGGAAAAAAAAATTTACCCCAGAATACCTAATTTCCATATATATGCATGCCTGGTGAAAAAAAGAAGAAGAAGAAGAAGAAGAAAAAAAAAAAAAAAAAAAAAAAAAGAAAAACATGCACAAAATGCTTAAGCTCATTTCATAGGTAACACCTATTTATTTCATCTTATGAATTTAATAGGTGCTACCTATATCCGCGCGTCCAAATTGTCATCACATGCTTCACAGGTGGGTTGGCCAGATCTAACTGAATTTGATTTCAGACCACGCTTGACTTCTGAATCCACTGCATGAATTGCGATATAACGTCCAAGTCAGCAATATTTCAGTAGTTCAGAGACATTGCCTCCAAATTTGTGGGACTTTTACCCGACCCGATCAATGAATTCGGGTCCTGCTTAGTTACTAGCAGCTCTGTCATGGGGGCTTCAGGTAGCCCATCTCTTTCGTGGGCCCCGATGGGCGGGGCCATGCTTTCCGAATACCGAAAACTAGTGTATGCCGATGACAGGTACAACGACAATATGCTATCGTTCGCTTACCTGAAATCCATTTTACTGCTGATTTTTCATAAGATTTTTAACTGTGCGTTTGTTGTCTTTGTTTCTTTTAGGTCTTGTTTTTTTGTGTGTGTTTTTTTTTTTTTGTTTGTTTGTTTGTTTTGTTGTTTTTTTAAGCGAGTCTACACATTATAAAAAGCAGAATAAAAAAAAAAAAAATAAAAAAAAAAAAAAAAAAACATAAGAATAACAACAATTTACAAACCGGTCAAACAAACACATTATTGTGTCGAAGTTTTTTAGATTATCACGTGAAAAGAGCGAAAAGTCTATGTGTTGTCTAAACATCTACATCAAAGTGTACCTTATAAACAAAACGATTCATGCTCAGCTTGTAAATAGAAGGAGAATGGATAGTAATAAAATTCGAAGTGGAGACAAAATTCAAATGGCTGCGATCGCAAATTTTGTAGGCTGACGTCATAAGTCTCGTTATTCATCCCCTTGCAATTGGAATACTTGGCGTTTTTTTTTTTTTTTTTTTTTTCATTTTTGTTGTTATTTTCGGCACGGCCATCGTGTCAATAGTCTCTGCCAAATCACGGAACGCTCATTCTTTTTCAGGATAAGCACCGAAGCGTTTGCTGGACCAGTACATTTTTGGTAGGCTAGTCTATAGCATGATGTAGTAGTGCGTCTGCACCCCGAATCGCTTCGCGGTGTGGCAGACATATGATTTTAAATCAACGCTGGATTGACGTCAGCACAACGTCGCCGAAGTAAACCGAACGTTTATGCAACGCCGTGTGCCTTATGGGAAACGCGATCATGTGGAAAATGTACCGTATATACGCTAAATTTCCAGGTAGACGAGCTTGGGCAAATAGTGTAGACACAGATCAGGTTAGACACATCACCTGGTAGTAAAATGTATTTGTTCTAGGACAGTTATGAAAAGGGATAGATTTTTTGCCATTTTCCGCCGAGAGAGACGACTCGTGTGACTTCAGGTTTGTAGAAGGTCATCTGTAAAACTTGTAAAGTGTGCTGCAAGATAAAATTTTGGACAGTTTCTATAGTTTAAAAGGGACAATAAGACATTTCAGCTTGAAAATATTAATTAGCAGGTTCATGATGACTTTTATATTATTATTAATAAAAAGTCTGATTCAATGAAAACTTAAGAGTACTTAATAATTCTGTTAAATTTGCAGCCATTTTTACAAGGGAGAGATAACTTTTGTGACGTCTTGTCTGTTTTTATTTTCTGTACAAGCCCCTTCTAAAAAGCGGGTCCACTCTAAAAGAATTTACTCCCAATGGGAGCAAATCTATTTTTTTTTTTTTTTTTTTTAGAGTAGACCCATTTTCAGAAGGGAGGCAAAACAATTTTACAGAGTTGTCTCCCTAAAAGCGTTTCCATTCCCCTTAAAATAATTTCTTTTAATACATTTAAAAAAAAAAAAAAAAAAAAAAGAGAAGACTTGTGAAAGAAATTCCTAAAATGCTGGGTAAAACTTTCATCAGATGACGTTTTGAAATAATTTTCTTACCAGGAAAAAAGGCTTGTCGTTTTATGCAAATATCTCCCAATCAGATAATTTACATGAAATGTCATATTTAAAAAGAAAAAAAAGAAAAGAAATATGACCAGTTTGTCGTCTTCTGAATTTGCCAAGGGAGTGGTAAATCAAATGTAACGTTAGAGGCATCAAATCTCGATTCTGAGGGTGATAAATATTTCATTAGGGCCGCGTCAAGCGAAAAAGTGCCTTCGAACATGCGCAAAATGAGCAGATTCAGATCATCCTGCGCGTGCGCAAAATATCATCCGGGCCTTTGCTCTCCATTCATACATTCTGTAGTATCTAATGATTCTGTTTGTGGACAGTGAGGGCCCTGATCAGACTGCGCTGGCCTTCGCTATCCGCATATGCCCAAAGACTTGATTTCGCATGGCACGGCCATGTTAATGGTAGAAACACGTGTGTGAAGTCTGTGCAGTATAAAATGCAGATACGCGTCTTCTGGCAAAAACAAAACAAACAAAAAAAAAACTAGGCTTTAATGTAAAATGCCAAATAATTAAATCCACCACGCCAAGAGTAAAAGGGTATGTCAGAGCAGGAAAATGGTACATTGCCGATGTTTGATCAGCTCGTCGCTGACCACTTATCATTAACGAGCAGCATGGAAACATTTTCAGGGCAGACAACTGTATCAACATTGTTTTTGCCTCCCGTTTGTAAAAAGGTCCGCTTGGGAGCAAATTATTTCATTTTAACCCATTGTAGCCGGGAGACCCGTAAAAGGGTAATTGACAAACAGTGCAGACCCAGATCAGACGCCGCAGAACGCGGCGTCTGATCAGGGTCTCCACTGTTTGCAAATAGTTTAGCCATTTTTCTCTAGGAGTGTGTAAATCTCATAGCCGGACGTACCTAAAATTGAAATTGGACTTTTCCAATATACAGTCTGTTCAGTATACACATATTTTCAGAAGGGTCATAATTCACAGGAAAGCAAACATTAAGTCACAAAAGATTGCCTCCTTTGTAGAAGTGGTGGACAAATCCAGCATTCGCCTAAAGATTCTCATTACGAAAACACGCCTATTCAAATACATTGAAAATTTCACCTCCAAAAACTGAAAGTTTTCAGATAAAAATTCTGATATTTTCCATATTTCTGCTCAAAACATAGATTGTGGGTACTCGTTAGAACCGCCTCGCCGAGGTGGTTCTAACGAGTACCCACAATCTATGTTTTTGAGCAGAAATAAGAAAAATAATGTATACCCCTGTAAACCCCAGTTTTACTGTATAAAAGTGGGGTTTAAGGGGGTAAAAAATTATATGATGTTTTTTCTGATAACGCGGCTCAGCTACATGCGCCTACAAAACATACAGCACATGGATTTGAATATTAAAGTCCTCCAGATCCTTAAAAGAGCATGACGGCACGTGGCCTGTAAACAGAGATAGTCTCCAAAAACATGGAACACACCATTTCAGGGAAAGCAATTCTGTCAAAATTGATTCCCCCACCCTTCTTGGTGCAAATTCATCCCTTTTAGAGTAGATCGCCTTTCAAAGTGATCTTGGTGTGCAGGAGAACTACCAGAAAGTCAAAGTTGCATTCCACATCAAAAATGGCGGAAACGCTACTTCCAAAATGTAGCTTTAATGCTTATGGGCTAAAGGAAACCCCAGTGAACCTTTTCATCCACGCAGTCTGATCGGAACCTTAACTTTTCACCAATAGGTTCTACAGTAGAGTTCCTCCATGTGAACAGTATACAACCTGTTCAGACTGTGGGTTCACTGAGTTAGCTGGCATTTTTACTTAAGGGGACTGAACACATTTGTTAGATTGTCCGGCATTTTGAGGGAGGTTACGTTTGTCACTTCTTGTTTTGCTTTCTTGCATATGAAGTGCCTACCGAAAACGGTTCTACTGTAAAAGAAAAGAATTTGCCCCCAGTGGGGGCAAAATGTTTCCATTCAGGGTAGATCCCTTTTCACAAAGGACACAAAACAATGTTTCAATTTTGACAGAGTCGCCTTCCCCAGAAAGTATATCCGTTTACCTTAATCTTTTTTTACGCAGCAAGACTGATTGAGCTGATCAATGCTGTATAAAACCATGCATAGAATTTGGATGTGAGTGAAGGCATTGACTGGTTACCTTCACAGTGCTTACTTTTCGTTCGTTACGCATGACGGGGTAACGAGAGTGGAACGTCTGGGGCATGACTCCAAACAAAGATGAATATTCGGCTGGCGAGATTCCGTGAATACAGCCCAGATTAGGGAGACTGGATCCATATGATATAATGTACATTTTCTCACCGTCTCTACTATATATATATATATATATATATATATATATATATATATATATATATATATATATATATATATATATATATATATCCTTACCCTACTTGTCCTAAAAATTGAACAGGTCTATTTTACTACCTGTTGATGTGTCTAGAAGTGCTGGGTGACTAGTAAACAGGGTAGACCCTGATCAGACGCCGCTTTGAGCAGCGTCTGATCTGAATCTGCACTGTGCTCAGGTTTGCCTCGCTGTCTGTCCGAGTACTTAGGAAAGTACTGTGTTCAAATCTCGTATCTGTTCATTGATTTTGCAACTTCTTTCAGCGCTTAGCATGCTGGGTAAAAATTTCAGCACGGGACATTTTAAAACATTTTCTTTTTTTCCCAGAAAATAAGTTTGATATTTCATGCAAATTGTCTCTTTAGGAGATAACTTGTCTGAAATACCAAAGCCTTTGTTCTGGGGAAAAATAAGAAAAAATTATTTCAAATTGTCGTCTGCTGAATTTTTTAACCAGCATGCTAAGAGTTCAAAGGGTTTGACGCAAGCTGTTGTCGATCTTTAGCACTCTGTAAATTAAATCAACAGACGACGGACGAATTACTGGTATTTTTCTAAATTTTCACAGAAAATATGACGTTTTATTTAATTTGTCTACCTTTGTCACCCATCAAAATGAAATAACAAGCTATATCTTCTGTAAAAGATAAGAAAATAATTAAACAAATATCGTCTGCTATTATTTAAATTCAGCAGGTTAAATGTTAAATTCATCATCAGACGAACCCTGTGCACAAGAATCACAAGAAAGTACCAGATGCACTCGTATGAAAATATTGCTGACCTAAAAAAGTAACAAGGCATACTCTTCGTGTAATTTATATCTGAGGGTGCACTCCACAGTTTTGACTTGCATTTCTATCTGTTTACAGCCCTCACATACATAAAATGCAATCACAGCAAATATAACAGTACCTGTCCATTAGGTACTGTATCAATAAATTGCAAACTTACCAAATAATAATTTAAGCATCATAAAAATAACTGCAATGTACCAAAACCAGCTGTTGCACTAATGTAAACAATACCCCACCCCCCTCCGACTGCGGCCAAATTTATGCAAAAAGTGCAGTTTTCGAATGATTATCATCAACTCCAGGACAATGCACTGGTCTGAAACAGTTGGAAATTTGACAGAGCGCCTACAGAATATTACTTTTATCCAGAAATCAATACCTGTAAGCCACCTCGTTTTTAAGATAAAATCCACAGAAAAGCATGCTACAATTTTTGACAAGGTAAAACCGGGTACCAGACAGAGTTCAACAGTTTCGTATTTTACCTACACTGTTTTATAAAAAGGTCATGTGACCTCAAGAAAAGTCTTTTTTATCAGTGTTAACAATAACTGACAAGCATAAAACTTCAGTTTTGGTCAAAATGTGCAGCAAAAAGTATTTTCAGACTGGTTTCTAGCCCTACCCCTAGTTATTGACATTTTTGCCAGGTTCAAAAGTGCGAAACTGTGGAATGCACCCTGAATAGAGTTCATGAATACCTTAGTTCTACAAAGCAGAGCGTAATAGGCCTTATTTATATTGTTTATATCGGCCATTCATTTTTTTTTAATTACCAGTTGGCCATGTATACCTAAGCCGATGGAAAACATTGTTAATTGTCTTTTATTCTTAACGTTATCCGGCAACATTTCCCCAGCGGGCACATGACGTTTATACAACGTCGCATCAACGTCGTTGCAACGCCATCATCGTAATGTATCCGCTTAATTATTACGGATAAAACAACACATATACAATTTCGAAAGCAGGGCCTTCTATGTGGAAGCTGATTTAGAATACCTTTTAAAGCATTGACTCCATAAGATATTTTAGACGCAAGAGGAATCGATGCACTTTCATTGGAGGTAACTCTTTTCAGAATTGTTTGCCTCCTTCTGAAAAAGGGTCTGCTCTATAAGGAAAGAATTTGCTCCTTTAGGGAGCAAATTCTTTCCTTTCAGAGTAGACACCTTTACAGAAGGGACTTAGCGTGCAACCATGCAATCTGAATATCACAAAAGTTGTCTCCCTTGGCGGAATGGAGTGTAGTTCGGAAGAAAACGTGAACTCGAAACGTTAAAAAAGCTGTGTTTCGTCTTATTTCTTTGACCAGTCCCCATAATGTAATACATTTATAATAAAGTATGTTAGATTTCTGTGTTGCTGTGATTACTTCACTTGAGTAGTGCCCTGGCTGTTGCTAGATGGACTCTGTTAGATCACGTCAGACCCTCACTACCAGGAATTATCGTACTACAGGAACTGTCACTCAGGTTATCGATATTCCATTTTAGATAGGCTTCGATTAATTCCCTTTGACCGGAGGCCCGTAACCGTCGTCTTACCTGTGTAGCTGGTGTGTAATCAACCCAGTGTCACACACCTACAGTACTACAGATTAAATCATGTATGGATGCTCTTTAGAATCTTGAACCCAATACACACTGGACTAGGTCCGAGTTAGAATGAATGAATGAATGAATATCAGCAGATTATTCAGTATGATCTTCAAAAGAATACAATACAATACAATAACTTTATTGCATTAAACATACATAATATGTTTAGAGCAAAGTAATCATCAAATGGGTAAATCCATGGATTTTTTTTTTTTTTTTTTTTTTTTTTTTCAAAGGAGCTTGGATCTTTCTTGATGTGAATCTTTTTTTTTTTATTATTATTATTATTATTATCATCATCAAGTATTTAAGAAACCTGAATCTCCTTTTACTTTTAGTCTAACATGGGATCGCTCAGATCAGGTTGTGTAACTGCAAACCGTGATCTGGGCGCTCTTGTGTAATATATCATCTTCACATCAGGGGACGGAACTACTGCAGACTTGTATTTTCCATTTTATGGTAGACCACTCTTGTTCGAGAAGATTCAGATTAGACAGGACCATAGCTAAGTCCAGTGATACTTTATGAACATATTATGAGTATATATACCCATAAATACAACACATACACACACATATACATATGAGCAGTTGAAATAAGTCTATACCGATTAAGTAATGTTAAGTGAGAATGCCCAGGCCAGTCTTCATAGCTATGAAGGCTGGCCAGTGCATTCTCTGCTGATCGCTTATACAACAGTTACCTTTTATATTAATTAACTTTCTTATGGATTTCCTCGTCTCAAGTTGGCAAAGCATATAAATTTTGCTATATTTCTTACGGTGGTTTTCGAATTTTCTGACATTAAATTTGTGAATTTTTGTATTGTGGGCCATGTGTAGTAGTAACGTTTGATATATTTTGATCTTAAATCGGTGTATTTTTTGCATATTAGCAAAAAGTGGTATTCGTTTTCGACTTGTCTACAGCTGCAATGGTTGCATAGTCTGCGCTCCCTCGCAATGTTTGTGTAGCGTCCGCGTTCTATTTCTAATTCATGTGCTGATGTTCTAAATTTCGTTAATGCCACCCGGAATTTTTTCTCCTTAATAAAATCAAGATACTCTTCCTGCTTAAATATGTGCTTAAATAAGTTATATGTTTGTAAACGTGTAGAATTGTTAATAGAGGCATACCATGTCTGGTAGTAAATATCTAGGATCCGCTGCTTAATTGTATGGAAATGTATGAAAATATAAGGTTGATTTTGCCAGAGATAAGTTAAACCACATTCTTCTAATATATTCTTTATGTGAAGTGCCCAATTAGTTTTATTATAGTGCAATCCATTTTCTAAATCTGATTTTAGCATACGATATGTTTTAGATAGTATAGAGTTATTGTCTAATGTGAGAATTTTAAGCCAATATTTGACCATGATTATTTTGCGTTGCACTAACATGGGGATACGTCCAAGTTCGCCATACAGCGCGTCCAGGTTGGTGGATCGTTTTACAGTTAGAAGTTTCCTACAAAATTTGGTATGAATTACTTCGATATCTGGGCCGTTGTGTGCTCCCCATATTTCCGCTGCATAGTTTAACACTGGGAATACAAGTGTGTCAAACAGGTCGGCTTTTTTCGAGACGGGTAAATCAATTTGGTTAAAAATAGTAAATAAATTGTGCAAAGAATATGATGCATGTTGTGCTATCCTCTTTTGTGTGCGATACCAGTTTCCGTTTTTATGAAAGTAAACACCTAGGTACTTAAAAGATGAAACAATTTCAATTGGTTGGTTATAAATAAAGAAATTGTGTGTTGTATGGCGTCCATTTTCAAAAATCATTATCTTAGTTTTATTTACGTTAAGTCTTAAGCCCCATGTTTCACAATATAATTGTATATCATTCAACATTGACTGTAGTGCTTGTGGATTTTGTGAGAATAATATCGAGTCATCCGCGAACATTAATAAGAATATTTGTAACTCCTCTACATTCATAACTCCGTCCATATTACTATTAATACAACTCAGTATATCGTTTAAGAAAAAAAAGGCATAAAATACTGCTAATGGGATCTCCTTGTTTTACTCCAATATATGAGTTAATGAAGTTTGAAGTAGCCGATTTGTATCGTATGAATGATTTGACAGCTGAGTACATTGACTTAATGGCTTGAATGAATTTGATGCTAATGCTTTCTGCTAAAAGTTTTTGCCATAGATATATCCTGTCTATCCTATCAAACATTTTTTCCCAGTCAAGAAAAGCAACATAAAGTTTTTTCTTATTTGCCAAGGTTTTGGATATCAAAGCATGCAATATAAAGATACAATCTATTGTTGATTTTCCTTTTTGGAAGCCAAATTGATTATCAATGAATTTTTTATGACTGTCACACCATTTTGTCAAACGGTTAACTAGGATTTTTGAGTAAATTTTAGAAATAATATTTTTCAGTGTGATACCACGAAAGTTTTTAGCTTCTAGATTCCCGCCTTTGAATATCGGTACTATTATGCCTTCTCCCCAGCTCTGTGGGAAAATGCCTTCGGAAAATAGTTTGTTGTATAAAGATAACAGAAATGGTGAAATAATGTCAAAAGAGTTTTTAAAGACCTCAGCAATTAAATTATCATTTCCCGGACTTTTGGAATTTTTCTGTTCAAAAACCGCCTTTCTGATTTCATTTTCTATGAAAGGTGAGTCTAACTCTCTATCATATAACATTCTAAATTGTGATTCATTGTTATCTGTCTGGGTGTTTTCAGTTTGTGTACCATATAATGTATTAAAATGCACATACATATCATTGATAGAAATATCTGGGTCATTAACCTTTGTTTTGTATTGTGCTTTTATATTTCTCCAGAATGATTTTTGATCTGATTTTGCTAAATTTGTAATGCGCTGGCCTTCCTTTCTTTTAAACTGTGATTTATATTTTCTTTTAATTTTGCTGTAGCGCCGCTTCTTTTCAAAAAACATCAATTTATTTTCATTTGATTTGTTCCGTAAAAATAAATTCCTAGCCTTGTGAAATTCTTTTCTGTTTTCGACGCATTCTGCATTAAACCAATTTTTCTTTTTCTGTTTATTGTGGCTATTTGTACAATGTTGTTTGCGTGTTTTCCCAAAGACGCTAAAAGCAGTCTTGCATATACGTAGTGAAACAGCTGACTGATTCATCAATGGATGTGTTGTTTACGTTTTCAGTTAAGCGGTGTAGTGTGTTAATATTATCCAATAACTTGTTTCGGAATGTGTCTATTTTTGTATCTTCCCACGCTAAATATAGCTCTGGTGCGGGGTTAGCTGAAAAATCAATGGGCGATGTTTTGCGTTCTACGCAGATTGCTAATGCACAATGGTCAGAAAATTCGCTAACCGGCATAATATCAAAGTCTTTTATAATCATGAAATCACTGTATTCCAATAAAAAATATAATCGACAGTGCTCATGCCATTTTGGTTCATAAAGGTAAACTCCCCTATATTCTTATCGCCATGTAAGCGACCGTTACCTATTAATAGATTTGTTGATTTGCATAGGTCAATAATACGTTTACCGTGCGCATCGAGCACGTGGTCTTTATTTACTCTATCACTGGTGTAAACGTGCGGATCTATTGCAGAGTCATTGTCTAAATATTTGTCAAAAACAATATAATCAGTTTCATGTGATGTTCTTCCATTTAAGTCACCTGTAACAAATACCTATCCTTGTGATTTATATTTTTCAATGCCTTGTTCGATCTGTTCGAAAATGTCACTTTCATTTTGATTTAACAATTTCGAATCATGTGGAGGGATATATGTAGTACACAGAAATATATCTGAATCAAAGTGAAAAAGGCTTCTGCATAATTTTAACCAAATTATACCGCATTGCTGCTTTTCCACAATGTATACTTTACTATTCAAATAAGATTTATAATATACCGATATACCCCCACTGTATCGTCCTCTCCTGGTCTGTGGTGACTTATTGCCATACAAATGAACTGCTTCATACCCTTCAATATTTAAATTATAAGCTGACTTATGTGATAACCATGTTTCTGACAAGATCACAATGTCATAGCTATTTATATAATCAAGAAAATCTGGATCCGATAATTTCCTAATCAGTCCGTTCACATTCCATGATAAAATAGCAATATGCTCCTCTTGACATCGTTAAGCCGTTGGTTTGTATAGTTGACCGTTGATAAATAACTTTTCACCAATGAAGCGAACGTTATTACCCTTACTTTTTTCTGACTGCATAACCGGATAGAGTTGTTTTCTCGCATCCCGCCATTCCTTGGGAAGCTGGATTCCGACACCTAAATTGGCTTTCTTCAAATCTTCTTTCATATGTTGTGCGGCTGTTCTGACTTGCTCGCGATCCTTATAGTAATGGAATTTTACAATGATTGGTCTGGGTTTATTTGGAATAATCTTATTTCACAATCTGTGAGCTCTATCAAGCAATATGTTGGAAGCGTTAATCTGCAATTTATTCTCAATTAGCTCTTTTACCAGGAGATCACACTTTTCTGAGTCAGACTGTGTACTTTGCTGTGTTTCAGGAATGTTATAGAAAATGAGATTCTCACGCATAGAACGAAATTCTTGGTCGAGTATTTTATCATTAATGCGTTCAACCTCTTTTTCCATTTGACCAATATTTTCATTGAGAGATGAACATGAGTCTTTGACCCTCTTTACTTCACCTTTTACATGTTGTAGTTCTTTATCATGTGCGTCATAGTTCTCACTTATGAAAGAGCACGCCTTCTCTACCTCAATTATTCTTTTGTCCATGCTATTGACTTTTGACTCCATTTCGCCCAACTTCACACTTATAGAGTTCACAGTTTTTTCAACACTTTCTATTTTTGACACTGTACTTTTAATACTTTTTATATCCTCCATAATACTATTGGCCCATTGTGGTGGTGGTTGGGGTGGCAAAGGTTGAGCAGAACCCATGGTAACATACTGGGGTGTATACTGGCCCGGAGGTGATTGTAGATAAGACCCGGAAAACTGTTGCTGTTGTTGCGGTTGAAAACTCATATTTGGTGTACTAAATGACCAAAATTGTGGTGATGTACCGCCCTCTGAAGAAGGTGTGGAAGGATGAAAACGTTTACTCACGTTCTGATTACTGTCCGATTGTCCATTTTCACCTTGTTTATATTGTAAACTGGTTTTCGCTATCACGTGTCCATTTTCCAACGTGCATGTATCATCCGATGTCAACGGTGAAATATTTTTCCTTTTAGAGTCCTTTTTTCGCTTTTCTTTCTTTGCTGGCATAAAGAATAGATATCCCAAAACTCAATGAAACTTCAATGTCTCAAAGTATATTTTTAAATTTCATTTTAAAAAACAATTTCTACAGAGGTTCAAATCCATGTTTCACCCATCAGGGGACATAACAATCTATCACAATCAAAAGAATATCAATAGTTTAACCTAAGAATTAATTAATAATGATAATAACAAAATATTTCATTTTAAAAAACAATTTCTACAGAGGTTCAAATCCATGTTTCACCCATCAGGGGACATAACAATCTATCACAATCAAAAGAATATCAATAGTTTAACCTAAGAATTAATTAATAATGATAATAACAAAATATTAATTAATTGATTAAAATCTATTATTATTAATATTAATATTATTATTATTATTATTTCAAATTAAATAAAAAGTGTTGTATTTAGTTATAGATAATTCAATATGATTTTTAAACGAATTTCAATAGTTTAACCTAAGAAAACAAAAGTAATTAATAAATTAAAAAAGTGTTATATTTAATGAATGGTAATTCAGTAAGATTTTAAAATGAAGAACAATAGTTAATCTAAAAAACAAATGAGTTAATTAATTAAGGTTGTATTTAATTACTGATGATAGTTCGGTACAATTTTTGAAAGAAAAACGGTCATTTCACCTGGAGAAAACAAATGGGAAAATTTAATTAAATATATAAGTAATTTGAAAAAAATGAATGAACGAATAAAAAAACAAAAAAAAAAAAAACAACATTACTTTATGATAACCATCAAAGAAAGAAAGAAAGAAAGGAAGAAGCCTAAGGATAATGAGTACAGGAGAAAGACCTATGTCATCCTCTTCTTAACATCATAGGACAGTCTACGTACTATGCGGCGTCTGATCTGGGTCTAAAGTTCTTATCTATTCAGTGTTATAAGCAACCTTCATGTATGTGCCCTTTGTAGACCAAGACCACATTGCGCTTTCTGAGCAAGGTTATGCTCTTTGCTTGGTTACAGATCTGATTGTTAAGATCAGTATGTGCAGATGCTTATGCTAAACAATCCTCCTGTTCATTCTGTGCCTGTGCACAGTTTGGTCTGGGTCTAAAGTATAAACAACGCTAGTCACTATTTCCTTTTCTAGTAGTATAAGGGTACATGATTAGAAAAAAAAAAAAAAAACCGTAAATTTAGGGGGTTTTATTATTATTGATTATGAGCCTGATTTGCCTATTTGTAGATCCTCACAGGATACAGTGTTGAATGAAAATGGGTCTTTACTTATAAATTTCTGCCGTCAGACTGGTTTACGTATTGCAAATGGTCGTGTTGGAGATGATGCTGCAGTGGGGAAGTGTACGTATGTGGGGAGCCGCGGGTCAAGTCTCATTGATTATGTTCTTGTGAGCCAGAATTTGCTTAAACAGTTCGTTGCATTCTACGTTGATGATCCTAATATTGTATCTGACCATTGTGCTGTCAATTTTTCTTTGCATTTCTGCAGTACTGCTGATACAGCTAGTTTTGATGCAGATGATGATTATGAAACAGTTGAAAGTAAGTATGTATGGGATCAGACTGTATCAGATAAATATAGAGCTACATTAAATTCATTAGAGACTGTTCAAAAGTTTGATAGTATTGTAAATGGTATTACTAATGATAGCTCAGACTCGGAGTTAGACTGTTGCATACAGAACTTTGTATCGGCTTTAGACTCGGTATGTAAACCATTATTTGAGAAACCTTATAAAAATTCAACCAGGGCTTGTTTTAATGGACCGCGTTTGTATAGTGAAGAGTGTGAAATTCAGAAAATTGACTTTCTACAAAAACTTAATGTATATAGATATGATAAATCTAATGAAAATCGCATTGCGATGGTGAGAGCACGAACATGTTTTAAATCTTCAGTTCGGAAATTTCAGTATGAAAATAAGGTTAAGACTACACAAAAATTAATCAATATTAAGTATAAAAATGCTAGAGATTATTGGAGATTATTAAAAAGTTCGCAAAATAAATCTGGTCCGAAGACACTGTCGGCCAAAAAATTTGCTGAGTACTTCAAAGCTGTCAATGACCCAAACAGTGTCTTTTTTCAAGCAGATGAAGATATTTTGGATTTTAATAATAGGTTTCTAAATTCAGAATTACAACTTCTTTTTTCGGAATTGGATTGTGAAATAAGTCTAAATGAGATTATAAAAGCTATAAAACAATTAAAGTCTGGCAAAAGTGGGGGTCCGGATAGGCTTTTGAATGAGTTTTTCATACATGGTACTGAGATTCTTCCTAGATATCTATATACAATCTTTAATATATTGCTGCATAAGGGTTATTTTCCTTCATCATGGACACAAGGTTATATAGTTCCCATACATAAAAAAGGTTCCTTAAGTAACGTAGAAAATTATAGGGGTGTTACATTACTAAGTTGCTTTGGTAAATTATTTACTCGCGTAATTAATAATCGGTTGACTGCGTGGGCCGAGGAATATAATGTATACATTGAAGCACAGGCTGGATTCAGGTCAGAAATGGGGACGGTTGATAATATCTTTAATTTACACGGTCTTATTACTCATTTGATAAACAAGGGAAAGAAACTTTATTGTGCTTTTGTTGATTTCACCAAAGCGTTTGACTTTATAAATAGAGATATTTTATGGTATAAATTGATAAAATATGGTGTTAGTGGGAAATTGTTAAATGTGATTAGAAGTATGTATGAACATGTTAAGTCAAGGGTGAAACTTGAAAATGTACTAAGTAACAATTTTGAGTGTTTTCTTGGGGTCCGTCAAGGTGAGTGTTTGTCACCCTTTTTGTTCTCAATGTATGTGAATGATTTGGAAGAAGAGTTCCGATTAAATGGTTTAGATGGGATTGATATAGGATCTTTAAAGTTATTGTTATTGCTATATGCAGACGATATTACATTATTTTCTGAAACTGAGGAAGGATTGCAGAATGGTATAAATATTCTAAATGCATATTGTAATAGATGGAAGTTGAAAGTTAATATCTCTAAAACAAAGGTGGTCGTATTTAGAAAAGGGGGTACACTTCCAAGAAATTTGAAGTTTTATTATGACGGGCAAGAATTAGAAATCGTTTCTTCTTTCTCATACTTGGGTATAATTTTTACGTCTGGGGGTTCTTTCTCTGGGGCACAACAAACATTAGCAGGACAGGCACAGAAAGCTGTTTTTAAATTAAACAGTTATCTGCATAAATTTACAAACATTGATGTCAAACACACATTAGAACTATTTGATAAGCTTGTAACTCCAATAATGAATTATGGGGCGGAAGTCTGGGGATTTTGCAAAGCTGTGCATATTGAAAGAATACATCTTCAGTTTTGTAAAAGGCTTTTAGGTGTTAAGATATCTACACAAAATAACTTTATTTATGGGGAGTTAGGACGAACTAGTTGTCAAATACAAAGATATTTAATTATTGTACGTTTTTGGTTAAAGATTGTTAACACAAATGCAAATAAATATATCAGAGCCGTTTATGATATGATGATACGGGATTTGGAAATTAGTGATAGAATTATTAACTGGGCATCTTTGGTAAAGCATTTGTTATGTAACTCTGGATTTAGAGAGGTCTGGTTGCAACAGAACGTGGGGGATATTAAAGTATTTCTGTCGATGTTTAAACAGAGGTTAAAGGATATTTTCATCCAGAATATTACTGCAGAGATTGAAGGATCATCACGAGCACTGTTTTATCGGAATATATTTAGTTTTGATTTCCAGTCATATTTAGACTGTGTAACTGTTAAAAAATTTCGAATAGCTTTGACCAGATTAAGAGTTTCATCACACAGATTGGAAATAGAGGCGGGGAGGTGGTCTAGGCCGATAAGGGTAGATATTAATGAAAGGAAATGTAGTTATTGTAATGTTTTAGAAGACGAGTATCATTTTGTATTGGAATGCTCTAATTACGCACATCTTAGAATTTTATATATACCTAGATATTTTCGGGTTAGACCAAATATGCGTAAATTTGTTGAGTTATTAACGTCAAACCGGAAAAAAGATATTCGCAATTTGGCTATTTATACATATAAAGCCTTTAAAAAAAGAAATGAGCTTGTATTTTTAAGTAGTTTGTAAAAACAATACTAGTGGAATTCTTTCTCATGGGTTTTAAAACGTAGGTTTCTGTACTTGTTTGCAACTGGCCGTATTGTGCTTAGAGGTATTTGCCAATCATAAAAAGAGATATATTAAAATGTTACTGGGCATGGTGAGTGAGGGTAAACAGACGGAGTTTGGGAGAGGAGATAATTATCTCCCCTGGCAAATTCCCTTCTGGTTCCCACATAATAGAAATTAAATGTTAAAGTTGTTTGATAAACAAGTTAGTCTGGGACCAGGCTGAGTGAATACGTAGACTGAATTGAGATTTCATTTATTCAATTTGAGTTTATCCAATTTATTTGTAGTTACCCGATGATCGAGGAGGTCAGGGATCGACCTATGCGATCTGATTATGAGATGGCATAGGCTGATCTGGGGCTGATCATGGATACCAAAACCTCAGATTTCGGTATTTGTTTGCACTCTGTCTTATCGAACATAGAAGTAGTTGTTTCTTAGGGAAGGCGGGGTATTCTTTGCTATTCAGCATGATTAGTATGGGTAAACAGGGAATTTTGGGAGAGGAGATGGCCATCTCCCCTGGCAGAATTCCTTACTGGTTCCCACATAATATTAATAAAACGTTTGAAGTTGTTTGATGACCAGGTAAGCCTAGGATTCAGACGGCGCGAATGTGTAAACGGATTTTTTGATTTGTTTTGCAAATTTGGGAATTTAACGTATAGTTACCTTTGATAGAGCTGATCTCGGATCAGCCTGTGCAATTGGGCCATGTGGTTGCATAGGCTGATCTGAGACTTCACGCCTTACATATCTGTTTCCTTATATTATATGCTTTTGTCAACCATGTAAATGAGGGATATCCGTGTTTACTTACGTGATGGAAGTGGGTAAACAGGGGGAGTTTTGGGAGTGGAGATAATTGTCTCCCCTGTCAAGATTCCTAACTGGCCCCACGCACATCATATATAGCTATGTAACAAAGTAAGTTATTATTGATGATGAGAAACCATATAGAAAGATATTTGGAAGTGTGTCGGTGCTTACAATCTCTCCGTACAGTGCATAATAGTGATAATAGTATATTGAAATCTTAAATATGTTGAACAGCCTAAAATCACTGTTCACAAAATGGAAAATGCAATATTGTTCGCCATTTCTGTACTTTATGTACACACTTAGTTATATGTATACCTGTAGAACTCAAGGGCCAGTAGGCTTATGTTTCTGAAATAAAATTATCTTATCTTATCTTATCTTATCTTATCATTATTATTGGTAAATTGAATAATTTAGTAGTTTGAAACCAGTCTGCAAAGCTCACACAGACTATCAGCTGGACAGAGGTGTACAAACAGGACATTTCTTTCAAGACAGGTACATTAATAGCTTTGGACTATTTGTTCACAGCATAAAGACAATCCTATTTCATAAACCTAGGGCCCATTGGTGGCGCAAATTAGCATTGTACTTATCAGTTGAGCCCCTAGCACTTTGGGTAAAAGTTTTGCAGACAACATAAATATGGGATAATTTTCTCTAGTTCTCCATTAAAACATATGTTGTAGGTATTAATTTGATGCACCTCGGTGAAGCAAAAACATGTTATGAGTATCCATTTTAAGAACCTTAGCGAGGCTCATCTAATGAGTACCCACAACATATGTTTTCATGGAGAGAAAAAATACAATCACCAAATACGTATCCTGAACAATTCCTCCGTATGTTTTATTTTCAAAAAAGGATTTGACATTTCATGTAAATTGTCTCCAATGAAGACTATCTGCATGAAGTGTCAAATCCTATTTTTCTGGATAAACTGAGACACTAACCACTTTATCGCATAACGTTAAGGAATTAAATATCATCCCATCCCCTAAAAAGAAAATGGTTTGACATTTCATGCAAAGCATCTCCATTGCAAACAATTTTCATGAAATGTCAAATCTTATTTTCTGGGGAAAATTCAACAAATATCACCAGTTTATTGCTGCTGAATTAGCCCAGAGAGTGGAAAAGGTTAAGGGTTAAATTTTTTACCTCTCCCCCATCCCCACAAAAAAAACAAAAAAAACAAAACAGGTTTTGACAGTCCATACAAACTGTCTCTGAGGGAGACAATTCGCTTGACATGTCAAAGCTAGAATTGCAGGACCCTGTGATCTGTCTCAGATAAAGGGCAGTTTTGTCAGATTATGAAAAAAGGGAAATTATTTATTATGCAAACACTAAAGATCCAGATCAATCTGCGCATCTGCACACTCTGATCAGGTTTTAATCGATATATTCTACAGTAATTAGTGTTTCTTTATAGTTATACAGTTAAAGATGGCGCTTTTGTTTGCCCATAATCCTTGATAATAGTCATAATGGTCCTTTTCAAATGTTGATGTTTATTTGATGTTTTGACCACTTTGTTTTTATTGCATGAGGTATAGATTAAGCTATTATTAATTTGTCCAGTGGCCTGAGGCTTCTAGTTCCCAGCTGAATAATGATAATAAGAACAAATGGAACCAGAAAATAAACAATGTGCTGTTATTTAACTTGTATTTATATATGTTTGAACCATTTTTTTTATGCTAATATAAATGAAAGTAAAATGTTTTGTTGATCGTTTCAAGAACTTTAAGGTGTCTTCAAGTAAAATAAGAAACAATTATGATTGAATCTTTTCAAAAAAAAGAAAAAAGAAAAAAATGGGCCTTATGAATTATGCGAACAATGTAGACCCCGATTAGTCTGTGTGTCCGCTGAAATATATTGATCAGAGTCTATACTGCATGTTGAATAGAGCTTGCACAATCTATCAGAGAAAAATGTATGCACATGCTGATCTGGAACTACAATGGTTGCTGCTTTTATTTGGAGAGACTCGTGTTATTTCTATTTTGGATAGTTAGCAAATATGGACAAAATGTCGTTTTCTTGGACTATGACTGTTACTAATATCCTAGGTTTTTAGACAGAGAGGTCTGTGTCAGTAGTGTAGACCCAGATCAGATGTCACATTACGCATTGTGTGTTTAGGGTCTACACTATTTTACACTTACCCAGCAATGTTTAGACAAATCAGTTGGTTCTATAATGGTCTTGTTAAAAAGATAGGGCAAGTGTTGTAAAGAGTAGAATCGAATCATCTGATAGCCCAGGTATGTTTTTGAAACAATTGTCTTTAGGGCAATGTTTGAAATGGTGTGAATAATTTATTGAATCTGACTGAGAAAGTGGTTTATAGTATTTAACCTCAGCTCTGATACACACACCATAACAAGAGGCAGTGACCCTGATCAGACATTACATCAAAGAGTAACTTATCAAGGTCAACACTGTTTGCCACTCAGATAGCAGGTATACGCTGTGTCAACAGATAGCCAAACGGACTTGATCAAATTTCAGTATAATAGTAATTTAATGTATCTAATAGGGTTTATTCGGTAATTAGCAAATTTTACCCCTAAATGCACATGTACGATAGTATGAACTGTCCATGTGGCTATTTTACAAATAAAACATTTCGAATATGACCAGCATAATAATATTTATTCTTCGAAATTGTGATGTACAACATAATAATAGTAGTAGTAGTAGTAGTAGTAGTAAATAATAATAATAATATCATTAGTATCATTATGTTTTAATTTCCTAGATAGAGAACCATTTTATGAAACCAGCATAGGATTATTTATTTTCCGAATTATGATATACAGCTAAAGATTACTACAGTAATTATTTCTGAAAATAATATCAATTATCATTTTGTTTGAATGTATTTTTTTAAATATTATAAATCATTTATTAAATATACATATTTAACACCGCATGTTGAATAGAGCTCGCTCATTCTATCAGACAAAAAATGTATGTGCATGCTGATCTGGAACTACAATGTTTGCACGTCATATTTAATGTTGCTTTTATTTGGAGAGACTCGTGTTATTCACAGATTTAGAGAACAACGTTTGAGAAAGAGAGCCTCACCCTCATTCATTTTTTTATAGTCAAATTTATTTTGTACACGCACGCACTTAGATGAAGCCATGATTATGAACCATATACTTTAGTCCTTATTTATGTACAGGAATCTAAAATGAGCAAATTGTGTCAATTAAAGCGCTAGTTTATGCAAAAAGATCAAATGTTGAATTTGATTCTGTTTGTGCTGTTAAAATTGCGCATAAGCATGTATGTCAGTTATGTAAAAAGTGATTTCGCTGTTTTCTTTCGTCAAGATAAGGACATAATTGACATTTATTAGCAGTAATTGTTGTTAAGAAAACATCGCAAGAGTGGCCGCATATTTAGGTATTTTTCTTGTATCCCGACAAAGCATTTTTTCGTCATTAAACAAACAAAAGCCAAGTAATTAAGCAGTTTGTAGTTTTCCTATGGTCAAAAGTAATTATATCAAATTTTCATTAAAGCTTCAATAAGTTGCCGAATAAAAACATAATAATTTATTCAACATAAACAAAAATTAATAAGTTTATATTATTATAAATATATATCTTTGTTTTCCTTTTTGAAGATAAATCTTTATAATATATCAATAGAAACCAATTTCTTTTTTTATTTTCCAATTCTTACAACCATTTTTGCAATTCATTCTAGTATCATGTGTACACACAAGACCTGCGTCTGTGTAATCATTACACATTTTCGCTCCGCATTTTTGAAATATAGCTATATTCTGCAACATGTGGGCCATTTTTAATAAAATAATTTATTCAATATTTTACTACATAACTATAATATTAAATAGATCTATCGAATGAGAGGTTATAGCGAACGGAGAAATTTTAAAAAATATGATTTTTGGGCGATTGAATCAAGGCTATTTTTCATTTTTGTTGTAAAATACAAAGACTTAATAAGGAAAAACCCTTGTAGCATTCATTACAATCTGGGCCATTTTAAAATTTATCTTATTTCAACAAATTTGGTATCAAATTGAAGCAGATACATTTTTCCATCTATTGCGAGGTTATAATAATATCTTGTATTATTGAAAATAAATGATTTTATTAGTTAAATGATGGGCTCCTATATAATGCTATACATTTCCACACTAATACCTGTCTGAGAACTAGCGACAGGCTGTGACGTCACAGAAGGGACCGATTGGTGCGGCTTAGTAGCTGTAGTACGAGAATTCTAGACTGGCTCCAGTCGTTTTTGTTTTATATCTATTTTTCTCTTTCTCTACATTATTTTTTTTATCATGATCTTCTTTAATCCAACTTCAAGTTACCTATGGCTGAACAAAAACTTTCTTTCTAGCCAAGGGACTGAAGTAAACAAAAATTCTACAAGCTATACAAGTGTTGTGTCCCCTCAAAAAAAAAAAAAAAAAAAAAAAAAAAAAAAGAAGAAAAAGAAAGAAAAGAAAAATAAAGAAAGGGTCTGGGGCCAGACTACGAGAATTCCTGCTTATGTGAAAACCACTGAACTACAAGGATAGTGTCCTTCGGTAGTTTCTTTTAACATGGCAACAAAAATAGCTGTCGTACTCAAAAGTAGCGATGCTTCTGTTGGGCTCAAATGCCTGGCGACACAACACACACACACACGCGCGCGCGCGCGTTTCTTTCAACTGTATTTCAACTATAACGAGAGGATGGAAGGCTGATAATGAGCCGCTAGTCAATGAAGCTTCGTACGGTCAGATTGAATTTCAACACTAGGATTCGAACCGTGAACTCGTAATCCGATGTTGAGAAGTCGGCTAGACAGGACGCGTCACATACAAGCACGCATATTTTAGTACTACAACACAGTAGTATATATACATATATAAACGGGATTCTGAAGACAGGTTTATGGTTTGTGTAAATCTCTCTACCATGATTTAATGAACATCACGAAAACACGCCTATATAATTTTGATTTTATATAGTAAAACTAGGGTTTACAAGGTATACATTATTTTTCTTATTTCTACTCAAAAGCATAGATTGTGGGTACTCGTTAGAACTGCCTCGACGATGTTTTGAGCAGAAATATGAAAAATATCAGATTTTTTATCAGAAAATTTTCTTTTTTTTTTTTTTTTTTTTTTGTAAAAATTTCAGTATATTTGAATAAGCGTATTTTCGTACTGAGGAATCCCATTAGAAACACCACACGATGGAGCTTTAAGTTTATCATACCATTCAAACACTAAGAGAGGGAGGGAGATTTTACAGCTTACACGATATCCTTCGGATCGGGAGTTTAGCTGGAGCCCCCCCCTCCCCCTCCCTTCTCCGGGGCAGGGAAAGTCACACCTTGTGCAGGTTAAAGAAGCGTACGATAATTCAAAATTGTTACTTGTAGGCCTTTATTTTGCAGCCCGGAGTTGGGGTAATTGTTGTACAGGTGGGTGGACGAGCCAGTATTTTGAAACCTACCCCATTCATATACCTGGCCTTTGAAGAAAACGGACCCATTCATATACTAGATCGTCTGATATGCTGATCCATTCATACACTGCCCTTTGATTATTTGTACCCGTTTATTGCTGGTAGTTAGACAAATATCGCAGTCAATTCATTGAATATCAAGAGAACAAGCAGCCTCGAAAAATCTCTGTGCGAATAATATGTGCAAAGTAGATGTCAGAAAAGGGGGCATTTCATATACCAATACAGAAAAATCGGGTCAGTCATATACTTCTTTTTGAAAAAAGGGGGCTAATCATATACCTGACAGCGCTGCAAAAACGTGGCCATTCGGCAAAATATTAACCATTATTCAAGGGAGTTAATTCGAACAGGATTATTCCAAGCCTTAGACTACTTATCTTCTTTGAAAAATTGTTGATCTTGAAAGTTACAGCCGACAAAAAATGTGATTCTTAAAGTTCATATATTGAATGACGTGCACATTTGTGACCCACAATGACATGGATTTTACCTCCAACACAGGACAGCCTGACGACTTTTAACAAAAATCATTCTACCGTAATAAACAAAAAAAAAATCTTAAAAGAATGACCATTGAGAGAAATAAACACACTCCCAAAACTGAAAACAATTGAAGTGCCAATTGTTCTGAGTCAGGCTGGCCAGTTTCGGCAAATTAGGTATCATCAGTGACCCTCATGTAAATTTTCAAATATTCCGGAATGGTCTCGGTTATCACTAAGGACCAGAAAATATAAACAACACTATAGTGGACTATTGAGATAGTGAGGTATTTTACCTGGTCAAATTTGCTTATGTGACCATGGTTTCATCGTGGAGCACTAACGGAATAAATCGCATGAAGAGACCATGGTTTCTTCTTTATGAGACTACGGTCACATGGAGAAATTTTCAAGTTCCTATATATGCGATTTATTCCGTAGGAGACCAAGGTTTCGTAGTTTTTTTTTGTTTTTGTTTTTTGTTGTTTTTTTTTTTTTTTTTTTGTTTTTTTTTTGTTTTGTTTTTGTTTTGTTTTGTTTTGTTTTTTGTTTTTTTTTACTTACTCACACAGGAGTGAATGTTGTGTGTACGCTCTGTGTGTAGAATTAGAATTGCTCCAACAAGGTGATTAAATGAAAGCCATAATATCTTTTGCCCTGCCCCCCCCCCACCCCCCCCCCCCCCCCACCCGCCACATCGCCGCACGAAAGAAATCCAATCAGCTTCAATACAAGACAGGTAAGAAAGTTATCGTTCAAGGGAGATAATTCGTACAGGATTATTCCAGGACTTACATTAATCATTTCCATTGAACAATATAAAAAAAGTTCTTTAGCTCATGCAATGAATGACGTGCCCGTTTCTTTAAATGAATTCTGAACCACAATGAAATGGATTTATCTCCAACACAGGACATTCTTACGACTCTGAAAAAGTTTATAGTACTGTAATACTTCTGCTGTAAACGAAAATTCTAAAAGGAACTAGACCCTTGAGAGCAATGAACACACTCACAAAACTGGATAGCCAATTTGGCGTCATCAGTTAAAACTTCATTCTACACACAGAGCCAATTTGGCGTCATCAGTTAAAAATCCCGGAATGGGTTTAATGATCACAAAGGATCAGAAAATTTAAACTACACTATAGTGAAGTGCGGGGAGACGTTTTACGGCTACCACCGTAAATCATAGCCAACTTTGAAAAACCGGCGCCCAAGATTTACCTGTGCGAACCGCTACAGTAAAATGTAAATACTTATATAGGAAAGCTATATTATAATATTATACATCAATTTTTGAAAGTATGAAGAATAATATAATATTTTCGATTCCAATTTTTTTCAGGAATACGCTGATATTTTTTTCATATTTTTAAAACGAAAACGTTTTGGTCCTTATTCAAGTATTTTTAAAGGCACCCTCCAAATGATTAAAAATATAGTGATAACGACGATTTTTTTCGCTATTTGAAATTCTAACTTACAAATAATTCATTTAAATTACAATTTGGAATTTTTTTTTGTTGGTGGCATTTTTGCAGAAAAGCCTGCTGGAAATTTTGGTTTTTGTTTCATTAAAATCAAATAAAAACTTTTTGGTCGTTTTTTGACATTTCTATCAGTGGTATTGTTCTTTTTTCTTAAGAAATTCTCGTATTTCCGACAATCGGCAGTGGCGGAAACTACCGAGCATATAATCAATAATTGATGGACTTCTGTATCAGTTTATCCACTAAGCAAGGTAACTCCGGGCGGATAGCAGTCACGCAAGTAGATTGGATTATGTCGCTTGTTTTTCGTTTTCCATTGAGGTTTTTCAAAGTCCCAGATGGCTTGAAAAAAAAAAAAAAAATATAAATAAATAAGTAAATAAAATACTCTGGAAAACTGACCTGGAGCTTTTCTTTTTGCTTTTACATTGCCATAAAGTTTCAGAAAATCTGTATGTTCTGATTGTGCTGTGTAGCACAAGATACCGTATTAATTCAAAATATCGCAGGTCCAAGTGTAGTTTGACCAGGGTTTGCACTGTTTTTTGTTTAGTCAGTAACACTACATCAGACGATCAAATGGATATTGCAAATTTTAGGTTTTGTGCGGGTAAAGGATTTAATGTGGCTAATTATACTTTGCGGAACGGAACAACTTCAGGGCGAATGTTAAAGCGAAATGCGGAAAATTTAGAAGTTCAGACGTGAACCAAAATTTTCTCTCCACAGATATGAATCAGAGCCAAATCAGGATTTTAAAAGGATTTTGCGAGTATGCGAAGAGCGAAGGTTCAGGTGAGCTTAGGCATTTACACAGTGTGATCAGGGACTTCACTTTCACAGTACACTTCAACCTCTTTATAACACTGTTCGTTATAACACGGCTGTGGATATAACACGGTTCAAAGATGGATCCCAAAAATGCATAGCTTATTCATTTTTCAATATAATCTATACATTTTTGTTTGGATATAACACGGTTTATGCTATGGACCCCAACAATAGTGTTATAAAGAGGTTGTGGTGTAATTGACATTTTTGCATGTGCAAACAATGAAACTTATTCAAACTGCATTAAAACCTGACCCAAAGCCACATGCCTTTTTGTTTTCCTTTCGTTGGTTTTAGTCACTGATCATGTCAGACCATGACCATCACAATCACTAGTAATGCTAGTGTTGCTGTGTGTTCACAGATGACTGTAGACTGGCTCCAGTCTCTAGTGACAAAATATTTTTTCTTATAATCTGTTTAATAATCCACTAAAATAAAACCAAAGTAATATCATGACTATAAAGGCTGGTCACTAGTGACCAGCCTTTATAGTCATGATTTTTTTTTTTTTTTTTTTTTTTTTTTGGTTTTATTTTAGTGGATTATCAAACCATGAGAAAATATTTAGTCACTGGAGACTGGAGCCAGTCTAAGATGACTGGTGAAGCCATTTTTGCCTCTGAAGAGTGCCACAGGTCGGGCAGGACAGGGTAAACTGGCGATACTTTTGTAGCTCTCACTGTCCTTGTGCCTCCCTCGTTTTTATTGGGCTGCACATGCTCTCAAGTTTTCAAAACCAGTTGTACGCTTTTGATGTGAAAACACCATTTTGAACATTCTTGAGCTGCGCTCTTCCAGGAACCGAGCGGTATGGTAAAGCTTAGCACGCTGGGTACAAATTTCAGAGGACTACATTTTAAAACATTTTTTCTTGTTTTTTCCATAAGGCTTGGACATTTCGTGCAAAGTGCATGAAATTTCAGTCTATTTTCTGGGACAAATAAAAAGTAGCATCAGTTCATCGTCTGCTGATTGTGTCCAGAGGGTGGTAATTGTTAAGTATTTTTCTATGAAGCTTTCAAAGTGTCCGTAACATTTGTACCTCTTTCTGTTTTCAAGCTCTCTGGGGAAAACTTCTTCGGGCAACTAACTAGTCAGTAGTCACATGCCCAGCCTTTCTTAAATATGCCTGCTACACCAGAGCATAACACCCACGCATACACGCTTGCACGCATGTACACACATTCTTTTAAACATGATGTAGACTATGTGGATTCACGTTGTAACCCGGATTTTTCTCCAGTTGAAATTTTCCATATTTTAGCCTTTCTAATGTCGGACATCTAATTATGGATTTCTACTTATTTATTTCTTTGTTCACTAACTACATGTACTTCTGCTGCTGCTACGCAGTTCAGATTACAGTATTTATCCGAAATATTAAGGACACATTAACGCCTTATCATATTTGTCCTAAATGTTGACCATATGCAATTTTACTTACTTGCATACCGTATTTACCATAAGTATTCGGATACCTCAACTCCTTACCATACGTGTTCTAAAATTTGAAAGAGTACAATTTACTACCCGATGTTGTGTCTAAAATTGCTGTATGGGGGCAAAAGGGCAAACAGTGTAGACCCTGATGAGACGCCGTGTACTGCGGCGTCTCATCTGGGTCTACACTGTTTGCTCAGGGCTGTCTATCCGGTGGCTCAGTTGGATGCGCCGTCCGACTGGAGACCAGGAGGTCGCGGGTTCAACCCACGCCGAGGTCGGCAACAATCTTTCGTGAAGATTGATCATGAAATATTTTCTACGATCATTCTTTCCCTTCCGCTGATTCAAGAAGGGCAGTTGTCAGTTTCTGGTGAAAAAATGTGCACAATACTTGTTAACCGCTTAGAGGACTAAGCCTGCCCAGTAAACGTGTGGTTAGGTAAACTGACCACGCTCGACATGACCCCATTGGGTTGACTGGGCCGTAAAACCTCAACACACTATCCGAATACATACGATAAATACGGTACATTTGCAACTTTTCTTTCAAATGACGACATGGGTAGTAAGGGAAGTTAGCATAATTTGCCTTTTGGACAATTCAATTGGGACTCATGTGAGATACTCGTAACCCCCACTTTTTCTAGAAATAGGGACTTAGTCCGGTGTAAATAAATATCCAAACAGCAAAATGTATATAACCCACACCATAAGAAATGGTGTCTTCTAAGCATATATGATGAGCAAGACTTAAATCAGGCTGTGCGATGTGGAAGTTAACATCCGTTGTGACTAATGGGGGACAGGTATGACCTTGTTGCGATTGCAGGATCATCTAAGGCTTCGATGTCTACAAAATGCGCCAATGTCACTTTTCTTATGGCGAGGCTCAAATGCTGAAGTAGTGCTAAAGGAGCGAACTCTTGAGAATCTTTTATTGAAGGCTTTACTAGTTACTTCCCTTGCTTTTTCTTTTTTCACATGAAGTGAATGCATTTGTTGTGTGCGCGCGTGCATGTATGTGTCCGTGTTTAAACAGAGTTATCAACTCTAAAAAATATAATTAATTCTATCTTTGCCATGGTATTGTTGTTTGTTAACCCTAAAAGCGCTAAGCAAATTAGTAGCAAACGATATTCTATTATTTTTTCCAGAGAAAATAAGACTTGGCATTTCATGTCAACCATCTGCTAGGCAGACAATTCGCATGAAATGTCAATCCTTATTTTCTCTGAAAAATACAGCGCTTTAATGTTTATCTATCTACATGTACTAAGCAGCCTATATTGACGATGTCCATTCTTTCGAGTCTTTGAAATTTGGTTTAGTTTATTTGAGCCTAGGTGAATGGCCCTGTCAACACTATTTCAGCTGTTTGAGCTGTCTGAGAGAGGGAAAGACAAACCAAGAATGAGGTAGATGAGAAAAAGGCTCAAACCCTGATCTTGCAGGGCCAACCCCCTGAAAGTTTCAGCAAGAGGGCGTACCACCCCATCTCCCATCTGAATTGTTCTACCGGACTGGTTACCTCCGGACCGGGTGAGAAGCTTATGTACGAATTCGATATAGATAGCGTATAACGCCCTCGGGGGTGTAACTTCCTATATATGGCATAGTATGGATGTGCTTGCCGAATAGCCCCCTTTTTCAGCGCTGCCAGGTATATGATTGGCCCTCTTTTTTCAACAAAAAGTATATGAATGGCCCGATTTTTCTGGATTCCTATGTGAAAGGCCCCATTTTTCTGACATCCTGGTATATGCACATATTTTTCGCTCAGAGATTTTTCGAGGCTGCTTACCCTCTTGGTATTACATGAATTGACTGTAATATTTGTGTAACAACTTGCAAAAAATGGGTACAAAAATTCAAAGAGCAATATATGAATAGGTCAGCATTTTGGATGAACAAGTATATGAATGGGTCCGTTTTTTCAAAGGCCAGGTATATGAATGGGGTAGGTTTTGAAATATTGGCTCGCTCACCCGTACCAAAATTATCCCTAAGTTACCCCCCCCCCCCTCCCCCGACCGAGATAACGCCATGCCCTTTCAGTCAGGCAGATCAACCAAAATGCCTATGCAAAGAGTGTAGATCCAGATAAGACGACTCTTAACGAGCCGTCTCATCAAGACCTACACTTGTGTAGATCCAGATCAGACGGTAATCAAGATCTACACTGTTTACTATTCTGCTTTTGACTCAGGACTGAAACCCCTACATGCATCAGTGGACAAGTCCAAATTTAAGATTGGAAGAGTCCACTTCAGAAACTCAGGGATAAAATGGTTAAATCAGCAACACAAATCTAGATTTTCTGGCGTAGCTCCGTGTGCTTCAGGGTACCTTTCTATGTTAAGTCTACTTTGAGTTGAGTTGGGTTGAACGAGCAAAGTTTTAAGATCCTCATCAGACTGCGTGGATGTGCAAGTTAATCTGCGGCTGCACATGATTTGCATTATTCCATAACCCAAATTCACTGGGACGGTATATCTGTATACACAGACAAGTGGTATATTCGTAAGCGTTCGACCAAACAAATATGAGACTTTCTGAATAAGAAAGAAAACATTATAATACACTTTTCAGAGCCTTTATATACTCTAAACAGCATTGGCATCAGGAATAACATCAGAAATAGTACGTGAAACTTGGCGCTAACATGACCGCTAATAAAGGACTCTCAGCGTAACGTGACCTTCGCTGTCGGTATATGGAATAAAGAAAATCTTATGAGGCTGTGTTAGCCAGCTAACTCTTAAAGCGCCATAACACAACTGCAACAAATAATATTTTGTAATATCATTTCATGTTGTTTTTGTTTTGTTTTTTTCAGAGAAAATAAGGTTTCACATTTCATATGAATCGTCAAGTCTTATTTTCACTGATTAGTAATGCCAGGCGTTCTCTATCTCTCTCTCTCTCTCTCTCTCTCTCTCTCTCTCTCTGCTTAATAACAATCAAAATAGACTGGCGTATACTATAATTTTGCTTGGCACTTAAAGGGTTAATTAACAGGACCCACTCTCTTTCACCAGATGGGCCGCTTCATGTGAAATGTATCTTCGATGCGTGCAAATAGAAAAGATCTAGCCAGCGAAACAGACGAGCCCGATTAAGGCATTTGTTGTAGGTCCATATACTTTGCTTTGTACAATAAATCACTAAGCTAATAATTACATAAGGCTTTGACCAGACTATGCAGATACGCAGTCTGTTCTGGGCTTATGGCAGATGCACAGTTTGCTATGGGCCTACGGCAGGAAGATACCTTTTTCCCCTTAGTAAGGCTCTATTTGGGTTTTATCGTAAAACCACACTCTATATCAATTCACTTTATTAAACTGATAAGATGGTCAAGAATCTATTGTATACCAGTAAATTTGTCAAATATTTATCTAAATTATCCCTTGACAATAACCAAAATTGATCAGACTACCAATAACGAAATCCGGAAAGACATTTTAATTTTCCGCCAGAAAATTTTCGGCAATAAAAATAAATTGATAGCAAACACGCTAACTAGTATAGCCAACAAGCAGGCATGCAGATGTCTTTGTGTCCAGTCGAGTTAGGTCTAGCGATTTGAAGACCGATCATATTTCTTCACGTTTTTCAAATTTCTGCATTATTGAACCTTTCAGCAAGGACTGAACTCTGAAATTTACAAAGCACATTTTGCGCTTTCAAATAAAATCTGTTTTCAACAGATATTTTTTTCTTCGTTTACAAACATAAAAAAAAAATAATCTTTTTTAGTTTTGTTTAAATATCCACAATTTCATATATTAAAATTTCCTTCCTTAAGTTAAGGTATTCTTAACTCTAAGGAATGATTGTGAAACTGGGAGCTGACCAGTGCGAGTGCCTAGTCTGGGCATGCGCAGTTGAAACTGAGCATGCCCAGTCCAGGCACACCGCAGTCTGACCAGGACAGCTACAAAATTTACAAAGTCCGAAGATTGCTGCAGTGCTCAACATGCGTGTACCAGAACAGAACAGAATTTTATTCAGGCTTAATTTATACAGTTTTGGTCTTTCAAAACATAGCCTTGCGTCTCCATACAAATACCGAAACAACCCTGTGTATTGGGACAAACAGGCCAGGGGCCACACTGTTTCCCACTAATCGCGGCAGTTTATAGACACATTTTTTAAGACAAGTGTGGTAAAGAGATAATGTGTCCAAATATTTTGAGTAAGAACGATGATGCCTGAAAACAAACATAAACTAATACATTTCGGCCAACTTTAATTAACTACCACATAAATTTTTATGTCAAAATTTCGATACACCCTTACTATCAGGAAGATGATGATGATGATGATGATGAGTTGATGTTTTACGTCCCTTTCAACATTATTTAAGTCATATCGAGACGATGGAAGGATGATAATGAAAGGCTCTGTGCAATGAAGCGCCTAGCTTAGCTACTAGGCCAATATATAAGTATGTTTGTCACTTTTTGTTTACTTATTTTTTTTATTTTTTTTTTTTATCATTTATATTCTACTTTTTGATTCAATGTTTAGCTAGTCTATGGATGAACTTTTCTTCTGTGGTTGTCTCTGAAATATATCTTAGAAATCCAGACCATATTATCTATAGACTAGCCACAGAGCTCAATAAGCCGCCCCCCCCCCCTCCCCCCCCCCCCCCCCCAAAAAAAAAAAAAAAAAAAAAAAAAATATATATATATATATATATATATATATATAATATATATATATATATATATATATATATATATATATATATATATATATGTATATATATATATATATATTTCTAAGCCTTGGGCAAGGGCTATGAAGCGCCGTACAGTTATGAGTTGAATTTCGCTTTCAGCGGTATTTGTAACCCGGGAACTAGCCACGCGGCCACCTGTCCGCTTCTCTGATTGTGAACCTGGGCCCTGATGTCCTCGACTTAGTGTCCCGTAAGATTTTTTATCTTCCAATAGTGCTCATAATTAAGGCGATGGGGTACATGTGACAGATGTTTTTTTCAATTTCCGCCAAGGGAGAAAACTGTTATGATTTCCTGTTTGTTTTACTGTATGCCAAGCCCCTTCTGTAAAGGGATCTATTCTATAAGGAAAGAATTTGCTCCCTCTGGGAGCAAATTCTTTCCACATAGAGTAGATCCCTCGTAGAATAGACCCCTCTTCTCAAGAGGATTAAAACAATTTCGACATTGTCTCCATGAAGTTGTAACAATTCCTCTTAAGAGTTCTGAATAAAATGCCAAGGAAAACAAATATCATCCAGGTGATATCGAGAGGACTGCAGTCTGCCGGACGAGGACTTAGAAAAAATACAATACAACTAGCGGAATAGTCAAACGATCAATGTCGATAACATCAATGCTTAGTTTAACACTTACCACACTCTGGGCAAATACAGCAGACGACAAATTTATGATAATTTCCTTTATTTTCCAGAAAATAGGGCTTGATATTTCATGCAAGATGTCTCCTTAGGAACTTGTATGACATGTCAAATGCTATTTTCTGTAAAAAAAAAAAAAGAAAAAAGAAAATATTTCAAGATGTCGTCTGCTGAAATTTTACTCAGCACGCTAAGCGTTGAACATTTTAAGATTGATGAGTGTTATCAAAGTACAATTGACGATTGTGAACTTCACAAAATGTCGTTTACTGATACTAATCGAACTGGATCACAATTTGAGCTTTTCGAAAAAATGAACCTCAAAACAGACGACAAAACAAGCACTCACACTGCTCTTTGTGATCACTGGACCAATACCGTTTCTCTCTTTTTGAAATTGAAAATGTATACGAGGCTCATTGATGAGGCCTAACTGGACAAAACTAGCAAGTGTGGTCCAGAAAACTTCGACACATTAGTTATTGTGTGTGTGTGTGTGTGTGTGTGTGTGTGTGTGTGTGTGTGTGTGTGTGTGTGTGTGCGTGCGTGCGTGAGTGTGTGTGTGTGTTTCCAGTTGGAGGAGGGGGACTCTGAATGGTTAGGCCGGACTGGGGACCTCTTTTCTGACAGGAGCTACTAAAACAGCCGTTGAGATTCTTGTAGACTGGCTCCAGTCTCCAGTGACTAAAGTTTTTTCTCATAATCCTGTTTGATAATCCACTAAGATAAAACCAAAAAAATATCATGACTATAAAGGCTGGTCACTAGTGACAAGCCTCTATAGTCATGATTACTTTGGTTTTATTTTAGTGGATTATTAAACATATTATAAGAAAAATTATTTTGTCACTAGAGACTGGAGCCAGTCTAATATTCTTATATATTAAACGTTATCACATAGTAGCCTGAATTCCCAACATTCAGCATGAAATATCTCGCGATGTAGATGATCTACATGCATGAAAATATGATAAATCAGTTATACCATGGTTCTGCACATTTACGTGCGATAATGCACTCGCTCACGCTCGTGCATTATCGCATCGTACATGCACATGAACCATGGTATAACTAAGACATACAGCCAAAGTACTAACATCAGACGTCCTTTCTCCCAACAGACTGAATATTGACGCCATCAGCGTCTGACCTTTCAATTATCCTTGCCAGGACGGAAATCTGCTGATCCCATATGCAGGAATTCTCGTACTATAGGTACTAATCCGCACCAATCGGTCCCTTCTGTGACGTCACAGCATGTCGCTAGTTCTCAGACAGGTACTAGTGTGGAAATGTATAGAATTATATAGGAGCCCATCATTTAACTAATAAAATCATTTATTTTCAATAATACAAGATATTATTATAACCTCGCAATAGATAGGAAAATGTATCTGCTTCAATTTGATACCAAATTTGTTGAAATAAGATAAATTTTAAAATGGCCCAGATTGTAATGAATGCTACAAGGGTTTTTCCTTATTAAGTCTTTGTATTTTACAACAAAAATGAAAAATTGCCTTGATTCAATCGCCCAAAAGTCATATTTTTTAAAATTTCTCCGTTCATTATAACCTCTCATTCGATAGATCTATTTAATACCTATAGTTATGTAATAAAATATTGAATAAATTATTTTGTTAAAAATGGCCCACAGGTTGCAGAATATAGCTATATTTTAAAAATGCGGAGAGAAAATATGTAATGATTACACAGACGCAGGTCTTGTGTACATATGATACTAGCATGAATTGCAAAAGAGGTTGTAAGAATTTGAAAATAAAAAAGAATTGGTATCCATTGATAGTATTATAAAGATTATTTAGCTTCAAAAAGGAAAACAAAGATATATATTTGTGATACTATAAACTTATTTATTTATTTTTTGTTTATGTCGAATTATGTTTTTATTCGGCAATTTATTGAAGCTTTAATGAAAATTTGATATAATTACTTTTGACCATAGGAAAACTACAAACTGCTTAATTACTTGTTTTTTTTTTTGTTTTTTTTTTTTTTTTTGTTTTTTTGTTGTTGTTTTTTTTGTTGTTGTTGTTGTTTGTTTAATGATGAAAAAAAATGCTTTGTCGGGATACAAGAAAAATACCTAAATGCGCGGCCACTCTTGCGATGTTTTCTTAATAACAATTACTGCTAATGAATGCCAATTATGTCCTTATCTTGACAAAAGAAAACAACGAAATCACTTTTTACATAATTAACATACATGCTTATGCGCAATTTTAATTGCACAAACAGAATCAAATCCAATATTTGATCTTTTTGCATAAACTAGCACTTTCATTGACACGATTTGCTCATTTTAGATTCCTGTACACAGATAAGGACTATATGAATGAGATTGAGTCTCTCTCTCTCTCTCTCAAACGTTCTCTAAATCTGTGAATAACAAGAGTCTCTCCAAATTAATAAAGTAGCATTAAAAATGAAGTGCAACCATTGTAGTTCCAGATCAGCATGTGCATACATTTTTTTCTCTGATAGAATATGCAAGCTCTATTCAACATGCGGTGTTAAATATGTATATTTAATAAAAAAAATATAATATTTAAAACAAAATACATTAAAACAAAATGATAATTGATATTATTTTCAGAAATTTTGTTTCATAAAATGGTTATCTAGGAAATTAAAACATAATGATACTAATGATATTATTATTATTATTAGAAGTAGTAGTAGTAGTAGTATTTACTACTACTATTATTATTAGTATGTTGTACATCACAATTCCGAAGAATAAATATTATTAAGCTGGTCATATTCGAAATGTTTTATTTGTAAAATAGCCACATGGACAGTTTATACGATCGTACATGTGTATTTAGGAGTAAAATATTGGTAATTACCGTATAAACCCTATTAGACACATTAAATTACTATCATACTGAAATTTAATCAAGTCCGTTTGGCTACCTATTGACACAGCTTATACCTGCTATCTGAGTGGCAAACAGTGTAGACCTTTGTTAAGATACTCTGTGATGTAATGTCTGATCAGGGTCACTGCCTTTTCTTATGGTGTGTTTATCAGAATCCCGAGGTTAAATACTATAAACCACTTTCTCAGTCAGATTCAAAAAATTGTTCAGTACACACCTTTTCAAACAGTACTCTAAAGACAATTGTTTCAAAAACAAACCTGGGATACCAGATGATTCGATCAAGTTCTACTCTTTACAACACTTGCCCTATCTTTTTAACAATGCCATTACAATGCCATTTTTTTTTTTTTTTTTTTTTTTTTTTTTGAAAAAGATTCAATCATAATTGTTTCTTATGTTACTTGAAGACATCTCAAAGTTCTTGAAACGATCAACAAAACATTTTACTTTCATTTATATTAGCATTAAAAAAAATGTTCAAACATATATAAATACAAGTTAAATAACAGCACGTTGTTTATTTTCTGGTTCCATTTGTCTACCATTATTATTATTATAAGCCTCAGGCCACTGGACAATGTAATAATAGCTTAATCTATACCTCATGCAATAAGAACAAAGTGGTCAAAATATCAAATGAACATCAACATTTGAAAAGGACCATTATAACTATGATCAAGGAATATGGGCAAACAAAGCACCATCTTTAACCGTGTAACTAAATAAACACTAATTACTGTAGAATATATTGATTAAGATTTAAAAACCTGATCAGAGTGTGCAGATGCGCAGACTGATCTGGATCTTTAGTGTTTGCATAATACATAATTTCCCTTTTTTCATAATCTGACACAACTGCCCTTTATCTGAGACAGGTCACGTGGTCCTGCAATTCTTGAGATGATAAGATAAAACTAGAAATAGCATATTCTACATGAATTTTTATGAAAGTTTTTTGACAGTTTGTCTATTTTTTTTTCTCTTAAGTTTAAATGATTGTTAAACAACGTTCATGCATCAAGGGAAAAGTGATGATGATATTCTTATTTTTCCCAGAAAGTAGGCTTTGACATGTCATGCGAATTGTCTCCAACAGAAATAGTTTGTATGGACTGTCAAACTTTATTTTTTGTTGTTTTCTTTTTTGTGGGGGTGGGGGAGGGGTAAAAATTTTAACCCTTAACCTTTTCCACTCTCTGGGCTACTTCAGCAGCAAAAAACTGGTGATATTTGTTGAATTTTCCCCAGAAAATAGGACTTGACATTTCATGCAAATTGTTTGCAATGGAGATGCTTTGCAAGAAATGTCAAACCATTTCCTTTTTTGGGGTGGGGGTGATATTTGATCCCTAAACGTTTATCACTTTCTGGGCTAATTCAGCATGCAATAAAGTGGATACTGTCTTAGTTTATCCAGAAAATAGGATTTTGTCACTTCATGCAAATAGTCTTCATTGGAGACAATTTTCATGAAATGTCAAATCCTGTTTTGAAAATAAAACATACAGAGGAAAATTGTTCAGGATAAGTATTTGGTGATTGTATTTTTTTTCTCCATAAAAACATATGTTGTGGGTACTCATTAGATGAGCCTCACCAAGGTTCTTCAAATGAGTACTCATAACATGTTTTTGCTTCACCGAGGTGCATCAAATTAATACCTACCACATATGTTTTAATGGAGAACTGGAGAAAATTGTCCCATATTTATGTTGTCTGCAAAACTTTTACCCAGAGTGCTAACTGATAAGTACTATGCTTATTCGCGCCACCAATGGGTCCTAAGTTTATGAAATAGCTCATTGTCTTTATGCTGTGAACAAAAAGCCCAAAGCTATTTATGTACCTCTCTTGAAAGAAATGTCCTGTTTGTACACCTCTGTCCAGCTGATGGTCTGTGTGAGCTTTGCAGACTGGTTTCAAACTACTAAATTATCAAATTACCAATAATTTAAACCTCTAAATTTGCGTGTTTTTTTTTTTGTTTTTTTTTTTCTAATCATGTATGTACCCTAATACTACTACTATGCTCAGGTACAGAATGGCCAGTAGGATTGTTTAGCATAAGCATCTGCACATACTGATCTTAACAATCAGATCTGTAACACACATTTAACAAAGAGCATAACCTTGCTCAGAAAGCGCAATGGGGTCTTGATCCACAAAGGGCACATACCTGAAGGTTGCTTAAAACACAGTAATATTTGATATTACTCATTTATGCTAAAAAAGGGATATTGACAAATAGATAAGAACTTTAGACCCAGATCAGACGCCGCATATCATGGTGTCTGGTGAGCATTGATTAAACACACTTGATTGCATTCTGATTAATAGGTTTCTTTAATCTGTGGTGATAGTACTGATGTGAAATAGGTTACCTAGATCACCTTAAAGAGTAGGTAGCTTTAATTACTGTACTAACAAATGTCTTAGGATAACCTAACTTAATAACGGAGGTATGGAGATTGCCCTTTGAGGTTAAGAAGTGGATGACATAGGCCTTTCCCCTGTACTCATTATCCATATGCTTTTTTCTTTCTTTCTTTCTTTCTTTCTTTCTTTCTTTCTTTCTTTCTTTCTTTCTTATTGTAACAACAAATGTATTAGGATAACTTAATAACGGAGGTACGCAGACTGTCCTATGATGTTAAGTAGTGGATGACATAGGTCTTTCTCCCGTATTCATTATCCATAGGCTTCTTTCTTTCTTTCTTTCTTTCTTTCTTTCTTTCTTTCTTTAGTTTATGGTTATCATAAAGTATTTTTTTTTATTCATTCATTCATTTTTTTTTTCGAATTACTTATATTTAATTAAATTTTCCCATTTGTTTTCTCCAGGTGAAATGATCGTTTTTTCTTTCAAAAATTGTACCAAACTATCATCAGATATTAAATACAACCTTAATTAATCAACTCATTTGTTCTCTTAGATTAACTATTGTTCTTCATTTTAAAATCTTACTGAGATACCATTCATTAAATATAACACTTTTTTAATTTATTAATTGCTTTTGTTTTCTTAGGTTAAACTATTTAAATTCGTTTAAAAATCATATTGAATTATCTATAACTAAATACAACACTTTCTATTCAATTTGAAATAATGAAATAATAATAATAGAATAATAATTTATTTTAATCAATAATTAATATTTTGCTATTATCATTATTAATCAATTCTTAGGTTAAACAATTGATATTCTTTTGAAAATCATACTGAATAATCTGCTGACATTCATTCATTCATTCATTCTAACTCGGACCTATTCCAGTGTATATTGGGTCCAAGAGCAATGCATCCACACATGATTTAATCTGAATTGTAGTAGTACTGTAGGTGTGTGACACTGGGTTGATTACACACCAGCTACACAGGTAAGACGACGCTTACGGGCCTCTAGTCAAAGGGAATTAATCGAAACCGATCTAAATTGGAATATCGATAACCTGAATGACAGTTCCTGTAATACGATAATTCCTGGTAGTGCAGTTTTTAGAGATTGCCATGCGCTGTTTGATCAAATAAAGGTATATAATCAAATAAAAATATCAGCAACTTTTACTTTGGTAACGTACGTTACATTGTTGTATAATCGTCTCAAGATGACTTGTAGATGTGAACCGCAACTTAAGTTCCCCAGCGGACAAACGACGTTGAGACAACGTCGATTCAACGTTGTTTCAACGTTGTGTGCCTGCTGGAAATACGTATATTCCGACATGTGTGCCCAACGAAGACTCAAATCAGCCTACGAATCCACGCAGTCTGATCAGAGTCTTCTTTGTTCACATGAAGAAACTTTGCATCCTTTGGTATCTAAATGCGCCCAGTGGAAATCATGATCAGACTGTGCGAATGCGCAGGCTGATCTTAATCTTCGCCGGGCACACATGTCCGAAGGTACGTTTGTTTGACATTGTGGCTCATATATAGAAAATGGTTAACCAAGGAAATTCTGCCAAATAAGTCAAAAACAGAGTCAGAGTTATTTCCTTGTTGTTCTGGTATCTATCTTAGAATGTTTATCAGTACTTAAATTGCCTAATGTACGTCGCATATTCAGTATGAAAAAAAAAAAAAAAAAAAAAAAAAAAAAATCGGGGAGCAAGAACATATGCTTTGTTTTCTAAACGAATTAGACAATATTCACTGTGGAAATTGCAGAAACTAGTATCACGTTTGAAAGGAAAGCATATCAATATTACTTAAAAGTGACTCTTCTTTTCTATCACGATAGATATGACGTACGCCCATCTAAAAGAACAAATTAGAAGCAAGAAAATATAGGATTAGCTTACAATACTTACCTCGAATGAAATGCAAATGATTTTCTTTGGTAATATAATAGAAACAACATATCAACACTTTTTGAGAATTAAAAACAAAGTTATTTATATGACACTTTTAATAATTCTCTTCATAGTTTTAACGTAAAATATTGGGCCAAGTTATACATGTAAACGAGTTGACGTTTTTTGTAGCGGTGCAAAATTTCCGACAACATTCAGCCTTATAAAAAAGAAAGTGCTCCGTACCAGCGGTGCTCTGTACCAGCGGTGCTCTGTGCCAGCGAAGCTCTGTACGCAACATAAGGTCTTAAACAACAACCTCATCTCGTTTCAGATGGCTCTGTGATTTTGGTAACTAGGTAACGTGAATGTTGCCTAATTGTAATGCAAATATGCAAACACACTTATGAAACATTTTATATTTTTCATCGGAGTTCACTCAACCAACCTTGTAAGTATTGGTAAAGAATCAAATAACTACCCATATCCATTTTTAACTTTCTTGTATTATCAGTTACGTAAGAAAGATCGCACGTATTTGCTATGCCTGGTTTTAACAAGTCATATTCAGATTACACCAAATTCAGAGAAAAAAAAAAAATACATAAACTCTGGAAGAAATAAAATTTCATACTCTGTACAATTATATTTTAAAGTCTACTTTGTATATATGCACAAATCTGTAATTTCCGTAGCCATGACAAATAAGTTTCATTAATAGTTTTAACTCTTTCACAAATTATAGTGATATAGATGCAATATTATGGATCTAAAGTAAAGGATAAAACTATTTTCAATATTTTACTCATTTCGGGTAAATATGGGAATAATAACATATAAAAGGAGACAGTGCTGAGGCTGTCGTCTGTTAAAACAGTTCTATATTTCTGTATATAAAACACTTAAATATGTCATAGGCCTTCGGGTGGCAAAGTTATAGTAACTTCGACTTTTACATTAACGGTCCATCACTAATTATTATTGTATAAAAAGCAGTGCCGCACCTTATTAACAGCCGTGCATTAACCGACGAAAAGCCGTGTATTAACAAGGCAATTCACGCGCTGTTAATGCACGGCTACGCAACTTTCAATATACTCGTACCGGGGCGACAGAATTGCTGCCGTCACGAGATGTGTACTGCCCTGTCCTAGAACAAGCATAGTACGTGGAAATAGCGCTCGCGCGACATCGGTGAAAAGACGAAACAAAATAGTGCAAGAAATAACGCGAAAAGTAGCAATTGTTTCCAGTTTTTATGCAATAATAGCGATCGAACATGGTTTTTCAATGCATTAAAATTCGCCAGGTCCCTAGAGAGGTGTTGAAAACCGGGGCCTCTGGCCTCGGTTTTCAACACCTCCCTCGGGACCTGGCGAATGTTAATGCATGAAAAACCATGTTTGCTCCCTATATTGAGGAAATATGCTTCATGAAGGTGAGTTATTTATGCCAAATTTAAATTATCAAAGTGAGTCTTGATTATAAAGTGTGCCTCATTTTTAAACACAGAAACGATTTTGTAATATGTATGCTTCACTTGGTATAGTTACGGTATATGTGATGTAACCTGCAGATAGACTGTTGGACAATGTTAACGGTTCCATTGAGGCTTTGACTTTGGCACAGCATATTTATTAGAAGTATGTTATTGCTTGATTTATATTTGCATGTGTTTAGTGCAAAAATCTTATAAACTTCCTCTATTGGTTGTTTATTACTAAGTGCCACGTAGGTAACCAAAGCATTATAATGTGGTGGCTGTGGTAGGGTAAAGGCATGTTGTGCTTGCAGCTAGTGATAGCATTGAGATGGGGTGGGGGAACATTTTGTTTTAATTTCTTCTGTTTTTATTGTCATTCGCTTCCCTCTGTCAGCTCTATCTACCCCTTTCTTCTCCATTACTGCATGTATCTCTCCTATCCCATCTCCCCTTTTCTCTGGGAGAATACAAAATCAATACAACACAAGAAAACAATCTGGAAGTTACTTTGATTTAAAATAAAGATTTTCATTATATACTGAACCAAAAAAGAAACTTTCGCGAGACTTCAATGGGACTGTTTCCACATATGTGTATATTAACAGTTTTTATTCGTATTTGTTATTTCACAATAATTTAAAATCTATTCACCAAAGTTCATTTACAGTCTGAATATTATCAATTTCATTGGATTTTTTAAATTTCATTTGAGGTAGGTGTCGATTTTATTTTATTTTATTTATTTATTTTTTTTTTTTGCTTTAGTAACGAGTATGCCCACCGCGAGCATTGCTAAAAGCTTGGCAGCGACGACGCATTGAGTGGATGAGATTATTAATTTGAGCCTGGGGTATATTATTCCACTCTTCTAGCAAAGTGTCACGGAGCTCATTGACGTTACCAGGCGGATTTTGACGTTGCCATACACGTGTGTCAAGATTATCCCAAAGGTGCTCGATGAGATTTAGATCCGGGCTTTTTGAGGGCCAGTCGATCGTCTATGAAGTCAATATTGTTGTTTCGCAAGAACTGGATATTGTCACGGGCGACGTGAGGTCTGGCGTTGTCTTGCTGAAACACAGAAATAACGCCGTGATTTTGTAAGAGAGGAACAACGTGTGGGGCAAGGACACGATCTCTATACTTTTGAGCGTTCAAATTGCCATCAATGACCACTAATTAGTACATTAACTTATTCCGGCCCAGACCATCACGGAACCCCCACAGCCAAGACTATCCCGCTGAAGAACGCAACAGTCAGCGTAACTTTCATTCTACGTCGGAAGACCCTGATCCTACCATCACTATTGGACAATGCAAACCTGGATTCATCTGAAAAAAGAATCGTCCGCCAGTCTTGCCTTGTCCAGTTGATGTGTCTATCAGCCCATTGATGCCTGTCACGGCGATGACGATCCGTTAATACTGTTCCGACGTAGGGATGACGTGCACGTAAATTGTTCTCAGCCAAACGATTTCGTACGGTTTGAGCGGAAATCCTGGGGTTATGAGTACCTGGGGTGACAGACGCTGTAGCTGTCGCAGTTAAAAACGATTTCGTAAATGTTGGTTCAAAATATAGTGTTCTACCGCTACGTGGAAGATCTTCCGTGCTTCCGGTCTGCACAAACCGCCGTCTCAGACTTCTAACTGCCTGCACAGATGATCCAACTTGCGCAGTAACATCTTCCGTTGAAGCTCCTGCCTCTAACATCCCAACGGCTCTCTCTCTTAAATGTTTCGCAATTCGAGGCATCGAAATTTTGCCCAAATTGTAACGATATAAAAGTGTTTAGGTATTTTTATGACTATAGTCGTCAAGTGCAATAATTTGCAGTGAAAAAAGTTAACACGTGTAAACCAGATATGTCCACCCCGTGCGTGCACGTGAAAATGGAGGTTTTGTCAAAACAGACGATATCGTTCGACATGAGGTGATTATCTGACCGATTTCCCAAAGAAGGACGTCAGTGTAAACTACTACATATACACATTTTTCTACATGTTGTATTTAACCGTATAAGTTTAAGACCTACTTTGCAAAAGTTTCTTTTTTGGTTCAGTATATATTGTCAATAAAGTGACAATTTTACTGATTTTTATTTTATTTTTTTTTCTGTGTTTTACTGTTTAGAATGTCTTTTTTAAACATACGTTATCGAAAATTGTCATTATGGTTTCATTGTATCAGGTATAGTTTATAACAATCCGATACTGGCCATTTAACCGATAATTACAGTTGCAAAATAGACAGACGTATGACAGAAATGTTTGTAGACAGTCCTAAGTTACAGGGTTACAACTGCATTCTGTTGCAGCGAAACTTTCTTGGTCAACATGTATATAGGCTTACGTTTGTTGTAAAAACAAACTGCTGATTAAAGACTAATAAATTTCATTTAGTTAATTAGTAAATCGTTAGAAAATCCAAACTATCTTAATTTCTTTTGGTTTTGTGAAAGAATGCCTTTTCATTCATTTTGATGTTTGAACGAAAATATAGTATGTTACCATGGTAAACTCCGCTGACAGACATGTCTTAGAATTATTTTTGAGGGGATAACAAAACGAATGTTAATAATTTTGATTATTATTGTTCATTGTGTCATAAAACGATGAAATTAGTGAGAAAACTCAATTCTACAGAACGTATAAAGACTCAAGTTTTGGCCAAAACTTCCTTCCCTGGGTAATGTATATGCTAGGGTACTATAACTTCTTGTGTGAATTGCTCAAGACAGAATATCTGACAGACATTTTTTTTTCTTTTCCGCCTGCATTGCACTTGCAGATTTATCCAGGTTTTTGTTTTTTGTTTGTTTGTTTTTTTTGGGTTTTTTTGGTTTTTTTTTTTAAATAAACAAATAAATAAGCAAATAAATAAATGAATGCAACCACGTTATCAGGATTTTGAAAGAAAAAAAAAATAAATAAATAAAAAAAAAAAAATAGGCGTTAAAAGACTGCGTGCTTTGGATTTGATAATTGTTTGGAACTGAGACTTAGATAATCTAATTAACTACATGTATTTGGGTAATATCCGTTAATGTTTGACTGAGCTATGCCCCTTCCTCGCTGGACTTCGCAATAAAATGAAGTCTTGTAATCAAGATTTCGAGAAAAAAAAAATATGAACTAGGGTTTTGATGTTTGACATGCTGATTAAAGCCAGACTTGCAGATCACCTGATTTACTTTTGTGTAAAATATATCAATTTCTGACTGAGTTATGCTCCTTTTTGGCCTTTGGATGACGGCTTATTTTCAAATATTTTATAGAAGACGTGTGCCTGACCTTACTCGTCTGTGGTCGGGCTCACCGAGGTTCTACTAGTGCTTGTTTTTTTTTTTTTTTTTTTTGTTGTTTTTTGTTTTGTTTTATTATTATCTTTTTTTTATTTTGCTCTGACAGTCGAGACTGATGAGTTATGATAAGTAGAGGAGTTAAACAGGCGACGGTTGGACGTGCATAAAACCAGAACTGCGTTCAGAAGTGCAAGTTAATATATAGCGTTTTGCCCTGGACCTCTGCTCCTGTTCGCTCTCGCCATTAGGCACAGAGATCCGGGGCAAAACGTTCGCTATCACTTTGCGCTACTACAGCCCAGATTTAGCGCCGTTATAGCTGGTTTGCTGTTGATCCTTCCGAATGTGGTAATGTAGTAATGATTGGTACATGTGTATCGACATACAGTTGACTCTCGTTATCTCGAACTCGCTTATTTCGAATAACCGATTATCTCGAAGTGAAAATCTTGTCCATGCCTAAACATGAAAATCTAACAAGTAAACAATATTGTGGAAAAGAGGAGAAATTGCTCCTAAGGAGCAATTTCTCCTCTTTTCCACAATATTTTCGATATATGTTTAACGTCAAGAGTCTACATATAAATTTGTTAAATGTGGTTGTTCGAATTATTTTTTCCTCAATTCTGAAAATCTGATGTGTCGAAGTGTTTCAGAGAATCCCTTGGAATTCGAGATAACAAGAGTCGACTGTATTTGTACTGCCTTGCGGTACAAGCCTGGGCGCCAGCTGTTACAGATGAAAAAAAAAACATCGCATTCTGCAGTCGGGAATCGAACCCGGGGCGCCTGCATGACAGGCGAACACTACCGCGACGCTATAAAAACCACATTCTGATGGGCTTGGTGGCCTGATATTGAGTAGTTGTTCAAATTGAGATTCGGGAACGAGTCTAATCAAAGCATTGACAGAACGGCACTTAACCCTTGATTTCCTGTTATTTAAGTATTGTGGCGTCTGATCTGAGTTTGCACCGTTTGCCAATGTCCCAAATGTTCCAGTCCAGGTTTAACAGATCTCAGAGTTACAGATAAATCTCCAGCAATAGCACTCTGACGTCACATCGACAAGAGTAGCGCGGTTATATAAATAACCGTTACCCTGGATTTCGTCTAACGCGCGGTTTGGTCAGTCACGTGGACAACTACCTTAAGGAAATGTTGGCTTGTGTATACGAAGCATAATATACGTGGCAAAAAAAGTTAGGGATATTTGTGTGTATGGTGAAACAAAAGGAAACTAAGACATATCTGAAATCTGAAATTGATATATTTGATTACATCATTTCATTTACAGACAAAACTCCATCCGTTGGAGTCTGTAGCGCTAGATGCGGATGAGAAAATTTGTATGGAAGATCACTAGGGTCACCAATAAAACCTCACAAATCTGTAGGATGACAACGCAAGACCTCGTCGGGCGAGGATAGTACAGCAGTTCCTGCAGCTGAACAATGTGGATCATCTCGATTGGCCTGCTCGATCCCCTGACTTGTCGCCAATTGAGCATGTTTGGGACATTCTCGGCCAGCGTGTACGACAGAGAGTTCCACGACCAAGAACTCTCCAAGCTTTGGGCGCAGCCTTGCAGGAGGTGTCGAGGAAGATACCCCAGCTACAGAGTGCCAGACTTATCAGGAGTATGCGTCGTCCTTGTGTGGCCTGCATAGATGCAACAGATGGACATACGCGATATTGACAGATTTGTGAGGTGACCCGAGTGATCTTCCATACAAATTTTCTCATCCGCATCTAGCGCTACAGACTCCAACGGATGGATTTTTGTCTGTAAATGAAATGATGTAATCAAATATATCAATTTCAGATTTCAGATATATCTTAGTTTCCTTTTATTTCACCGTACACACAAATATCCCTAACTTTTTTTGCCACGTATATAAACAATCGACTCAAAAATTGAGAGGAAAATGTAGTTGTGATAGGTTTATAGTACTCTTGTACTAACTTGCGATACAACCTGGCTTATAAAGGTGACGCGGTAGAGTGTTCTCCTGTCACGCAGGCGACCCGTGTTCAATCCTCAGCCGCGGAAATGTGATTAATTTTTACCTCACCTGAGCCGAAGGCGCCGGGGGAGCTTATAGGATGGTAGCCTCTGTCGTCGTCGTCGTCGTCCGTCGTCCACACTTTTAGAACCGGAATATCTTTGCAGCCTGCAAGCAGATCTCAACCAAATTTTATAAAATAGGTCCTATAGGCTTAGTTTGGGAAAATGCTTGTGAACAGCGTAGCTTCTTCATTTTTTGTTGGATCTTGATGAAACCTGCAGATGACGATGACATATATAAAATCTCGGACGAGATCGAAAATGAGTCAGATCGGATTAACAATGGTAGTGTTACGTCCCCTTGATTGTCAAAAATGACCATTATCGACCTCGTGAACAGCATAGCTTCTTCATTTTTTGTTGGATCTTCATGAAACTTGCAGATATCAATGACATGGATCAAATCTCAGAAGAGTTCCGAAATGGGTCAGATCGGACCACAATGGCAAAGTTACGTCCCCTTGATTGTCAAAAATGGCCATTATCGACCTTGTGAACAGCATAGCTTCTTCTTTTTTTGTTGGATCTTCATGAAACTTGCAGATATCTATGACATGAATCAAATCTCAGAAGAGTTCCGAAATGGGTCAGATCGGATCACAATGGCAAAGTTACGTCCCCTTGATTGTCAAAAATGGCCATTATCGACCTTGTGAAAAGTGTAGTTTCTTCATTTTTTGTTGGATCTTCATGAAACTTGCAGATATCAATGACATGAATAAAATCTCGAACGAGTTCAAAAATGATTCAGATCGGACCAACAATAGCAGAGTTACGTCCCCTTGATTGTCAAAATGGCCATTATTGGCCTTGTGAACAGCGTAGCTTCTTCTTTTTTTGCTAGATCTTCATGAAATTTGCAGATAATAATAACATGCATAAAATCTCGGATGAATTTACAAAATGGGTCAGATCGAACCAACGATGGCAGAGTTATGTTCCTTTGATTGCCAAGATTGTTTGTGAACACTCTACAGGCCACGTTTTCAGCCTACTCAACTTTAAACTTTCTCAGAGTGATATCCTTGACAAAATGTCGGTCAAGTTCGAAAGTGGGTCATGTGGGGTCAAAAAATAGGTCACTAGGTCAGACAATAGCGTCGTGCGGCATCAACAGTTTGCTTTCAAAGCCTACTGCTCCTACACCCCAGGGCCAATTGACTCGAAATAGTGGGAAGCATCGGGGTGACTTGTAGATCAAAAATAGCAAAAAATTATCTGATCGGAAATCCAAGATGGTCGCCATGGCCACCATCTTAAAATTCTAGTTTTCGTTTTTTTTTCCTGAACAGAAAGGCTGACTTGAAACTTGGTAGGAAGCATCGGGGTGATTTATAGATCAAAAATAGCTAAAATCATTCCGATCAGAAATCCGAAATGGGCGCTGTGGCAGCCATCTTGAGAATCCTTTTTTTTTTCGCTTCTTCTCCTGAACCGAAGGCCAACTGACTTGAAACTTGGTAGAAAGCATCGGGGTGACTTGTAGATCAAAAATAGGTAAAATCGTTCCGATCGGAAATCCAAGCTGGTCACTGTGGCGGCCATCTTCAAAATCTATTTTTCGCTTCTTCTCCTGAATCGAAAGGCCAACTGACTTGAACTTGGTAGGAAGCATCGGGGTGACTTGTAGATCAAAAATAACAAAACTCATTGCGATCGGAAATCCAAGATGGCTGCCGTGGCGGTTATCTTGAAAATCTATATTTCGCTTCTTCTCCTGAACCGGCCAATTGAAAGTTGGAAGAAAGCATTGGGATGACTGGTAGATAAAAAAAAAACACGAAAATTGTTCCGATCGGAAATCCAAGATGGCTGCCATGGCTGCTATCTTGAAAATTAAATTCGCTTCTTCTCCTGAACCGAAAGGCCAACTGATTTGAAACTTGGTTAGAATCATTGTCTTGTAGAGTAAAAAAAAAACTAAAATCTTTCCGATCCGCAATCCAAGATGGATGCCATGGCTGCCATCTTGAAAATCTATTTTCCCCTTCTTCTCCTGAACCGAAAGGCCAGTTGACTTGAAACTTAGTAGGAAGCATCAGTGTGACTTGTAGATCAAAAATAGCTAAAACTGTTCCGATCAAAAATCCAAGATGGCCGCCATCTTGAAAATCTATTTTTGTTTCTTCCCCTGAAGCAAAAATCCAATTAACTTGAAACTTGGTAGGAAGCATTGGGGTGACTTGTACATCAAAAATAGCTAAAATAGTTCTGATCGGAAATCTAAGATGGCCGCCATGGCCGGCATCTTTAAAATCTATTTTTAGTTTCTTCTCCTTAACTGAAAGGCTAATTGACTTGAAGGTTTGTAGGAAGCATCGGGGTGACTTGAAGATGAATAAGAGTTTAAACAGTTCGATCGGAAATCCAAGATGGCCGCCATGGCTGCCATCTTGAAAATATATTTTTCGCTTCTTCTGCTTCTTCTTCTGAACCAAAAGGCCAATTGACTTGGATCTTGGAAGGAAGCATCAGGGTGACTTATAGATCAAAATTAGCTGAATCATTCCGATCGGAAATCCAAGATGGCCGTCATGGCTGCTATCTTGAAAATCTAATTCGCTTCTTCTCCTGAACCGAAAGGCCGACTGACCTGAAACTTGGTAGGAAGCATCGAGTGTGTTGTATTGCAAAAATAGTTAAAAGCGTTCCGATCCGCAATCCAAGATAGCCGCCATCTTATAAATCTATTTTCTCTTCTTCTGAAACGAAATGTCAATTGACTTGAAACTTGGTAGGAAGCATCGGGGTGACTTGTAGATAAAAAATAACGAAAATTGTTCCGATAGGAAATCAAGATAGCCGCCATGGCCACCATCTTGATAATTTATTTTTCGCTTCATTTCCTGAAACGAAAGGCAAATTGTCTTGAAATTTGACATGAAGCATCGGGGTGACTAGTAGATCAAAATAGCTAAAATCATTGTCATTGGAAATCCAAGATGACCGCCATCTTGAAAATCTATTTTTCGCTTCTTCTACTGAACCAAAAGGCCAACTGACTCCAAAAACTTGGTAGGAAGCATCAGGGTGACTTGTAGATATATAGAAGAGTTAAAATCGTTCCGATTAGAAATCTAAGATGGCCGCTATCTTGGAAATCTATTTTGCGCTTCTTTTCATGAACCAAAAGGTTAGTTGACTCGAAACTTGGTAGAAAGCATCAGGGTGACTTGTAGATCAAAATTAGCTAAACTCCTTTCGATCAGGCACCCAAGATGGCCGCCATGGCCGCTATCTTAGAAATCTGTTTTGTACTTCTTCTCCTGAGCCGAAAGAAACTTGGTAGGAAGTGTCTGGGCGACTTGTGAATCAAAAATAGCTAAATTTGTTCTGATCAGATATCCAAGATGGCCGCCATCTTGAAAATCTATTTTGAACTTCATTTCAACAGAAAGGCCAATCGACTAGAAAATTATAGGATATATATATATATATAGCTAAAATCATTCTGATCAAAAATCCAAGATGGCTGCCAGGGCAGCCATGTTGAAAATCAATTTTGAACGTTTTTATCCTAAACCAAAAGGCCAATTGACTAAAATCTTCATTGGAAGTATCGCGGTGACTTGTAGATCAAAAGTAGCTAAAACCATTCTGACTGGAAATCCAAGAGGGTCGCCATCTTGAAAATCTGTTGACTCGAAACTTGTCTGGTAATCAGATGAGCGATACAGGGCCATCTTTGTCCTCTTGTTTAACCTATCGTTTGTTCGTACTTGTTTTATATTGTATCAAATTTTGATAAATTTTGCACACACATTAATAATGACAAAAGGCAGGTCGTGCACCTTACCGATAGTTGATTAGGTACAACTTATGATTTCTGTTTAACTCTTTCAAAAACAAGCACATTTAGAAATGAGTTAAGATGGTGTATGCAAAATATACAGATTTACAGAAGTCGCAAGGCATTTTTTTTCTGAATCCCATTTATAAGTTGCTGTTGTAAGGGTATTTCTACCCATGTTTGTGTTTCCACTGTCAGTTATACTACGAGGGCCTCGTAATAGAATTGGTAATTCGTATATTCCTGTCTGAAGATAGTGGGGACATGGTTCAAAGAGCAAAACTGGCAAAAAGTAGACCATTGAAAACGGGGCATTTCGATCGCACATCAGTACTAAATAATAATAAGGAGGTTACCACCCCACCCCCTCCCCACCCCCTCCCTGCCCCCTAGAGATCCCGGGAGAAGTGTGTGCTTTGAATCCCTTTGTGTATTTTGACATGCATACTATCGGAACCAGTTCATTTACTGCTAAAACTATGTCTTGTTCATATACTTGCCTTTTCCCTCTCGTATACATTTTCAGCTTTAGCAATATGTATAGGCTAAATCATCAAATAAGATCATCTTTCTTATGGTTCACGGAAAATAAGCTTGACATTCCATTTCAAATTGTGAATAAAATGTCAAGCCCTGTTTCTGTGAAAAATAAGCAAAAATACTATATAGTATTTTCAGAGTTCGGCTCTGTCCGTTTTTAGTAGGTATTTTATCATTTAGCACACTATGGGCGAATGCAATAGACAACAAAATGTTGTTGTTTTTTTCTCCTTATTTTCCCAGAAAAATAGGATTTAATACTAAGGGAACAATTTACATGCAGTTTCATAGCCTTATTTTCTGGGAGAAAAAATAAGAAAACTATTTCAAAGTATTATCTGCTGAATTTTTCACCTAGTATGATAAGCGTTAATAAATAAAATGCGTTTTCTACATGAGTTCTGAGTTCATATCCATTATTTATTCATTTTCAATTTCATCTTCCAATTAAGTGCACGACCCGTGGGCACAGTCGCACTCAGTATAAATCTTAAAACGTCCATGAAGGAAAGCTCTCTATGTATAGTTTAAAAGCAAGTTAAAAACAGATCGTCCTCAGTTACGGCCTTGGGATATCAGTATGGGCGAGGACGTTGAAGTTGTCCATTGATGTTGATGATATAGTGTTGTCAGGCAGGGCATTCCAGAGCCGGATCGCGTTGACTGAGCACAATTATTTGGTGACCTCTAGTTGATACTCCTGCAAGTTTTACTGGTATACTGGTGTTGACGATCTTGTACACCATTATAGTCTTGTTCTGCTGTCGCCTTGTTTGTAGATCCTCCCATTCAGGTTATTGCACCATTGATGTGACACTGCTAGTTCGGCTGTAGTCGTTGAAGCAGAACGTGGGGGCCCGTCTCTGATCAGCTTCTACTTTCGCTGAGTTGGTCTTGGTGTGTGGACCCCACGGGGACTGAATACTCAAGTTGGGGACGGATAAGGGACTCATAGCACTTTGCCTTGACATCATTCGTGCAGGCAGAGGAGTTTCTTTGTAAGAAGGCTATAGTATGGCTGGCCCTTTTCTTCACCGTCCACGTGGCTGTCTATTGTGACTCCAGGGTACTTCGCTTGAGAGTGTCTTTCAACTGTTAACCGTGGATGAAGTAAGAAGTCTGTATGGTCTTGCGTTTATGGGTTATCCGGATGTATTCGTATTTGACTGGATTAAACATCATTTGCCGGCCTTTTCCCATTCCTGAAGATAACCAAGGTCATTCTGCAACAACTGCGTCTTGGTTATCTTGGGTCGATTTATACAGTAGACAATCATCGGCGAACAGTCGTACTGATGAGGTGACTCTTGCGGATAGGTCGTTTATATACACTAAGAATACGAGAGAACCCAGCACTGTCCCCTGAGAAGCTCCGGAAGTGACTGGAGCAGATGATGATGGTTTTCCACCTAGGACATTGGCTCCTATCGGCGAGTAAGCTCTTGATCCAAGGCAGGGTCTAATTCCATAATGATGATGGGGCTTAGCACCAAGGCACTGATGTGGAACTTTATCAAACGCCTTGCTGAAATCCAACAAAATGGTGTCGATCTGTTGGCGTCTGTCGAGTCTTGTTGCAAGGTCATGCATTGTGATGAGCAGCTAGGTCTCACAGGATATCTTTTGTTTTGGGAAGCCATGCTGATGATTGCTCAGTATCTTGTTGCTTTCAAGGAACTTCATTAAATGACTGTGGACAATTTGCTCCATGATCTTACAGCAGGTCCAGGCCAGGGATACTGTTGTGTGCATCCTTACAGCGGCATCTGGATCTGTTTATATCGATTCTCGGCCAGTCGGTCTGTTTCTTGGAGACACGCGCTTTTCTGTAAGCCCTCTTCGTCCTTCTCGAAAGGCGCCTGATATCATGGTTTTACACCAAGCCTGAATAAACCGGGCAGACGTTAGTTTCGAAGGAACGTATGTATTTATGCACTCATTGTTCTTTGCCCTGAACTTGTTCCACAGTAAATTCACTGACATAGATATAGTGTTTCTGGCTGAACTGTGATAGGTCAGTAGCTTGCTTGTTGGCCCTCTTCCAGAGATAGATCTTTCTCTCTACACTGGTTTCTTGCGCGACGGTAGAATACTAGTCTATACTAACACGATGTCGTGATCACTCAAACCAGGTAATGCACCAGTCTTTTGAAACCCCCATCTCTACGGGGCCGGGGAATAGCGAGGCTTTTAACTTTCCAGTTTGCAAAGCCCTGCCGGTAAAGCCTGCACAGCGGGGACATATTTATGGTAAAATACCTGCTAAAATCCCCTGCGACCCGGGTGGGGTGGGGCAGGGAGGGGTGGGGCAGGGAGGGGTGGGGTTGATAATAATAAAGGACCACAAATGAACTAATCCATTTGGATAGAATTTCTTACCCAGTCCCTTCAGAGCTTCTTAAGAAATTTGGCTTTAACACACACACACACACACACACACACACACACACACACACACACACACACACACAGAGGAAACCTACATACTGTAATCTTACACAACTCATATTCAGGATAGGCCTATTCTCAAAGCCCTGCTGTTTCTCCCGGCCACTTTAGCGGGAAAGTAAACCTCGGCACATCTACGGCACTGCCGGGACTCATCAGAGGTTAGAAAACGGCACTTAACCCTCAGAGACTTAACCCCGCTATGTCCCCGCTATGAATGACTGGTGCGTAAGGGAACACAGCGGTCTAATATATAGAGTTGGCCGGGTTGGAATCAGAACTGAAGTGACTCCCATCTCACCACTTCAGTTTTTTTTTTTTAGTAAAATGGGGAAATCATGGGGTGAGGGTGGGGGATGGGTCAGAAATTATAAGGAAGTCAACGCACGATGTGTGAGCTTTTAATATTCAAACCTTCTTTTCTGAGTCTCCCAATATATATTACAAACACATTTGAGTATTTGTGTTCAACAGCTTGGTATAAAAAATATAAAAAAAACACACACAAAAAAAACGCATCGGGATATAGCCAAAAGTTTATATCCAAGCTATTGACCTACTTTTTTTTAAGTTTTTAAAGAGATCGCAGTTATCTTCCACAAGTAGCAGGTGCTTGTGATAAAGCCTCCCGCCAGATGTCGCTCTTCCTGACGTCATTACTCAAGCGGGCTATTCGATAATGAAAACTACACAGCCAATTTGTTTATTTTTGAAATCTTTGGTTTGACGTTTCTGATTCTATGAATAAATTTTGATTTTACAGAATTGTTCTAATTTGTATTGGGCTCGAATAACAGTAAGTGTTTTTCATTATTTATTAGCGGTTTTTACAATACTGTAAATGTAGATTAGACAGAGATACAAAGAAAGCCATGCGACGCGTGAGATTCGCTCGAGTGACCGTGTTTACCTGTCAAAATCACATGTACACGGCAGATGTTCGATGTTGAAAATATAATTTCTTTTGTAAAAAGATAACAGTTTGTGATGAATTAACAAATTTGACCGACATTCCTTATCAGTGTGCCTTTTTAAATGTTCGAATAAATATATCAGTAGATCTACACACAAATCCTATTATACTGTAAACATTCTCATTTACACGTTCCTGGGTACACAGTTTGGATTTAGAACGGGAGCATAGAACTGACTGAATGCCTTTACACATTACTGAGTGTAATTTCTGTTTATGGTTTAACATATAATATAGCCAGGAAGGTGCTGTAGTCATGTTAGCTCTCCCCACCCCTACAGAATGCCACACTTCAAGACCTGCATTGGCTGTTCCTTGCAGAAATCTTTCTTTTTTTTTTTGTAACTGATAACACCTATTTTATGGTTAATGATCTCAATCTCAAAGGAGGGACAAGGGAAGAGGGTGTGTGGGGTGGGGGGTAGGGAGATTTTTTGTGCAGGGGCCATACCAAAATGTGTTTTATTTTACTAATTTGATTTTACTCTATTTTCTATGTACTTCTATGCAATAAGTTGAATGAGTGGGTATCAGAAGTATCTAATAGATGTATTGAAGTAAATTCAGGTATATATACAATGAATCCGGTGTTGATTTTACTTCATCGACAAGGAGTGTTACGCCAACCGTGGCTTGCATTCACTTCTTTTACGTCTGATTTTGGTAATTCTCCATTTTGGTTTATCTCTAGTTGATTACCGTAATATAGGTAAGTATTGGGACAGGAAAAAATAATTAATTTTTTACGTGTCCCAATACTTAGGACTACGAAAAAATAATTATTTTTTAGGTGTCCCAATTCTTACGTTCAGCGAGGCAAAGGCATAAACTGTACCGGTAGCCATTGTGTGTCACGACCGCCGAAAGTTGTTGACAATTAAGACATAAAATGGGTATCGTCTTTTTTGATGTACTGGTATTATTCTGTTATAATTAATTACATTTACGGAATAAAATGGTTTACCTCCTATTTGCTTTGTTTTCTTAAATTTCCGCATTTAATTCATGTCATTAATCCAGAATTATAACTGTTAAATGTGTACAAAAGCGTTAAACCAAACAAGATAATTGCGTCATTGATTGGTCATGTGTAATTTCGCCCTTCAAAGATAGTCGCTGTACACAGCGGGTGCCTTTGATGAGTGTATGGGAAATGGACTTTAAAAGGGGAGCAGCCACTCATTGCTAGAAAGGCACACTGCAATTGATTAGTCATATCAGAGTTCTCACTAGGATTTTGGAAGTAGGAGTTTAAGAATCCATCTCTGAGAAAAGTTGGAGTTAAAATTAAAAAATAGGAGTTTGACCTAGAAAACTTGGGAGTTTTTGGCTAAATATGAAAACTTAATATTTAAGGACATTGTCTGGACAACTTCATTTTTCAACATAATTAACCTTGACCACTGAGTGTCTGGTAAGGGTCCAAAAGCTTTTGGGGCTTAGGAAATAGTGACAGGACTTCCATTAACTTCCAGACTAAGGAAGTCCCAGACTTCCTACCCCTCAAATTTGGAAGTCCCACGGGAAAATCTAGGATGTCCCACTTTTTTCCCTGCTGCGGCGGTCTGCCCTATCTTTAGTAGAACAGAGGTTCTTAATTCAGTGTCACACAGAATCATCATGATATACACTTCTCTTAGATGTGTTTTAAACATATCCTTATCGCTTATTAAAATTCGATCGCATCTTTTTGGAAAGCCTGTACTTGTATGTCGGACCTTAGAGAAAGCATTGGTCCAACTTCTCGTTCGTTTCAAAGCCCAGAGAAAGAAAAAATGAAAAGAAAATACATGGGAGAAAACACCCAAAACATGTTTTCTTAAAAACAAACTATGCTGAAATTCTTAAAAACAAACTATGCTGAAATTATTTTGCAGAAATGTATTTAATGAAATATTTGCTCGGATTGAAGCTGATCAACACGAGCGAGCGAGTTGCTTACTTCACAAAAATTGCGGGAAAACGGCGCCGACTCGTGCAACAACAAACAAATAAAAGGCAGCTCTCGATGAGTTACCAACAGCAATACGTTCGTTCGCGGAGAACAGCAAGCAAAACCATCGCAATTCGCCTATATTTAGACTTACTTTGCGTCTTTTCCGCGCTGGTAAACAGCGCAGCCGGAAGAAGGCTACGAATTTAGAAACGGGTTTTCCGAAAATTTTGACGAAAAATATGTTTTCTTCTCATTTGAAAAATTGCTTTTGTTGTCATGACAAACATAAGCTTCTAAATTCAAATTGGTTTAAATTTGCGTTCTGTGCATAATTGATATTTATTTATTTAATTTCACTCGGTAACTCCCGGAAGTGTTGAGGTGTTTTCAGACGACACACGTTCTTAGCAAAATAATAATTTAAGATTTTAAGACGTGAATATTTGAAAATAATAATGACTTCATATAATTTCACCGAATATTTTCGGGTGTCGCAGAAGAAAGTTTAATTATACAAACATCAATTAATCAACTAAGCACGCGTGATAAATACACACAGTGATCACGCAGCCATCAAAAGGGTGCCGCGACGCTTGACACCGATGTCAATAAAACTCCCGCAAGCGGAAAGTGGGACGTCTTTAAAGCTCAGTCAACACAGGTAGCGAATTTCCAATAAGTAGGCGGGGCAAACATCATACAACTCGTTAAAAGTGGGCGGGCTTTTTGACAAATTTTGGACATCTCGGGTATCGATTTCGACGGACAAAAGAAATTTCGGAAGTCCGCGGTACGTCTTTGAAGTTCAGTTTGGACGTCCGGTGGCAATAGAGCGTAAATGAGAATCCTCGGAAGGAAATTTTACGCGTACAAAAGCAAAAATAGGCGTAAAAATACGCCGGATTCGGCGTTTCCGAGAACTCTGCATATAATTTTTAACCAAAATATCAGACACCATGTTTTTTGCAGCATCTGATCTGGATATACATTGCTTGCCCAGGCCTATTTGTCCTAGTACTTATGGCTAATACCATAAGTTACCCTCCCCTGTCCGTCTTGCTGATGCACAGGTTTTCTGGCCCATCAACAGATTGTCAGTAAAAAGAAAAAAAAAATCCATACATTTAAGCAGACAGCACAGCCCTTGTCACTTCTCCATGTAAACCAAATGGATGTGCAAGACTTTTAGGATACGTATGGTAAGGAGTAATACTGGCCGAAATTTTCGGCATCTCAAAATAAAAATGAAGCTATCCCCAAAAAATGCCACAATCGTGAGAAACAGTCATTTCAAATATCAAGGGAATTTGCAGCTTGAAGAAGCGTTTTTCGTGCTAGTTGCATTCGCGCCTAACTGTAAATAACATGGCGTGCTGTAGGAAAACTAACATTATCCCATATGCCATTATTGCAAAGTCTGGCTAATCTGCACTATTAAAGGTACGTAAAGTTAGTACCTGTATTATAAAGTGTACATGCTGAATAGTGAAGATCCTATTCATACTACGTGAATGCGCATGATATCATGGAAATTCTCCATCTTAAGTGTGAAGTTACAGGATATGTTGGTTTTCCCCACAGCAGACCACCAATTCCAACATTTACTGCTCAAGACTTGAGACGTATTCACAACGGGAGATTGCTGGTCGAAGAAAATATACCTTATGCAAATAAAACAAAGTAAAATGATTCTCAGTTATAAAAGGGGGACGGGTGGAGAGTCCATAATTTATTATAAATGCCGTTTTATATAAAACAACTACAAAAACAACAACAAGAAAAAAAAACAAACAAAAAAAAAACAATAACTTTATTATCAGTTTACATGGACTTGTAGATTGGTTTGGGTTTTTCTCTTCACTGTTGTTGTAAGGCCTTTTTTTCTTGTACTGTATCACTCAGGGGTTATCGAATGATAAGTTTCACACTAAATTTTACATTAGCGTTTTATTAGCAAATAAATACATGTTTAAGATAATAGGGACGCAGCATAACACATTAAACTGATGTTTCAGTATAGTGTGCAGACGAAAACTATGATCAGCTGCATGAATAGGCAGCCTAGTCTTCGTATCCGGCTTCTTACTCATTATGCTGTGTCCTTGAATTTGTGAACGAAAAACATGCACAGAAAACAGACAAACAAAAACCAACTGCCCCAAAGCCCCCACCCCTGCAAAAACATGACTGGACTAACAACACTGACCCGAATCGGCGTGCGCACACATGCAGCCTAAATAACATCGGTGTACGACATATACGTGATTTCTTGCTGTAAGGCGTGCAAGCCGATATGGGATCTGAGGTTTTTGCAAAAGCAATAGAAAACAAAAAAAAAGGCAATCACTGAATCCTCAGTAAATTTTCTAGCCATTTCTTTAATAGGCCGTGTGGGTACACTGGAAATTTGGGCCTGCGATGTTCTTACAGGATTCGTACAAACAATATGGTACCACAAAACCTCAAAGTATTGGGACAGACAGGCTCCAGCAAACAATGTAGACCCAGATCAGATGCCACATCTGATCAGGGTCTGCACTGTTTTCACTCATCCAGCAACATTTTAGACACATCAACAGATTGTGAAATTGACTTACAAACCTTTATGACCAGTGTCTGTACCTGGTATCTCAAACAGAAAGTTTTTTTTTTTTTGTTTGTTTGCGTTTATGGTTTACTAGCATAGCGAATCGAACAAGCCATTGGATTTGCATATCTCGAACAAGCCATTGGATTTGCATATCTCACGACAAACGCGTGCCGGACAATTAAAATGGCCGACACTTCCTATGTGCGAGTGTGCCTTTCAGAGTTTCTGAAATAGGACAGTTTAATCAGTCACAAATGCAGATTTTATTTATGTTCTCTTTTCTTCCTAACAATGACCACACAACCGTTAATTAATTCAGAACATTGTAATTACCTCTATTATGTGAACGTGAAGTTGTTTGTAAACAAACAAAACGTGTATCCATTTAGGCCATTTATTGCCGGTTTTAAATAAGATTTTTTTGTCCAAAATCACTGTCCCAATACAAATGATACAAAAAATTATTGAAAATTTTGCCAATTTTTAATATGTCCCAATTCTTTGGTCTTGAAAAATAATTATTTTTACAAATTTGGAAGGTGCCCCAATACTTTGAGTGTCCCAATGCTTACGTATATTACGGTACTTCCCTTTGATTCCGAAAGATCACGAAATAGTCATTGTTTCGGTGGCAATACACATTTTTATGCCCCCGCCACCAAAAAAGTGGCGGGGTATTATGTTATACCCTCTGAAATTTTGAGTGTCCGTCCGTCTGTCTGTCCGTCCGTCAGCGCCCCCCACCATTCTTCTGCCCGCAACTCCTACAGTTTTAGGCCAATCCTTTTTAAACTTTACAGGCGCTTTTAGGATGGTCTGAAGGTATGCATATTGTTTTTTTAGAATCCTGAAATTATTTTTTATCACGTTTTTTGCATTTTTAACTTAGACTTTTTTCGGGCCCTAATACTACAGAAATGTATAGGGTGGTTGTTCAAAATCCCCCCCGAACCGGTGGGTTGATTTTTTAGCCCACCACAGATCTTCCTGATACCCCACTCCAATTCCCACCGCGACGGATTTTTCGTCCACCGCGTTTCCGCCGAGTTCCCTCCGCAAAACCACCCACTTACCTGTAGAACTCCACGGTGGGCAAAAGTTTATCCTGGCGAGCTCGCAATGAAAGATTAGTGACGTCAGAATGATTGATAGCTCCGAATTTTTCCGAGTTTGCATGGGGAGGAAATCGGAACCTTTATTTTGCTTACGCATCATTTCGGCTGATTTGCCGCTGAATAAATATCGAAATATTTCTACCTCGCTGAATCAAGAAGGGCAGTTGTCAGTTTCTGGCGAAAGAATGTGCACAGTACTGGTTAACCGCTTAGAGGACTAAGCCTGCCCAGTAAACGTGTGGTTAGGTAAACTGACCGCGCTCGACATGACCCCATTGGGTTGACTGGGCCGTAAAACCTCAACACAAACAAATTTCTACCTAGAGATTAAAAAGAGAAAAAAAAAAAACTTAATAATTAATGAATAAGACAAGAAATAAAAAATAATGTATTTCTGTTTGTTTATTTCTTACCTTGTACCCGGGTACTTAAAGGGGCGCTTCTGCTATCTTAGAGGTTTTTATTTGGAGACCAACGAGCATCCTCCTGGAAAAAATAAAATACGAGTAATGCCACGTAGGCGGACACATTAATCTCCGATGGTCAGGATCGTGCATTCGATCCTCACAGATTGAGCGATTTATCATGAAACACATGTATTTGCTACGGTCATTCGCTCCTTTCACTGCTTCAAGATTGGCAGTTACAAGTTTCTGGCGGAAGGGAGTTCAGTGTACTAGTTAACCACTTATTGTATAAGCATGCCCCCCTCTGTATTGGCGCGATTCATAAAAAATGCTCTTCCCCATTCCATTTCGCAGTATTGGTGCGATTCATAAAAAATGCTCTTGCCCATTCCATTTCGCAGTAAGATGCGCCGTCTGACTGGAGACCAGGAGGTCACGGGTTCAACCCCCGCCGAGGTCGGCAACATTCTTTCCTAGAGATTGATCATGAAATATTGTCTACGGTCATTCTCTCCCTTCCGCTGATTCAAGAAGGGCCATTGTCAGTTTCTGGCGAAAGAATGTGCGCAATACTGGTTAACCGCTTAGAGGATTAAGCTTGCCCAGTAATATGTGGTTAGGTAAACTGACCACACTCGACATGATCCCATTGGGTTGACTGGGCCGTAAAACGTCAACACAAACAAACAAACATTCCATTTCGCACAGATCAGACGCGTAAAGCAATTGCAGTTAACTCCCTTTTAAGTCAGTTACAGTTAGCTCCCTTAAATCAGTAAAACCTGCAGTGTGAGTACCTTACCCAGCATTTATCAAGGTACAAATGAATACTTTGTTACGTTATTCTCTTACAGTATAATACATTAATTACATTATAATTATTGGCTTATACAGCAATCTTCAGAACCTTCGTATTCATGTAAAATATTCTGTTTTTGTGGCTTCAATATATGCGATATGCAAAACCAAGACAATAATTTATTTAACGAGTAAAAGAGACGCACCGGAGGGAAAGCGTCTTCTGGGCTAATTCAGCAGACGACAGACTAAATTCATTATTCTTTTCTTTTTTTTTTTTCTTTTCATTACCAAGAAAACAGGATTTGACGTTTCATACAGTGGAGACAATTTGCATGAAGTGCAAATAATGTTCTCTTGGAAGATTGAGAAAAATATTTCAAAATGTCGTCTGCTGAAAATTGTACCCAGGGTGCTTAGCGTTAAGGTTTGCACAAACAACTCACGCATGAGTCTGTGCATGGCAAAACCTACAATAAAACTTGTATGAAGAGACGGATCAGCCTGCACACTCTGAGACTGCACATCAGCAGATCTCAGTAGTCTGGTCACAGCCTTCGCTAATCGTAAGTACCCCCTATGATTACTGGGTGTAACAAAACGTCTTGTGTGACGAGCGAAGACGGGTCAGTACGCGCCTGCACATTCTGATAAGAGCATTCGCTGATCATATTTACCATCGTTAGCCGGGCTGTCCAAAACGGAATAAACAGTGCGACTGCAACAGCACATTCTGTTCAGACCCTTCGCTGATCGTACAGTATGCAAGAAGCTTGCTTTATTTAGTGGGTCGATGCACAGACTAACCTGAGTCTTTGCTGGTCGCACGTACATTGTAGTATTGTAGGTTTTATCCGGTTCAAAGTTCGTACATTGTAAATCATACTTCAGACATGAGAACTTTGTACCGACGTAATTTTTGTTTGAACTGGAGTTAAACTGCCCAGTCAATACTATTCATCGAGCCTGCACACTTTTCCGGGCGGGCTTATTCATAAGCTATTACAGCAGAAAGTGACAACTGCCCTTCTTTTCTTTCATATAATTTGACGATAAAGCCTACTTTTGGAGTTATGGCCCTTTGAACACCGAAACTATTTTAGTGATTTCTATAAAATATTTGTGTCCGCTCTGTAACTTGAAAACTGTTTGCGATATTTTCTTGAAACTTAATTAATTTATTAACAAAGTTATGGTACTTGTTTGATGTAAGTGCAGTGGTGGGGCATGGTGAAATGTCTGCAGCCCTTTTATTAGATATTTAACAGGTTGAAATATTGGGAAAGGGTGCCTTGGTGGTGTAGTAAAGCTGCGCGCCTTGTCACCCAGGGGTCATGAGTTCGATCCCAGGCTTCTTTCATATGGGACTTTAAACCAAGGTCCGCACCTCTTTATGAACTAGCTATTAGTGGGACGTTAAAAAACTCACTCACTCATTTGAATTGTCATTAACTTCTGTGGCCCCTTGTTCGTTGCGTGTGTTTTTTGTATGACAGACACCATTTTTGCTTGGGCTGTCTCATTGATTCAATGTCTCTTTGATAGCAGAAGCGCCCCTTTAAGTAAATTTATATTGACACGTGCGGTTGCTGCACGCGAGTGAGAATTTCCCGGTCTTTTACCACATTACGTCATTTATATTGAGCGCGTGCAGTTGTTGCATGGGAAAAGGCAGCTACAGGAATACCAAACATAAATACGTAATTCGTGGATTCGAGGCAGATGTTTGATTCTCTTTGAGATTTTTGAGTGTTTGTTTTGTTTTTTTTACGGCACATTAAGTAAAAATGACCCATGCCGTGCCCACTTGTTGGCCGGACCAAACTACGCCACAGAATCCGGTACTTTTTCATATGGAGCTTTGTTGCAGCCCCTGTTACCTGCTCGAACAGCGAATGGGGGCTATTGGGGTTTTCTATGGACCAAGGGAACACCCAAATATATTTCAAGGAACAGGGCAGCATTGGTTAATATTTCAAGAGAACAAGGGAATAATAATTTTGGGGGATCGGAAAGTGGCAGTTTGGAAAACTCATCCTTTTCTATGCATTGGCCATACGCATTCGTTATTGTCCATCGGCAATCGCAGTGTTTCGATGCTTTATTAATATTCAAAAGGATGCTGATGAGCGAAATTTATGCACCGAATTTGCGATACGTTTTGTGTACGCAGATACCAACAATTCTGTACGCTCATGGTGAATGGGAATGCTTACAATCAAAATTCGTTAATTGCTGTCACACAATGAGTTGAAAAGGCTGATTTGATCAGGTCGGCAGTTAGGTCCTATTCAACCGTGCATGCCGAAAAAGTACGACTGGCTTTAGCCACGGCCCTTTGGAAACAGCTTTCTCACTTCATCGCGGAAACACCACGTGGCCCCCGCTGCTGTTTCAATTGCCTGTCATAATCGCATCGAATTTTACCTGTTTGAAAGTAATTTTATAAGGCGATTTTTACCACGGGAACGCAGCGGATCCACCGGCCCGGGTGAAACCACCATGGGATACTAAAATTTAATCCATTCCATCCGAATCCACTCCCAACCGGCTCGGGGCAGATTTTGAAAAACCACCTGAGCTGTACTGTACATATGATTAGCAAAGGCTCTGATCAGACTACTGATGTGCAGGCTCAAAGTGTGCAAGCTGATCTGTCTCTTCGTGCAAGTTTTATTGTAGGTTTTGCCATGCACAGACCAATGCGTGATTTGTTTGTGCAAAGCATAACGCCTAACACTCTGGGTAAAATTTTCAGCAGACAACATTTTGAAATATTTTTCTCATTCTTCCAAGAAAACAGGATCTGCATTTCATGCAAGTTGTCTCCTTTGCATGAATGTCAAACCCTGTTTTCTTGGTAATAAAAAAAAGTAAATAGCGATTTATTTATTTATTTATCTTTTTTTTTGTTGTCTGCTGAATTAGCCCAGATAGTGGTAATTCGATACCCGTGAGCACCAAGTGTTATAACATAGTATTGGTTTCTAACCAGGAAGACTCTGCCTGGAATGTCTGCGAGGGCATATGACAATATTATGGACAAATGTCATTTTGAAGATTATTTTTCGCCGATGCAGGTTTCTACATTACGTCACTTTTACTCGTTTAATAAATTACGGTCTTGGTTTTGCATATCGCATGTTGAAGACACAAAAACAGAACACTTTACATGGAAACGAAAGTTTTGAAGATTGCTCTATGAACCAATAAAGATAATGTTATTAATGTATATACTGTAAGAGAATAACATAACATAATATTCATTTGTACCCTGATAAATGCGGGGTAACGTCCTCACACCGCAGGTTGTTACTCTTATTAAGGGAGCTAACTGCAACTGACTATCAGAAGGGAGTTAACTGCAATTGCTTTACGAGTATGGCCCATGCGAAATTGGATTGGGAACAGCATTTTTTTTTAATCGCGCCATTAAAGAGGGGGACATGCTTATACAATAAGCAGTTAACCAGTACACTGAACCCCATTCCGCCAGAAACTTGTAACTGCCAATCTTGAAGCAGTGGAAGGAGCGAATGACCATAGCAAATACATGTGTTTCATGATAAGTGGGGATCGAATCACGTTCGATTCCCGCCGGTGCGATGTCATTTTCCCAATAAAGTCAGTGCAAACAACTTCTACCTCGAAAGGAGATATTTGCATCTTTGCATGAGGGTAAAAAGAAAGAGCTTTCCAGAGAGAGAGAGAGAGAGTTTGCAGAACTTGTAAGATTCTGGCTTGTCCATTTTAGGTACATACGGTTATGAGATTTAGATATTCCTAGAGAAAAATGGCTAAACTGTTTTTGCAAACAGTGAATAGTGAATACCCTGACCAGATGCAGCCTTCTATCATTTCAATATGACTTATATCTTTTCTTTTATTTTATTTTTTGTTATTGTTGAAAGAGACAGAAGACACCAAGTCACCGTCATCATTAAGTGGTGATTTGAATGGACAGTCCTAACCCTGGTCCAGTCAGCAACCATCCAGGCCTCGATCCTAGCAGTGTAGATACATTCCAGCGTGTCCGTTTTTGTCTTCCTTGTCAAATGAAATGTATCCCTACTTTAACCCTCGAAGCGCTTAGCATATTCAGCAGACGGCATTTTCATTTTCTTTTTCTTCTTATTTTCCTGCGTAAATTAAGCGTGGCGTAACATGTGAATCGTCTTCTAGGCAGACGATTCACATAAAATGTTCAGCCTTATTTTCACTGTAAAATACTAAAACAGTTAGATCGACATCTCCTGTAGAATTTTCAGGGGTTCAAACTATTTTCTTGGCAGCCGCAGCACGTGCAAAGTGACACAAGAAAAACAGCCTCGATAAAAGTGCTTGTCACATGAAAACGAATGTAGGAAGACTCAGGTGACCATCATCCTTAATCCAAAACTAAAACTGGGCAATTAGAAATCATCCGAGGCTTTGGGCCAAATACGTGGACGGCCTTGCGCATTGGGGCTACCAACTGTTGTTCGGATATACTCTTTGATACTCGCAGCTGAAACATAAAAAATCAGTCGCAGAGTTGGTTGTCGGAAGCAGAACTATTTATGTAAGTGGGTACATTTTGCAGTCTGATCCTGCTGCCGCCAGCTCTAGTTAAACGGGTATTTATTGTATTCGCAGTTGTAACAATTTTTGTTTGATTATCGTCCTGTGAGAGAATGATCTGAGTGGTCAAACTTACCTCATAATATCATAATCGGATTTTTGATTAACGTGCAGGTACAGGGGCAACTTCCACATCAGTGGGCCCCCTTCCAGATAGCTGGCTTGCTGCACGCATGGCAGATCTCACACCAGATCTCCAGGTACGTCTATCATGAGGGTTGATAGCCGAGAGCTTCCACTCTCTGCAATCCCTCTCTGTCAGCTGCTTCCATGTCATTTTGGGCCTCCCAGGCCCATGCTTTCCATCAACCTGTATGTCAAAGGCTGTCTTGATTGCACCACTGGAGCGTTCCACATGTCCATACCATCGAAGTCTTCTCTCCTTCAGAATGAGGTCCAGATCCTCAATGCCAAGCCGCACAAGTAGATCATTGGACCTGGTGGTGACAATGTCTTGTTGCCTGACATTGCAGATCTGTCTGGTCATTGCCCTGTCATTTCGCTGCAGACGCTGGAGGTTCGGCTTTGTCAATGGCCAAGTCTCGCTGGCATGGAGCATTGCACTCCGCACACAAGAGCTGTACACATGGCCACGTGTTTTGAAAGAGAGGTGGCGTGAAGAGAGGACTGGTAGCAGATCCTTGAACTTCTTCCAGGCGGTTTTCACATGTGTTGTGGTTGAAAGTTCACAGCTACCTGCTGCTGAGAGCATGTCTCCTAGGTAGCAAAAGGAAGCTACCACCTAAAGCTTGTCAGGTCCGACCTGGACTTCCTTCTGTGGTCTGCCATCCAAGGGGCGTGCAGTTCCCTGGCACCGTGTACATCTATAGTCAGGGTCCTTTTTCAAGCGCTTGAGCCCACTGCATTTCTTGTGCACCCAGTGCTTGCAGCCATTGCAGAAGATGCTGTTGCTGCCCACTCCAGTGCGACAGACAGCGCATGGAAACTCGCCTGAACTCTGCAGAAGGTCCAGTCCCGTACCGTTGATCATGATCTTTGTCTTTCCTGCATTTACTCTCAGTCCTTTCTTCTCCATTGCTTCTTTCCTTTCTTCTCCATTGCTTTCTTCTGTACAGAATAATCTATCGCCACTCGCAAATACTCGCAAACACTCAGAATATCATGGGTACACTGAGGTCCGCTGAATGTCCTCGGAATATCGAGCTCATAACTTCGAGTAAAATTTTTTCACTCGGAGTGGTTTACTCCAAACCACTCGGCAGAAAATCGCGGATTGTAAAATTAGTCCGCGAAATGAAAAAAAAAATTGGTTCTTTTACCTGAGCAGTACTGTACATGAATGATTTTGTAAAGCAATATTCAAGTAGAATAGAGAAACACCTGAATCTCCAGATCAGACTGCTCCTTCAAGAGCAGAAGCAGTCTGATGAGGATCTCCGCTCTTTGCTCATGATGGTCAGTCCCAGTACTCAGATTACCATACTGTTTCTAATCCTAAGACATTTTTGTTATTTACGAAAATTTACCATAATGTCATAATACAGCTGTTAAAGTCTGTTGGGTAACTAGCAAAGAAAAAGGGTATGGTCTGATCTTGGTCTACTTTCAAGCACAAGACTTTGTTTCTCAATATTTAGGGTATGTAAGGATTTACAGTACTTCTTCTAATCATAAGTAGTGTTTTGTTATTCACATTTACCAATTACCATAATGTCATAAAACTGTCATTAAACTACATTGGGTAACATATGAATGTAGTGATTGCAGTCAGAACCATGGGTGTATAAATATGGCTTAAGGGTCATTATGATACATTATCTGATGCTGGAAACCTTCAATGGTGTGTCTTCTGTTGGTATTACTACAGGTACTTAACTGCACAGTGTTATGTCCCCCCACCAAAAGGGAGGGGCATATTGTTTTTGCTGCAGATTCCGTAGGTGTTAGTGTTACACTTAATGTCTGTTTGATATCTTGTGAACCATTGGCTGACACTGATTCTTACCAAATTTACATTGATATACAGCATATATTACTGTGACAGGTTAAACAATTGGTTAGATTTGGTTACCCTGACCTAATTTTCAAGGTATCAGCGAGACTGTTGAAATTGGGACAAAAAAACATTTGTACATGTAAGTGTAATTTCACATGGACTTTGGTTGGACTCTTACCATATTTGTCTTGATGTATCACTAGGACAAGTTAAATTGATTAGGTTTTGGTGACCTTGACCTGGTTTTCAAGGTCATTGTTTGGCTTAACATGCCAAATTAAGACCAATAAGGGTGTATTTGCTGGTTCTCATGAACCATTGATTGGATTTTAACCAAACTTGCATGAATATATGCTTGTGACTGGATGAAGAATTGATTTAAGGTTATGGTGACTTTTACCTAATTTTCAACATCACACTGGGACTAAAACTAAGCTTATATACATAGTACAGTGTTAAAGCCAGGCTGCGCCATTGCGCCATTCGCGCATATTTTCATATTTTGGCGCAGAAAAAATAAGTTCTTGCGCCATCCAGGCGCAGAAAATTTATTACAGTATTGGCTGCAAATGCGTTGTGATCGAGTGCTTTTACTTGCGGTTCACTATAAATAGGCATAGAAATTATTTTGAAATGCAAAGAAAGCTTTAAAATAATTGAGAAAATACATTTAAACAGACAATCTGGTTTGATTTTTGCCTGTAGTTTACGCATTTTTGATGTTATTTCTAGCGTTGGTGGCAGCCATTTTTTCAATTCTGCCATGACTATTGGTTCAATGCTCATGCTGTGACTATTGGTTCAATGTTCATTTATAAATTCAGGGGTCACCTCACTGAGGGGTAGATCGAATGTACACTGCTAGTACATCACTATCAGAAAGTATAATTGCTGTTGGAAGTTTTCTTTCTTTTCTCAATCTGATTGATTGAATGATTATCTAAAAATATGATTGACTGATTGTCTAATGGAAAGTTATTAATTTTGGATGAAGGCCAGTCCTGTTTAAAATAGAACAGGACTGCTGCTAAAGAGATCATCCAGCTCATCAGTTTGAAGCAATGTTCAAAAGAACTAATTCAAAATGATTTTCAGCTTTTACATCAATTCTCAATATCTAGTTATGATTATCATTCCCTATATCTCCACAGTATTGTCAACACTTAGACAGGCAGCTCACACCCCAACCCCCACAAAAAAAAAAAAAAAAAAAAGAAAAACAATGGCAGCCCCCTGGATACCCTGCCCAATCTGTTGATTTCTTATGTTCATCTGTGTGCCATTTCTTATTGACAACCCTGTGTTAACTTGGAATGTACATCTGATCAGATGTTAAAGGAACAGATTACATGGAGCAAAATACCCACATCTGAGAGCAACAGGTACATTTTCTATAAAATTTTGATCCTTGATTGTACTGTCCCCAGATTTTTTCAAATGTCCCCAACTTTTTGGAGGGTAGGGGCCCCTGGACCCCAAAACTGAAATTCCTGGCTTGAACACTGCATAGTATCTCATAAACTACTGGAAGAATTGGTACCAACTTTCATGAAAATATAATTGGGACAGGACAAAGAGCTGATTAGTGTTTGGTGACCTTGGCCTAGTTTTCAAGGTCACAGCTACACTAAAGCTGTTGAATTAAAGTTAAATAGGGCTTGTCAGCATGGTATCTCCTGAGCTGATCATATGGGTGGCTTTTAATCAAATTTACATTATTTTATCACTGGTACATGATAAAGAGTTGCTTACAGTGTAGTTATGACCTTGACCTAATTTTCAAGGTCATTGCAGGATTTCATTTATAGCAACATTTAGCTATGATGTCTGTTATCTGTTTCCATACTCAATCAAAGAAATCCAAATAAGGTTAAAACAATGTTAATACATGAAAAATGTCTTGTCTGTAGACAACTGTCTTTGCAAAAGTTAACTTGATAAATAAAAGATATTGTAATTATATTTTGCATTTTGATATGGATATATCTGTGTTATCATAACTAAATTAAAGCACATATCTGGCCTATGTTTCTGTCTGTATTTCGTTGTGAATTTAAATTTTGACAGCTGAAATCTCTGCACAATGTATTCTGAAGCCAAAGAATGCAGTTTACAAATGTACCTCCAAAAAATTTCTTGTAATTCAAAGTATGTGTCTAAAATATAAAGGTTAACAGATCTGACGTGGATAGAAGTTGGTATATTCATCTTACTAATCATTACTTTGAAATGTCCACAGACAAGACATATCTACAGACAAGACATTTTTAGCTAGCCTATACGAAAGTACAGGAAGAGCTATTGCACTATCCCTGGCATTGGCACTGGCAGTGGCATTAACAAAAATGTTAAAGTTTTACATCAAAGTTTTGATGGATTTAGTTTATATTTGGTATGATTATAGATGTTGGTCCAAACTTATTGAGCCCTTACCCCTATCCACACTGCTGCTGATGACCTATGGGTCAAGGTCACAGACTTAGAAATTTTATGTTAAAGTTTTGCATAAAAGTTTTTAAGATCTCTTAATTTCTTAATCCTTGCATCGATTTACTTATTTGGTATGATAATAGATATTATTTGTCCAAAATTTTATTTAGCACTACCCCCACCCCTGCTTATGACCTAAAGGTCAAGGTCACAGACTTTATGTTAAAGTTATGCGTTAAAGTTTTCAAGATCTCTTAATTTCTAAATCCTTGTACAGATTTATGAACTTAAGTGTCCAAAAAAGGCGTTTTTTAATGAAACAATATAACACTAATTTTTGCCCATTTTTGGACCACTTTGCTTGGTACTTGGCAAACATGAATTCCAAAAAGTATTTAGGGGTTTTGGGCTGCTGAAGGCAGTCTTTCAGCACTTCCCTGAAACAAAAATAATGTGTGTAAGTCTGTTGTAATGCATAATGGGCATTTTTTAATGAAACAGTATAACACTAATTTTTGCCCATTTTTGGACCACTTCGCTTGGTACTATGGCAAACATGAATTCCAAAAAGTATTTAGGGGTTTTGGGCTGCTGAAGGCGGTCTCTCAACACTTCCCTGAAACAAAAATAATGTCTGTAAGTCTATTGTAATGCATAATAGAGACATATAACAAGCCTTAGGTGAAAAAAATTGCATCTGATCTTGGCTGAGACATATAGCCTAAACTGTATTTCTGTGTCAGTTCATTCAGTACATCTTTAAGCATTTTACCTTGTGATCTTCCATAAATTTTTTCTGTTTTACTGTCTGTTTAACATTATTGATGTCTTTGTTTATAACACTTTCACCTACCCAGGTGAAAAAGTTAACGAAATTTCACTGAAATATCACCAAAATTCTACTGAAATTTCACCAAAATTTCTGTACGGTCATTCTCTCCCTTCCGCTGATTCAAGAAGGGCAGTTGTCAGTTTCTGGCGAAAGAATGTGCACAGTACTGGTTAACCGCTTAAAGGACTAAGCCTGCCCAGTAAACGTGTGGTTAGGTAAACTGACCACGCTCAACATGACCCCTTTGGGTTGACTGGGCTGTAAAACCTCAACACAAACAAACAAACCAAAATTTCATAGGAAAAGTACTGATAAATTTGGTCAATATTCTAGCAGAATTTCATCAGAATATCACAGAAATTCTACTGAAATTTTACCGAAATTTCACAGAAATATCACCACAATTTCATTGAAATATCACCATAATTTCAGCGAAATTTCGGAATTATTATGACCAAATTTATCACTGTAATTTAAATGAAATTTCACTGATAGATCTATGATATTACAGTGAAATTTCAGTGATATTCTTGAGAAATAGCATTGAACTTTCAGTGATATTTAAGCAAATTATTTCATTGAAATTTCATAGAACTTCCAGTGAAGTATCACTGAACTTATTTGTAATATTAACTTGTTCCCAAAAGGCTATATATCTTTTAATTATACTGGGCAAAAGATGGATATTAGATCATCCATAAAATGTCATGGGGAAATAAAACAACTTTAACAAACTCTTTTCACTGAATGGCTACATAATGAATTCCTACAGCTCAGTCTCTGTTTACATGCCATACTCTACCCCACCCATTTTAAATGACTATCTTTTTTTTTAAGAAAAAAAAAAGTCAACAGCCCCTTACTTATGGTGATGTTTGTTATATTTTTTTCAGTCAAAGTTGTGTTAACTAGGGCCTGGCAGCATACTTGGCAGCATGTTTAATCTAACACTATTACTAAAATCATCAGAAACTGTTGACCTTTAAAAACCATGTGCTCCTGCAAACTGTACTGTAACTGCCATCATATTGCTTGATTTCTGCCTTACAGTTCTCCTACAAAATCTTTTAAACTGTACATAGTCGCATTTGTACTCACTATATCAGCTAATGTTCTGTGATATTTGCCATCTAGAAACTGCCTCATAATTAATTTTTCCCTCAACTTTGAAAATCCCTCCATTATCTAGGCAGCCATTTTTTCCCCATCATGCATCTGAAGTGATGATGTCATCACTGATATTTCAGTGAAATTTGATGAGATTTCGCTATGAACTAAAATCTATTCTATTTTCAGTGGCAAAATGATTTAAGATGAAAAAATATATATAACTAAGAAGATACACCTTGCCTAGCACACAAAAAGCACTGCTATACAGTCTAGTTTTGAATCATAGAAATTTTCCTTCCATGCATATTTCAGTTTTGTATTTTCTTTTTCTTGAATTAAAGGCCAAAATATTGATGAAATTCTGTAAGCTGCTTTTAAGCTAGTTTAAATGAAATTTCACGGAAATATCACTGGAGTTGTATGAAATTTCAGTCAAACAGCAGAATATCACTGATAGTTCACTGTATCACCAAAATTTAAATGAAATTTCACTGAAATATCACTGGAATTTTATGAAATTTTGGTCAAACAGCAGAATATCACTGATATTTCGCTATATCACCGAAATTTGGGTGAAATTTCACTGAAATTTCAGTATCATTTTCACCTGGGAATTTTAGATGGTACATACTGCCTTATGTTTTTGGTTTCAACATTCATTTCAATGAAGGGTTTTATTTCATAATTTCATCTGCCATCAGAGTTCTGTTTTTGGAGTACATTGGCAATGTATATGCTGAGACAGGATGATTATGGTCAAAGATGAGTTTTGTTACTTTATATTTTTCTCCATTGCTATCAAGATGAAGCCTGAGAAAGCTGAACAACCAGTTGCAAAATATTGCTGCTCAGGTCTTTTATCCTCACTCCTTATTCTTGGTTTGCCATAATGATTTTTAACACCTTCACCCATGACAAAAGGTGATATTCATTGTTTTATCTTAATTGTAAGTCAGTGAAATAGTTATTATTAAAAGAATTTTGTAAATGATGTTTCAAAATCAATTCTTAAATAATATTTTACCGGTTGTCAATAGCGAAATCACCACCACATCACATCAATAGCCACTTCCTAAATATAATGTTAACTTATTAATGTAGTATACTGTAATAGAATAACGTAACGTAATATTCATTTGTACCCTGATAAATGCGAGGTACATGTAAGGTCCTCACACTGCATGTTTTACTGTTTTAAGGGAGCTAACTGCAATTGACTATTAAAATGGAGTTAACTGCAATTGCTTTACGAGTCCGGCCCATGTGAAATGGGATGGGGAACAGCATTTTTTCATGAATCACACCAATAAAGAGAGGGCATGCTTATACAATAAGAGGTTAACCCAGCCGGCCTTGGTGGCTCAGTTGGATGCGCTGTTCGACTGGAGACCAGGAGGTCGCGGGTTCAACCCCCGCCGAGGTCGGCAACATTCTTTTGTGGAGATTGATCATGAAATATTTTCTACGGTCATTCTCTCCCTTCTGCTGATTCCAGAAGGGCAGTTGTCAGTTTCTGGCGAAAGAATGTGCACAATACTGGTTAACCGCTTAGAGGACTAAGCCTGCCCAGTAAACATGTGGTTAGGTAAACTGACCGCGCTCGATATGACCTCATTGGGTTGACTGGGCCTTAAAACCTCAACACAAACAAAAAGAGGTTAACCAGTACACTGAACACCCTTCCGCCAGAAACTTATAACTGCCAGTCCTGAAGCAGTGGAAGGAGTGAATGACCATAGCAAATTTATGTGTTTCATGATAAATCCCTACAGTCTGTGGGGATCTAATCCGTGATCAGGTCTTGTGTTCGATTCCTGCCGGTGCGATATCATACTTTCCAATAGTCAGTGCAAACAACTTATCGCTCGAAAGGAGACATGTCAGATTTGCATTAGGGTGAAAAGAAAGAGCATTCCAGAGAGAGAAGGAGGGAGAGAGAGAGGAGAGAGAGAGTTTGCAAAACTCACATGTATAAGATTCAGGTTCGTCCATTTTAGGTACATCCGGCTATGAGATTTAGATATTCCTAGAGAAGAATGGCTAAACTGTTTTTGCAAACAGTGAATACCCTGATCAGACGCCACGTTCTATCATCTTGACTTAACAAATATTTTTTGTTGAAATAAATATAAGACACCAAATCACCATCATCATTAAGTGGTGATTTAAAAGGACCACACTAACCCTGGTCCAATCATCAACCCTCCAGGCCTCGATCTGAGCAGTGTAGATAAATTTCAGTCTGTCCTTTTCTGTCTCCCTTGTCAAATAAAATGTATCCATGCTTTAACCCTTGAATCGCTTAGCACATTCAGCAGACAGCATTATTATTTATTTATTTATTTTTTTCTTATTTTCTGGTGTAAATTAAGCGTGACATTACATGTGAATCGTCTGCCCTGCAGATGATTCACAGGAAATGTTAAGCCTTATTTTTGCTGTAAAATACTAAAACAGTTAGATCGGCATTTCCTCTAGAATTTTCAGCAGTGCTTCAGGGGTTCAACTATGTTCTTGGCAGCAGCAGCAGCATATGCTAAGCTTGAAAATAAAATGATTTGAAAGGCAGGAATTTCCGACTTAATGCAAAACAACAAGCTAGTTTGAAAAGGGACATTCCTGCTGCTATAGTGATAGGGAAAAATGGGCCCGCCTAGATAAAAGTGCTTGTCACATGAAAACGAATATAGGAAGACTCAGGCTACCACCACCCCTAATCCAAAACCAAAACTGCGTGATTAGAAATCATCCGAGGTTTGGTCTAAATACATTGTATTGGCAGTTGTAACAATTTTTGTTTGGTTATCGTTGTGAGGGAGAAAGAGAGAATGATCCGAATGGTCAAACTTACCTGTATCGCCACTCGCAAATACTCGCAAACACTCAGAATATCATGGGTACACTGAGGTCCACCGAATGTCCTCGGAATATTGAGTAAAACTTTTTCACTCGGAGTGGTTTACTCCAAACCACTCAGCAGAAAATCGTGATTGTAAAATTGGTCCGCGAATTGAAATTTTTTTATTTTTTTTTTTACCTGAGCCATACTGTATATGTGTATTGTGGCATCTGTAGGGTATAGACACTTTGAACTTCATCAGTTCATGCATCCTGTCTGCTGTCCCCTGTGATTTAGCTACACCAAAATCAGTTCCAGACATTTTATCCAAATGGCAGCTGGTTCTTCCGGACATTCTCAAATTTTCTTGGACAAACTATAAAAGCTAGAAAATCTCTGTTTGCCTGAATTCACCTCCCTGACAGGTGCATTTATTGTGGATTCAGCAGTTGGTGGGGAGCTGGCGTCGTTATCGCCATTTCCTTGCAGGAATTCCCTTTGGTCACTGCTGGATTTCGGTTTGAAAAAGGTCAAGTTTTGTTACTTTTTAGGGAGCATATTTTGTGCAATGTTATGTCCAGCCCTTTACAAAGTCACAAGTGTAATTGTGTTTTTAGTGAGAAATAAGAAAAAATACTAGATGTATAGAAGTTTTTCGACTGAATTTCTAGATTTCAGGATTGGTTATTATTAGTTATTCTCACCGCTGTCATTTGCACATAGCTCCATGTAAAGTGTTTCTTTTTGATCAGCTAAAAGTAGTAGTGGTCATGGTACCCAAGCCATAATCCAAACTCATAAATCCGTAAACAAATGACGAATCAAAATGTTCAGACCAACAGGCATGGACCCCAGAATAAAGGGTGTAATCAGGCGTCCGCAGATAGTAAGCATCACTTGGTAAGCTGAAGCTTTGCCCACCATGCCCAAAGGCCTGAACGAAGGAAATGTAAGTAGAAGCGTATGTCCGGGATTTTGGAAGTCTACATGTACTTATGGCCCGTCATTGGCAAAAACATTAGAAACAATTCTGGAAACTGCCATACAGGGCTTCCATTAACTTTCAGACTCAGGAAGTCCCAGACTTCCTACACCGCAGATTTGGAAGTCCCACAGGAAAATCTAGGAAGTCCCACTTTTTCCGTGCTGCAGCAGGCTGGCCTTTGTTTCGCAAAACATAGGTTCTTATTTCAGTGTCACACAGAATCATCATGATCTATAATTCTTTCAGATGTGTCTTAAAAACGTCCTTATCGCTTAAAATTCGATCGCATCTTTTTGGAAAGCCTGAACTTGTATTTCGGACCTTAGAGAAAGCATCAACATTGGTAAAACTTCGCATTCGTTTCAAAGCCCAGAGAAGGGAAAAAATAAAATAAAATACGTAAATGTTTATAATGAAATATTTGTTCGGACAGAAGCTGATCGACACGAGCGAACGTTGCGTCCTTCACAAATTTGCGGGAAAACGGCGCCGACTCTTGTGTAACAACAAACAAATAAAATGCAGCTCTTGATGAAATACCAACAGCAGTAACGTTCGTTCGCGGAGAAAAGCAAGCAAAACCATCACAAATCTCCTAAATTTAGACTTAATTTGCGTCTTTTCCGTGCTGGTAAACAGCGCAACCGGAACGAGGCTACGCATTTAGAAACGGGTTTTCCGAAAACGTTGACGAAAAATATGTTTTATTTTCATTTGAAAAATTGCTTTTATTGTTATAGCATTGTAGGAAAGACAAGCATAAGCTTCTAAATTTGAATAGATTTCAATTTTCGTTTTGTGCATAATTATTTATTAATAGAATTTCCCTTGGTAACTCCCGGAAGTGTTGAGGTGTTTTCAGACGACACACCTTCTTAGCAAAATAATAATTTAAGATTTTAAGACCTAAATATTAAAACAATTAATGACTTCATATAATTTCATTATTTTCTTCCAAAGATCATTTGTGTCAACGCATTTTTGATGTTTATTTCTGGTTCTGAATTTATCTATTTCCAGACAAGGAAAATCCGCTCGTCTAAATTCAATTTATTAGTGCTTCTTGTCTTTGTTTAACTTGCATAATCTGTTGAACGCGTCTTCCTGCTAAACTGGTGCGCTGGAAAGATTTATTTATTTCTCATGCATTCTTTGTGTATTTGTTAGGTTTTGGAACTGATAAGGTTGCCAGGCAGTTTTTTAATATAAAGCGCAACCTGGAAAATTCCTCCCGACCGAAAATTTTCGGGTTCATTGGTCAACGTTTTGAACGCGCGTGAACGAATATTTCGGGTGTCGCAGGAGAAAGTTAAATTATACAACATCAATTAATCAACTCATCACAATTGACAAATACATGCAGTGATCACACAGCTATCAAAAGAGTGCCGCGACACGTGAGACGGCTGTCAATAAAACTCCCGCAAGCGGAAAGTGGGACGTCCTTAGAAGCTCAGTGAACACAGGTAGTGAATTTCCGATAAGTAGGCGGGGCAAACATCATACAACTCGTTAAAAGTGGGCGGGGTTTTTTACAGTTTTGGACGTCTCGGGTATCGATTTTGGACGGACAAAAGAAATTTCGGAAGTCCGCGGTACGTCTTTGAAGTTCAATTTGGACGTCCGGTGGCAATCTCAGGGTGTAATATACGCCGTACGTCCGCTTAACGGAAGCCCTGGCCATATACATGTAGTAGGGATTGACCAGATCATGATGTCTCCCATAGAACTTCTTAAGTGTTGCTACCAGGTTGGTTTTTTGATACCCCTGGCTCAACAACCTTGTAGTGAGCACTTTCCCATGCTCCATGAAGTCCTGATACATGTAATTTGAACAGGCTGTGGCATAACGGATTAACTATGAACCGTAAACATTGATGCTGGTGCAGAAGGAATATTACTGCTCAGGAATGGAAAGTTAACAATGGGAAAATTGAAGTCATCCCGTTTCTCGTAAATCCTATTAGTAAGCTTTCCATTGTCAGTGTAGAGATAACAATCTAAGTATGAGGAGGAGGCTGCAGTCTCAGTTTCCTTTATTTCAAGTTCATATGGATAGATGAATTCCAAATACTCTGCAAATTTTGTGTTTTTCAGAGACAATGCATCATCTATATATCTGTAGGTGAAATTGAATTGTTGTGCAAGGTGTTTCTTGCCTGCTTTGAGGAGACTTTGTACAAACTCTGCCTCATACAAGTATAAAAACAAGTCGTCAAGCAACGGTGCACAGTTAGTACCCACCAGTATGCCGATTGTTTGCTGATATATCCATCCGCTGAACTCCACAAAAAAATTGTCTATTAGATATTCAAGCATCTTTATGACATCTGCTTCTGAATATTTTTGTGGTGCATCAGAGTGATCCCGAACGAAGTATGTATCTTTGTAGCCAATGACAACAAACTGAAAGCCACAGTTACCATTCTTATGGAAGAAACGACTGGTTGATAATTTCCTTTAATTTAGATTTCAATTTATCATGAGGAATAGTTGTGTAAAGAGTAGAGAAATTGAAGGACTTTATACTGTTGACGGACTGAAGAGATCGTGCCATAAGGTTTTCTAAAAGCTCTTTGGAGTTTTTCAGGATCCGCATCTGATTAACACCACTCCTGGCATATACAGTATCACAATACTTCTGATTTTCTGAAGGCCTTCTTTAACAGCTGTCAGGATCCGTGTTAGAATCTGAGAAAGCGGCTTGGTTCATATTTTTTCTCTTTTTTTAAGTTTTGTGCCTTAATGAGTCACCTTCATCATTGCTCCGGATAATTATTTTTCCAACCAGTACCATATTGATCAAATTTAACCCTTAGCGTGCTAGGAAAAAAATGAAACAGGCCAGTAAGAGGGGGTACCCCCACTCAAGAAGTCATTATTCCCTTAATTTTGCCTTGATTTACATGGAATTTTCACATATAATTTGCCGATCATAGATGGCCATTTTACTGGCAAGAGGATGGTCAAGTCATGTGATAGTCACATGTAAACTGGAACCCTTTTAAGACACTTAAAAAGAAAAAAAAAATTTACAAGAGACCAGCGCCTACTGTGTACTATTGCGAATAAAATGAGTGATTTACGAGGGATGTTCGAAATGAATTGCTTATTTCTATCTGGAGACTTCAAATTTCAAGTTAGCCCAAAAGTACTCATTTCATGTCCTTGAAGTACTCCCCGTTGCTAGAAATGCAAAGTTTCAGCCGATGTATCCACTTCTTGAAGGCGTCACGGTACGCTGATTTGGGCACAGTAATAAGGTACTGATGAATGGCAGATCCAAGTGCCTGTCGGGACTGGTATTTCCGCCCAGCAAGGAATGCTTTCAATTTCAGAAACAAAAAGAAATCACATGGGGCAAGGTCTGGGGAATACAGGGGATGAGGAAAAACAGTTACTTTTTCTTTCTTCAAAAACGCCGTAACTATTGCGGAGGTATGAGCTGGGGCATTGTCATGTAGAAGACGGACATGTTTAAAACCAGTGGCAGGGCGTCGTTTCTGATAATACTTTTTCAGTTTCTTCAGTACTATGTCTTTGTAGTACTTTCCGGTGATGCTTTTGTCCTTTTTCACTGGCACTTTTATTGCGACTCCTTCACCAGAGAAGAAGATTGCATACAAAACCTTCTTTGTACTCAAAGAACGTTTGGCAATTATTGGACGTTTGCTGTGTTTAGTGGCCCAGATCTTATTGCTAACCTTTCTGGCGGGCTCAAAATAATGGACCCAGGTTTCATCACTTATGACAACATTGGTTAACTGCTTTTTGTCATATTTTGGAAACATTTGAAGCAGCTTTTTGGCCACTTTAACCCGTTGCCTCTTTTGCTCGTCAGTCAACAGATGTGGCACCCATCTAGAAGAAATCTTTCTGACTTTCAAATGCTTCTTCAAAATAAGGTGAACCGTTGATAGTGATATGCCTACCTTTCATGTACTATCACGAACTGTAAATCTGGCATCTCCTTCAATGATTTCCTTTATTTTGGAAACGATTTCTTTACGAGATGCAGATTTTGGCCTACCTGATTTCGATGCATTTTTGATGGACTCTACACCAGACTCAAATTTCTTTTTCCACCGCCGAACTGTGTCTTAAGACACACAAGAAGGTCCAAAAGCAGTAGACATTTCAGTCATCAGCTTCTTCAAAGAACAACCAAGTTTTGAGCGAGCTTTAAGCCCGTTTTTCATCTTTTTTGTCGACGCTTCTACCAACCATTTTTACTGCAGTGGTCAATGACTGCGTGTATTCAAATGGCAAATTTTATGTCTTACACTTAGTCTAACATGTACATTTATACACCATTGTGTAGATATTGAATAACCCTATACAGATATGTATTGGTTTTTATCGTGCCCCACGTGGATATGGAGCTAGAGGACAACAAGCAATTCATTTCGAACATCCCTCGTACATAGGTTCTACTACCATTCCTACGTCTTCCTCACTGGAAATGATTTAGGTGTTATGGGCTTTTTCTCCAGGAAATCATGATCAATCTGTTGAAGTGAGTGCTGAAATTAATACCAGCTTCAAATTAGGTATTCTCGGTCTTTATTAGTGTGGGTCAAATCCAGCACCCGACTATCTAATGAAAAGTGGCGTGTTTGTATGAAAGTAGGTTCACTTCTGTATGAGAACACTTGCTCTGAATGGTTGCATGTGGTGTACAGCTATATAGTAAGTATGACAGGATTTAGAATTGGATGACCCCTCCTGGGAGCACATAGTCACCTACAGCAGTGTAAAGGTTAAGGCCAGTCAGTAGCAAAATCAGTATCCATGCTGCGGACATTCTTAGTTATTTTCCTTGGACCAGGGGCTGGTGGGGAAGGGTGTGCTGTGGTTTAAAGAATTTGCTTTAAATTTTTGTTTGTGTCTCTTCTTGTACCTCTCCATTAATTTTTGCGCTGTAGGGTAAGTCATTTTTCTGTATTTATCTCTTTCATAACTTAACAAAAAAAGCTGAAATGGGTGCTATGTGCCACATCCCCTTCTTCAGGAACCCCTATTTAATGATCAATCACCTTAAATAGTACGGGTGATCTTCTTTGGACTGTTTCTTCGTTCACCTGCTCTAGCAATGATCAATCAAAGGTACTTAGCTTTCGAGTACTGAAGTCTTTTCACTGACTTTTAAACCCGTGTGTTATGAGCGATTTTCACTTCCAAAGCTGTTAACACAGATGGGTAACAATCGCAGATGCAATTCTGTATGCATTTGTCGCATGCATCAATGACTTCATCAGTTATGTTGCACACTAAATAAAGACAGTGAATCAATTGACAATGACAGGCTAAAACACCCCATTATCTTATTTGATGCAGTTCTGCATTCTCTTTCCTCATTTTCTGGAGGCCATGTTTCTGCAATCTTGGAAAACCCCAATGCGGAATAGTTACCTGTGATTCCTTGTCGTTAACACTTAATTAGACAATGATGCAGAGAACCAGTCGCTCTTATGCGCAGAAATTATGCGCAAATATTTAGCCGGGAAATAGTCACACTGTGTATCAGGGTGAAACTTTTGCAGTAGGGAAATATCGTTTTGCATACAACCAGACTTTGTTTTCGTTTTGATATGCTACAAATTGACTTTTAGTGTATTCTTCATTAAATATATTTTGGTATTTATGGAAAAAAACATTGCTTATCTAAGGCACTGAACCTCTTCTGACTCAGGCTACTTTATCTAAAAACAGTCACGACATTGCACTCTTACGGGCTACCGGAAAAGCCGCACCATATTGGTAAAAATGCATCCGTGTTTGGGACTAGCTATTTTTCAAATTGACCCATATTTGGTGCAAAAGTATCAGTAATTTACGGCTGTAGGGATGCTTTCTAGAGTACTGCCTTCATGTACAACAGTTTTCATGCAAAAAGAAAAAGAAAAAAAAAAAATTCTGAATATTCCTTATCATCTGTTGCTATGGCCTTGCCATTTTCCCACCCCCCAATACACATGGCTGTCAAAGCTAGTCAGTTCTAGGTAACTTCTCCCAACATTAGAACAAAACTTCTGGCAAGTTTTGACAACAACATTAGTTGACTGAGTGTTATGTGTTAAAAGTTTGACAGATTGCCACCATACTTGTCAATAAAGTACAAGGAAATTCAATTTTGAGAGCTTCCATTATTTTGAAGCATCCAATTTTAAATCAGTTCACACCTATCAGACATTAAATTACATGTATTATAATGAATATTATGTCTTTTTTATTGCTGTGAATCCTTAACTGATAGTCAAGTTTGCTTGAGAGGATTAGAAATGTCACTGCTTAGAAAAAAATGTATGTGCAATTAGATTTCTCAAATCCCTGGCACATTCTGTAGTCTGTTTTTTGTTTTCCTGTAACTGTTCATATTATTATATTTATGTCCACCCCCCCCTCCCCCCTCGGTATGGGGAGGGGGACATATTGATTTTGGTGATTTTGATGCAGATCCCTTTGGCGTTGGCATCATTGTCACACTTTCTTGTCTGAACAATATCTTGTGAACTAGTGATTGGATTCTTACCAAATTTTATGGATATATAATTTGGACATAACAAAGAACTGATTAGATTTTGTTGACCTTGATCTAATTTTTCAAAGTCACAGCAGAAGAAAAGCTGTAAATTCACAGTGGGGTGACATCTGTTTTCTCTGAAAACACTGTTACTAGTAAAAGTGGCTGTTCTCCCTTTCGCCGATTCAAGAAGGGCATTTGTCAGTTTCTGGTAAAGGAATGTGGTCAGCAGTGATGGACTGCTTAGAGGACTAAGCCTGCCCAGTAAAAGTGTGGTAAGGTAAATTGACCACACTCGACATGACCCTATTGGGGTGACTGGGCCGTAAAACCTCAACACAAACAAACAAATAGGCTGCAAATTATTCAGAAATTCATAGGGTAGCATGGGTAGGTAAACTGGAGGCAGATTTTCAACAAGTTATTTGTTCAAATTTTCTGAAATTTTCACAATATTTTTGTGAAACATTGGATTTAAGAGTCAGCAAAGGAAAGTTGAAATATTTTCTTAGATAAAAAATCCATAAAATCACTTTACTATCTTTTCCGTACCACTCTGAAAGGTCTTTTTTTTTCTTTTTTTTTCTTTTTTTTTCTCTCACCCCTGTATTTCCCTAAGTACATGTATTCAGATAGATAAGTTGCCAGCCTAGGTGGCTCAGTTGGATGCGCATCTGACTGGTGATCTGGACCCCCACCAAGTTGCAACATTCTTTCGTCGAGATTGATAATGTAATATATATTTCCTACATTCATTCTCTCCCTTCAGCTAGCCGGCCTCGGTGGCTCAGTTGGATGCGCCGTCCGACTGGAGACTAGGAGGTCGCAGGTTCAGCCCCCACCGAGGTCGGCAACATTCTTTCGTGGAGATTGATCATGAAATATTTTCTACGGTCATTCTCTCCCTTCCGCTGATTCAAGAAGGGCAGTTGTCAGTTCCTGGCGAAAGAATGTGCACAATACTGGTTAACCCCTTAGAGGACTAAGCCTGCCCAGTAAACGTGTGGTTAGGTAAACTGACCGCGCTCTATATGACCCCATTGGGTTGACTGGGCCATAAAACCTCAACACAAACAAACAAACTCCCTTCAACTGATTCAGGAAGGGCAGTTGTCAGTGTCTGGTGAAAGAATGTGCACAATTCTGGTTAACCGCTTAAGAGGACTAAGCCTGCCCAGTAAAAGTGTGGTTATGCAAACTGACTATGCTCGACATAACCCATTGGGTTGACTGGGCTGTAAAACCTCAACACAAACAAACAGATAGATAGGCCTGATCAGTTAGTGTAGACCAAGATTAGATGCCACAGAATCAAGGTCTGCACTCTCATCAAAGTAAATAAGAGGAACTGATACAATCAGATCAGCATCAAGCCCCCAACACCAAAGGGAAAGACAGACAAATACAGTAAAGCAGCCACGGAATGAACAGATGGCAAGCAGAGTTTGCAACTCTTTCCCAGAAAGGTGGCATTCTCTGTTACCCAAACTTAACTGAATATATCTTAAACTTACATAACTGTTTAAAGAAAAAAAAACATTAGAAAGTGAGACACTACATAACAATTAAGAAAAAGTACCACAATGAAAATACTGCCTTGGAATGGTCAGTAATGAATTACTGGGATCTCAACCCTCAGCTTCCATAGTGGTAAAAACATATATTTGTTCGATCCATGTGGAGGTCTTCTAACTCATCCATGAATCATTATGGGCAAAAAATAATGAAATAAATCACAGATAAAGCATATAATGAAGCAAAGATGAAAACTCGACATTTTTTAGACATTAAAAAGGAAGTGAAATTTGACTAATTCAGATTCAGGGTAAGTGTGGTAAAAAGTTTACATGTCTCAGTACTTAAGGGAACTACGGTAAAAGGTGAAATACTGTTGAACCTCAATAGCTCGAACACCAATGGCTCGTTTACCGTGGCTAATTCAAACTCATTTTTGAGTCCCTACGAAAATCTTCGGCTAGCTCAAGAAAACAAATATTTAGGGACATTTAATATATTTAGGACTTATTTTATCATGAATTTGTATGTTGTGTGTACTCATTAGAATTGCCTCATCGAGGCGATTCTAATGAGTACACACAACATACAATGGATGTGAAGGAAATAAAGAAAGAATCCCTAAATTATCGCTATTTGCTTCCTGACCTGGCACAATGATTAACCCTCTGTGGCTCGAACTACCCATGTCTCGAACAATTTTCTATGGTCCCAAAGATGTTCGAGCCATTGAAGTTCGACTGTACTTTTTTTTCCTCTTATCACTTAACCCTTCTCTTGCTAAACACGACATGCCCTGTCTTAGCAAACAGTGTAGATCCAGATTAGTTGGCTTCTGAAGAAGAAGCCAACTGATCTGGATCTGCACTGTTTGTCATTAAATATGTGAATTTCTATCAAAAACTTGGATCAAGTAATCTGTTGGCTGGAAATTAGAAGTGGGCGTGGCATCTTAATTTATTCAGCATGACCATGGTTAATGCCAGGATCATAACTATTAACCATATAATTTCGAAAAGATGTTATTTTATCACTTTTAAAATCAAACGTTTTATTATCCATAACTGTTTTAGAAAGTCAGAATGCCTTGCATCAGTATTTGGCTCCGATAACATTCCATTCCCCAACCATGCAAAAGTACTGTCCCAGGACAAATGTATGAGTTTGAGTCATAAAAGAAACTAGCAAAGCATTAAGAAATAATATTATGCTGTAGCGCAAAGTATTTTTATTCACTCCAACAAATTAGACATAATTATTAGCTATCTTATGTATGACATTTTGACAGGAATTGTGTTAGATGGCGTGATAAATCAAGAGTTAACAAATCATTGTTGTGAGACTTGGTAAGAACATGCTGTTTCATTAAGCATGTAATTTCATTATGTGTGTCACACACAAAAAGGGCCCTCAATTCCCATACATAACACCAGATAAGGCACTTTTTTTTAGCAAAAAAGTATTTATATTTTTCGTAATTCAGGACCACAAAACATATGAGCCAGCACATGACAAAACTTACCAAAAGACCTGTGTAACCAGCAAAGGCTCAGATCAGCCTGTACATCCAGCTAATATGGCAAGGGTTCTCGTTTCTCCCTCTTTGGGTAGCCTGAAGGTTGTGGAAAGCAGGTGCGACCAGTGAAGACTCTCATCAGACTGCCTGGATGCCCAGGCTGATTTGAGTCTCTGCTGGTAGCACAAATCTGATTGTAGGTTTTGTCTTGTGCTAGCTCATTTAGTGTGGGTACTAGCCTGGCACCACGCTATGAGTTTTACATTTCTAATCTAACAAAGGTAAAATATTCCTCCTTGACTATTTTTCTGCAATATCATCTCCCTTACCTGAGTCAGAAACTCATAACTGATCAGGCAAATCAGAGAGAAGGACATTCCAAAAGATAAGATTTTTGTGTATATAGTTTTTATGCTGATTCATACATCAGTTAGATGGGAGCCAGCCTATATAGGTACTAGCAAGGCACTTCTAATGAGTTCAGGATTGAGGATAAAAATATTATCTGTTACATCTAGAAATATGATCTTCTAAGTATAAGGTAGAAGACTTGTAAATAAGGAGTACTTGTATTTGGTCATAATTCTGGGACCTTTTATTTTTTCACTTATCCATAAAAACAAGCTATAGGTAGTCATTAGAAATGTCTCTCTGAGATGCTTCTAATGAGTACACAAAACCTATGTTGTGGGTACTTATTAGAAGCGCCTTGGCAAGGCACTTCTGATGAGTACCACAACATGTGTTTTCATGGAGAAATAAGAAAACTATCAGTACGTTTTGGTTGAACATAAAAAACAATACCATATCTGGAGCTATTTTTAACCCTTGTCATGCTGAATAAATTAAGATGCCACACCCATTTCTAATTTTCAGCTATCAGAGTACTTGATTTGGGTTTTTGATAAAAATTCATATACTTAAAGAAGCCACCTGATCTGGATCTACACTGTTTGCAAAGGCAGGGTATATCCGGGCTCAGCAGAACAAGGGTTAACAACACTCCCCTGGATAAAATGTTAATTGTGGGGACGATATTTTTTGTTAACACAACAAAATAAAATTTCAGCAGATGACATTTTAAAATATTTTCTTATTTCCCCCAGAAAACAGGTTTTGATATTTCATGCAAATTATCTCCAGAGACAGACAATTTGCTTGAAATGTCAAAAAACAGGTTTTGATATTTCATGCAAATTGTTTCCAATCAGAGACAATTCAAAACCTGTTTTCAGTGGAAAATAAGAGAAATCTGATAAGTTTGTTGTCTGCTGAATATGTCAGTAGAGTACGGTAAATGTCCTAAAATTTCGAACAAAATTAAATAATTTCAGTTCTTGCTGTTCGAAATTTTAGAAATTATGATTTGCTAAAAAATTTACTGTTCGAAATTTTAGGACAGATTCACTTACAGCCAAAATTGACCTGGCTATCGGACGCTTTCGGACACCGAAACGACAAAAACCTACACGACGAAAGTGTTTTCTTATTTGCTATGTGTGATTGGTAAACTGTATGTGAAATTGTATGAACAAATAAATAAATATCACACTGATGTTTGTTTTCAGTTCCATCCGATTAATTCCATGTCGAATAATGTTTCTCATAACAAAACAATTCATTATCCGGTACACTAATTAATCGCCAGATACGTTTGTTCGGCACTCCGGGAATGTGCCACTTTCTTAAACTAGGCTGGCTTAGTCCACTGTCTTCTTACGTAACAACCCTCTTCACTTTACCGCACTGAGATATACAAGCTGACCAAAAAATACTTCAAAAGGTTACCGCACATTTGTTCTTGTTTGAGCCACTACAGAAACACAAAAGTCACTTTCCTCAAAGGTGAAGTGTACTGAGTTTAAATGTGAAAGGGCAGACTGATTAGAATTTCCGCCGTTTTGAAGCGCAGTATTCACACTGCTTGCTGACATCTGAGGCTGACATAATGCATTCTGTTGGCGATATGCGTAGACCCAGACCAGACTGCCCCGATACATAGACTGCGCGGATGCGCATGTTGATCTTGTCTATGCTGGTCTCAAATGGCATAAGGTCGTTTCTGTTGGAAAGGACTCATACATAAACGAACAGTGCGGACAACCAGATCTGAATGCAGCCTGATCAAGATCAAAGATTTTAGCTCTGCACCAAACTGAACTACGTATGCCAAACTTGTAAACTGCCATTATCGTTTTTAGCAATATTTCTTTCGTTAAAAAAAAAAAAGAAAATGTATTGTCGTTTAGAATTCGGTAACGAAACTTATTGCAGGAATTATCTGTCATCAATATTAATCCTTTCATTAGATCCCTGTTCAGGCGAAAATGTCCCTTTGTGTATATGTGCAATCAGATCAGAATACGGGACGCAGTCTAGTGCAGGATGGTGTCCACTCAATTCGCTGATTAGGTCATTGGTATAAAACACTGTAATACATGAGCCGCAGTCTCCAGTGCACAGACTGATCACATTTGTATCAAATGATAAGGTTCGTTTTGGCTTGTTGGGACCTATCATCTCTGTTGGGACCATTCCCTGTTCAAATAGGATATCATGACAATCACGCGATCAGACAGGAAATATTTTGCTGGAGGCTAACATTAATCCCCACGACGAAAACGTTTTCGGCGTGCTTATTGAAACCTTTGGCACGCTAAACTTAAATATTAGCGGCAGATATTATCGAAGGACACAGTGTACGGACGAGCAGGAACGACCCAGATCAGAATGCGCGGATGCACATGCTAATTTACAATTTCGCGTGTAGCACTTTCTTACTATCGCCTGTGCGTCACTCTTTGCAGAAATGATCAGATCAACTTTGGAATTCTGGTTTAGTGGTCACACGACTTACCGAAATACCGGAATACTACCGGAATACCCGTGAAAAATACAGGAATTCCTGTGAAGACACCAATACTGGCTTTAATCAAGGAACGAATATACTCGGAGGACGATCTTGAAAAGCCCAGATTCCCCCAAATTAGTTCCATTCCCTTGTTCTCTGCGGCGTCTTATCTGGATCTATGCTGTTTACATAGGCCTATCTGTTCCAGTATTTAGGTTCTTTTAATTTTTTAATACGTGCCAGTTTTGTATGCATTTCTGACGAGAAAGGGCTCTATAAAATAAGTTTGTTTTTCTCCCGAACAGGTTTCCTGCCACAATTTCACGTGACATACCGCTACGAGCAAGTGGTTTCTTAATGCGGGGGCAAGGGAAATGTTCTCAGGAAATGTTGCTTTGTGACTGTTCAGTTTCTGGGTATTTTAATAATTATGATGTTCTCAATATATACATAATGTAAAAGAATTACAGTACTTATATTTATTTACATCCTGGTAAATGCGGAATAAGGTCCTCATGCACTCTTTAGGTTTTACTGTTTAAAGGGAGCTAATTGCATATGCCTTGATGATGAATTTTACGAGCCGGACTCAGCATTTTTTTATGAATCAGGGGCGGATCCAGGATGATTTCTGAAGGGATTCGATTTGATCGAATTTCCGTACTTACTCTACGTATCCAGATAGACAGGCCTGAGCAAACAGTGTAGACCCAGATCAGACGCCACAGAACGCATGTAAAACCTTCACTGAAACGGTGACGTATTTAACCAAAGATTTGGAATTTCTCCAAGAACTGGAGTTTACATGCCTGTTTGTTACCACAAACGAGTTTACATGTCTACAAAATCTGACTGCCCTTTCATGGGAAGATGATCGGAGTCTTCATTGGTCGCACGTCTTATTGTCCTAAAAGTGTTTTCCGAATTTCCATGTTCCCTGTTCCACCTAACTAGTTTCATTCCCTCTTTCTCTGCGGCATCTGATCTGAGTCTACAGTTTGCATAGGCCTATCTGTGTCAAAACTTAGGTTCTATTTTAATACCTGCCAGTTTCATATGCATTTCTGACGAAAAAATGATATAATTTAACGAACATAAGTGTGTGTTTTCCCTCTTAGCGGTTTCCACCACGATTTCTCGTGACGTTACCGTTACGAGCACGCGGTTTCTACATGCGGAACATGGAAATGTGATTGCATTTTCTGTATTTTCATATATATTAAAAATACTTATCATGTCTGCCACAAGGTAACAACAGTTCTAGATCGCCTGCGCATAATCTTACCCTTATCACGCGGACGTGACTGTCACGTGGAAATGGCTAACATTGTGATGGGAGTCTTTTTTTTTTTTTTTCTTGTGAATTTTCAGTCAGTATCTCCTTGGTTTGTATAAAATTAAAATACGGTTCCCGTGCCATTTATGTTCACAAAATTCGTTATGAGACTGCTGTGTGCATTTACGTTTTGCGGTGGCTTTCAACACTGCAACTTTAATTTCCGGTTCCGTAACGAAAAAAAAAAAGAGTTACCGAAATTAGAATGTGGCGATAAAAAATTGCTTGAAGCAAGCTGTGTTCGAAATTTTAGAAATCCTCTTTTTGCAAAACTGCTACTGTTCGAGATTTTAGGACATTTCCAGAAATTATTTTGGGCAAAAATATTAGGTGTTCGAAATTTTAGAGTGTTCGAAATTTTAGGACATTTACCGTAGTAAAGTATTCTTTGCCACTTTAGGCAAATCTAATATTTAGGATAAAAAATAACTTTTTCTAAATTTTGTATTTACCCTAAATATTGAATTGTCTGCCAGGCATGAAATGCCAGGACTTATCAGAGGTGTAAAATTCCTTCAAAACTTAATCGCTCTTATTGTCTAAATTTTTCATTTAGATGCTAAAAATGAAGAAAAAGTGAACTAAGTTCTGAAAATCTCACTTGCCCTGCTTTAAAGTTTACTGGCAAATGCAAGCGGTTGAGTGAAATTTTACACCCCTGCTTATTTTCTTGGAAAAATAATACCAAAACTGTTAAAATGTTATCTGTTCGTTGTGACTTTCACTTTTACGAGTTAACCTTTGTCCTGCTGTACCCTGACATTCCCTGGCTTTGCAAACTGTAGATCCAGATCAGTTGTCTTCTGAAGAAGCCATCTGGATCTGCACTGTTTGCTATTAAGTACAATGCATGTGAATTTATAGCAACAATCTGGATCAAGCAATCTGATTGGCAGAAAATTAGAAGTGAGCGTGGCGTCATAAGTCAGCATGGCAAGGGTTAACCCTTAAAGCGCCAAGAAAAACTGCATCTGAAAATGTCGTCTGTTTATGTCGTCTGCTAAATATTCTTGCAGACTTTTCCAACCTATTTTTGCATACAGGCAAATAGTGTGGACCCTGATCAGACTGCTCCTAAAGGAGCAGTCTGATCTGGGTCCACACTGTTTGCAGAAATGACTTTTTTAAAGTAACAGGCAGAAGACAAAGCAGACGACAATAGTTGTGACTGGCGCTTTAAGGGTTAATAGGGACAAATGAGGAAAGGTTTGGAAATGTCATCTGCAAACAAGTCAAAGGAGGTTTTAAATCATTAGTCTGGATAGAAGTAGAATGAATCAGTAAGAACCTCCAGTAAACTAATGGTGAGACCAGGTGTATACATGTACTGCTTAAAATTAACTTCACTTGTGCAGCCTTCAGTTTCTTCTTTTGAAGCATCTGTGTGGTATAGTGATTAGTGCTCCTGACTTCAGATCATGAGGTCCTAGGTCCAAATTTCACTAGAGTTGGAATTCAGCTCATGACTGCACGGTGGGTCATTGCACAGAGCATTTCATTGTCATTCCTTCATCAGCATGATATGTCTTTAACCCTTAAAATGCCAAGAAAACCTGCATCTGAAAATGTCTTCTGTTTATGTCGTCTGCTGAATATTGTTGCAAACTTTTCAAACCTATTTTTGCAGGGCCCCTAGGGGAACCTTTAAAACCTTCAAAAACCTTTAATTTTGTTGCATTCCTTTAAAACCTTTAATTTGGCTGAAAAACCTGTATTTTGATGAGAAAATCTTTATATTTGTCAATTTGTAAATGCAAGAGAAGGACAGAGTAAATATGTAGCATTTCGTAACAACAAATTATAGTTCTGTTACTTAAATTCATATATTTCTAAACGGAAATGCAAGTTAATATTGTCATTACCATTTAAAGACGAAAATATCATTTTGCTTGAGAGGTGATGATGCGGAGTTCTTTTGCTTGGGATCTGCCAAAAAATTTAACCATTAAATGCTCTTTACTATACCCCCGACATACAAAGTATGTGGGGGTATATAGTTTTCGCTTTTCCGTTCGTTCGTTCGTTCGTCTGTTCGTTTGTTCGACTTTCTGTCACAGGGTCGGTTTTTGCGTTAAAGTTTATAAGACCTCATATTTTGAAGACCCTTTGATAGATTTCATTCATATTTGGCATGATAGTAGATATAGGTCTAAAGTTTTTATCACCACCATCCCCACCCCGGGGGTGAGCTTTGGGTCAAGGTCACGGACTTAGAATTTTCGTAAAAAAGTCCAAGTTTTTTGTGTTTATCTTTATATAGCTATATCATCAGGACCCTTGAGGAATTTCATTTATATTTGACATGTTGGTAGATATCGGCCTAGCGTCTTACTCGGCATGATCCCCACCCTAGATGTGACCGAGGTCAAGGTCACGAACTTAGAACTTTCATATAAAAGTACAAACTTTTGCGTTTAAGTTTATATAGCCATATCATGAAGACATTTTGTTAAATTTCATTATCCCTTAACTGAAAGGTTGAGCGGATATAGTTATCAGCAAGGAATCTGTCCGTCCATCCGTTGAAGCATTATTCGTTCATACTTTATTTTTGTCTTAGGGTCAAAGTTTTTATGTTAAAGTTTATAAGACTATAAGTCCTTATATTATGAAGACCCTTTGATAGATTTCATTCATATTTGGCCTGATGGTAGATATAGAGCTTAAGTTTTTATCAGCACCAACCCTATCCCGGTGGATAACCTTGGGGTCAAAGTCACGGACTTAGAATTTTCATAAATAAGTCAAAAGTTTTGTGTTTATGTTTATATAGCTATACCATCAAGATCCTTTGAGGAATTTTATTTATATTTTACATGTTGGTAGATGTAGGTCTAGAGTTTTACTCAGCATCATCCCCATCCCGGGGTATGACCTTGAGGTCAAGGTCACAGAAATTCCATATAAAAGTAAAAAAAAATGCATCTAAGTTTATATAGCTATACCATCAAGACATTTTGTTGAATTTCATTATCCTCCTACCGAGAGGTTTAGGAGATACAGCTATCAGCATGGAATTCATCCATTCATCCATCCATCCATCTGTCTGTCCATAAACGCATTATTGTGCACCCCATAACTCCTAACTACCCTTTGAGCTATTTTCTGGAAACTGTCAGGTTGTAGAGGGCATTTGGTAGGGGTGTCAGGTACAAGAAAGACAACTCTGACTTGGTCCATGAGTTATCTCCTTTGTCTGCAGAATTGTAAAAATTTTGTGCGAACCATAACTTTAAAACACATTAAGATATTTTCATGATACTTCACCAGTATGTAGAGGACATTGAGTAGGCATATCACATTCAAGAATGACACTCTGTCTTCATTCTGCAGTTTTCTCCCTTGGTTATTTAAATCTTGTGGGGGCAATAACTCTAAAAATTCTTTGATATTTTTGTGATACTTTACTGATATGTAGAGGACATTGAGTAGGCATGTCACCTTAAAATTTTCATTAAAATTTATATAGCTACATGTATATTATGAAGACCATTTCGTTGGTTTCATTAATATTAAGCATGATGGTATATATAGGTCTAAAGTTTTTCTTGGCACCATCCCCAAGCTGGGGCATGACTTTTAAGTCAAGGTCACAGACTTTTCATACAAATGTCATTTTTGCTTATATTATAAAGACTGATTGAATTCACTGGTATATGGTGATAGTTATAGGGCTAAAGTTTTATTTAGCTCAATCCCTGCACCTGTGCCTGACCTCAAGGTCAAGGGCTTCATATTATGTGTGATTGAATTTTTAGCTCACCTGAGCTCTGCTCAGGATGAGCTATTGTGATCACTTTTCATCCGTCGCCTGTGCATCCATCCATCCGTCCGTGCATCCGTCCGTTAACATTTTCAAACGACTTCTCCTCAGAAGCCGCTGAGCCAATTTTGCTCAAATTTCATATGGAGCCTCCTTAGGGTGGGGGAACGAAAAATTGCTAAAATAGTCGCGGTCTGTTGACCAAGATGGCCGCCATGCCCATATATGGTAAAAAATCTTCTCCAGAACCGAGAATGCCTTGGGGCTGAACCTTTGCAGGAATCATCGGGGACGGGAGGTCTACCAAAATTGCTAAAAGAATTGTTGTACGTTGACATTTGACCTTTTTACGGCAAGGTCAGTTTTGCTTCCTTATGCATTTGTATGGGAAAAATGTTCAAAATTTCAAACAACTTCTCCCCTATGCATTTGTATGGGAAAAACCTTTAAAAATCTTCTACTCCAAAACCGAGCATGCTTATGGCTGAATCTTTGCATATATCATCGGGAACGAAAGGGCTACCAAAATTGCTAAAATAATGGTCGTACATTGACATTTGACCTTTTTACGCTAAGGTCAGTTTTGCTTCCTTATGCATTTGTATGGGAAAAATGTTCAAAATTTCAAACAACTTCTCCTCTGGAGCCTCTGGGCCAATTTTGCTCAAATTTCATATGGAGCCTCCTTATATAGGGGGAACAAAAGATTGCTAAAATGGTCATGGCTCGTTGACCAAGATGGCCGCCATGCCCATATATGGTAAAAACCTTTAAAAATCTTCTTCTCTAGAACCGAGGATGCTTTGGGGCTGAATGTTTTGCATAAATCATCGGGGACAGGGGATCTACCAAAATTGCTAAAATAATGGTCATACATTGACATTTGACCTTTTTACGGCAAGGTCGAGTTTGCTTCCTTATGCATTTGTATGGGAAAAAACATTTAAAAATCTTATTCTCCAAAACTGAGGATGGCTTGTGGCTGAATCTTTGCATATATCATCTGGAACGGGCGGTCTACCAAAGCTGCTAAAATAATTGTCATACATTGACATTTAACCTTTTTATGGCGAGGTCAAGTTTGCTTCTGTATGCATTTGTATGGGCCCCATACATTTGTATGGAAAAAATGTTGATAATTTCAAATGGCTTTTCCTCTGAAGCCTCCGGGCCAGTGTTGCTCAAATTTCATGCGGAGCCTCCTTGGGCAGGAGAATGAAAGATTGCTAAAATGGGTATGGTCCATTGATCAAAATGGCTGCCATGCCCATATATGGTAAAAACCTTTAAAAATCTTCTTCTCCATAACCAAATAAGCCCTTGGTCCTGATCTTTGCACAAATAATGGGGGATAGGAGATCTACCAAAATTGCTAAAATGATGGTTCTATGTTGACATTTGACCTTTTTACCTCCAAGGTCAAATTTGCTTCCCCATTTGTATGGGCCATATACATTTATATTAAAAGTATCGAAGTGACTTGTAGATCAACAGTAGTTAAAATTGTTCTGATTGGAAATCTAAGATGGCCATCATATGGTTTATATTTATAATATTTCCCTGCCACTGTGCTGTTTACATGTATAAAATCATGATTCTTCAGAAACCACTTAGCCAATTTCCACCAAATTTCACATTGATCCTTCTGTTGAAATGTGATTGATAGTTTATTCAAATGATCATGCTTCATTGACTGTCAGGCCCATATATTCTTCTTCAAAACTAAGAACTGTTCAAATGATGATATTTTCATTAGTTGCGATGATAGGATTGGAAAAATGTTGCATAACATCTGCATGTCTGAGTGGCTATGTCACTCAGGTAAGTGAACCGTGGCCCGTGGGCCTCTTGTTTCAATGTTATAACATATAGCATACAACTGCCATCTCCAGAGTCAAAGCTACATACTTTGTGCTCTTTAAAAAGTGGCGGTAGCGCTGGTCGGGGGTATACGTGCCCCACTGGGCACTTTGTCTAGTTTTGTGCAAAATTTATCCTGAAAAACCTTTATTTGGCCGAAAATAACCTTTATAAAAAGCCTTTATTTTTAGCTCATCAGAGCTATGCTCGGGATGAGCTATAGTGATCACTTTTTGTCCGTCGTCCGTCCTTGCATCCGTGGGTCAGTCCGTCCATTAACACTTTTAAACGACAACTCCTCCAAAGCCACTGATGCGATTTGTCCCTAATTTGGTAAGAATATTGCTTTGGTAGGGGGATTTAAAAATAGCTAAAATTATGGTGATCTGGCTCTTGGTTTGGTTGCCATGGCATAGACTTATAATGGGAAAATGGTTAAATTGCATTTTCTCCATAACCACTGAAGTGATGTGAACCATATTTGGCAGTTATGATCATCTGATGATTGTCTATCCAGTTTTTATGTTTTATGACCAGCGGCCATTTTGTTTGGTTACCATGGCAACATTCAATTTTGAAAAGGGATTTTTTAAATGACAACTCCTTTAAAATAATTGAAGCAGTATGACTCTAATTTGGTACAAATGTTGCTTGGGTAATGGCAATCAAAAATTGCTAAAATTTTAGTGATCTGCCTCTTGCTTTGGTTGCCATGGCAACAGAGAGCTCCCATAGTCTTATAATGGGAAAATGGTTAAATTGCATTTTCTCCATAACCACTGAAGTGATGTGAACCATATTTGGAATTAATGATCATCTGATGGTTGTCTACCCAGTTTATGTGTTTGATGACCAGGGGCCATTTTGTTTGGTTGCCATGGCAACATTAAATTTCAAAAAAGGATTTTTTTAAATGACAACTCCTTCAAAACCACTGAAGCAGTGTGATTCTAATTTGGTTCAAATGTTGTTTGGGTAAGGGCTATTCAAATAGCTAAGATTATGGTGATCTGCCTCTTGGTTTGGTTGCCATGGCAACAGAAAGCTCCCATAGACTTAAAATGGGAAAAGGGTTAAATTGTATTTTCTCCATATCCAGTGAAGTGATGTGAACCATATTTGGCATTTATGATCATTGGATGATTGTCTACCCAGTTTATATGTTTTATGATCAGCGGCCATTTTGTTTGGTTGCCATGGCAATATTAAATTTAAAAAAAATGATTTTTTTTAAATGACAGCGCCTTCTAAATCACTGAAGCAGTATGACTCTAATTTGGTACACATGTTGCTTGGGTAAGGGCAATTCAAAATAGCTAAAATTACATGTAATGGTGATTTGCCTCTTGGTTTGGTTGCCATGGCAACAGAAAGCTCCCATAGACTTATAATGGGGAAATGATTTAATTGCATTTTCTCCATAACCACTGAAGTGATGTGAACCATATTTGGCACTTATAATCATAAAATGATTGTCTACCCAGTTTGTGTGTTTGATGACCAGTGGCCATTTTGTTTGGTTGCCATGGCAACATTAAATTTAAAAAAAAGGAATTTTTTTAAATGACAACTCCTCCAAAACCACTGAAGCAGTAGGACTCTTAATTTGATACAAATGTTGCTTGGCACAGGACAATTCAAAACAGCCAAAAGTTTGGCGGTCTGCCTCTTGGTTTGGTTGCCATGGCAACAGAAAGCTCCCATAGACTTATAATGGGAAAATGGTTAAATTGCACTTTCTCCATAACCAGTGAAGTGATTTGAGCCATATTTGGCAGTTATGATCATCTGATGATAGTCTACCCAGTTTATGTTTTATGACCGGTGGCCATGTTGTTTGGTTGCCACGGCAGCATTCAATTTTGAAAAAGGACTTTCTCAAATGACAACTTCGAAACTGAAGCAGTATGACTCTAATTTGGTACAAAAGTTGCTTGGGTAAGGGCATTTCAAAATAGCAGTGTTCAAGCCAGGAATTTCAGTTTTGGGGCCCAGGGGCCCCAACCCTCCAAAACGTTGGGGGCAGTACAATCAACGATCAAAATTTTATAGAAAATGTACCTTTTGCTTTCAGATGTGTGTATTTTGCTCCATGTAATCTGTTCCTGTAACATCTGATCAGATGTAGATTCCAGGTTAACACAGGGTTGTCAGTAAGAAATGGCACAACAGATGAACATAAGAAATCAACAGATTGGGCAGGGTGGGTGTCAAGGGGGCTGCCATTGTTTTTCTTTTTTTTTTTCTTTTTTTTTTGTTGGTGTGGGGGGGTGGGGGGGGGATAAGTTAGCTGCCTGTCAAAGTGTTGACAATACTGTGGAGATATAGGGAATAATAATCATAACTAGATATTGTGAATAGATGTAAAAGCTGAAAATCATTTTGAATTAGTTCTTTTGAACACTGCTTCAAATTGATGAGCTGGATGATCTCTTTAGCATCAGTCCTACTCGTATTCTAGTTTCAACAGGACTGATCTTCACCAAAAATTAATAACTTTCCATTGGACAATCAGTCAATCATATTTTTACCTAATCATTCAATCAATCAGATTGAGAAAAGAAAGAAAACTTCCAACAGTAATACTTTCTGATAGTGATGTACTAACAGTGTACATTCGATCTACATATACCCCTCAGTGAGGTGACCCCTGAATTTATAAATGAACATTGAACCAATAGTCACAGCATGAGCACTGAACCAAAAGTCATGGCAGAATTGAAAAAATGGCTGCCACCAACGCTAGAAATAACATCAAAAATGCATAAACTACAGGCAAAAATCATACCAGATTGTCTGTTTAAGTGTATTTTCTCAATTATTTTAAAGCTTTCTTTGCATTTTAAAATAATTTCTGTGCCTATTTGTAGTGAACCGCAAGTAAAAGCACCGCATTTGCAGCCAATACTCCTTATACTGTAATAAATTTTCTGCGCCTGGATGGCGCAAGAACTTATTATTTCTGCGCCAAAACATGAAAATATGCGCGAATGGTGCAATGGCGCATCCTGGCTTGAACACTGAAATAGCTATAATTATGGTGGAAATCTAGCATTGACTTATAATGGGAAAATGGTTAAATTGCATTTTCATGCCCTAGCCAAAAAAATGGCGTATCATATTATACTGTTCCAATTTTTGAGTGTCCGTCCATCTATCCGGGTGAACGTACAAGGTTTAGGGGCTATTTTAGGGCTATTTTGGACATAATTATGAGATATTTTGAGGTTCATTCCATTTAAAATGCATTAGCTAGCCCCATAACCAAATCCTTTCATTAGTTGCTGTGGCAGAATTGAAAAAATGTTGCATAACAAATGCATATCTGCAGTGGCTATTTCACTCAGGTGAGCGAGCCGTGACCCGTGGTCCTCTTGTTAAGAAAGACTGCTAGGGGGGCCTGATTTTTGCATACAGGCAAACAATGTGGACCCTGATCAGACTGCTCCTAGAGGAGCAGTCTGATCTTAGTCCACACTATTTGCAAAAATGACTTTTAAAATCACAAGCAGATGACAAAGCAGATGACAATTGTTGTGATTAGCAGTTTAAGGGTTAAAAGTGTTGAAAGAAACATAAAATACCAAATCGTCCTCTGTCTCAGCAGCCTCTTGAAATAATTGCACATGCTTAGACTGCTGGCATTTTCATGCATTTGAATGTGTATGTATATGTGAAATCTTGACACATGGTATTTAACAGAAGTATTCATACAGACAGGTCTGAGCAAACAGGGAATTCGGTAAATGTCCTAAAATTTCAAACATCAAAGTGTCAAAATGGCATATGCAAACAATGTAGTCCCAGATCAGGCTGCACCTGAAGGAGCAGTTTGATTAGGGTCAACACTGTTTGGCATTTCACTAGGTATTTTAGGAAACAAATGCATAAAAAGTAAAATTTGGGCCAAAAAAGTATGGTACCAAGTGTTGGAAAGTTTAGGACTTTTACCATCCTAAGATTATGCATCAGTCATTTGAAACTCTGGCCCCTACGGGGCGGAGGATAGCAGGGACATAGCAGGGCTTAAGTGCCTGAATTTAACCTCTGATGAGTCCTGCCTGGTCCCATAGGGGTCTGGTGCATTAGATACTACAGAATGTGGTGTCAGGTCAGGAACTACACAGTTTTCCACTCATCCGGTCATCTGACAGTTTTACACACATCTGGTTGTAAAATGAACTTGTTTAAATTTTAAGACAATAAGGTATGGTAAACAATTAAGGTGTCCGAATATTTAGGGCAAATATGGTACACATTTTAACTGTATAAAAAAATCCCTGCCCAGTAAAAGTGTGGTTAGGTAAATGGACCACACTCAACATGACCCCATAGGGTTGACTGGGCCGTAAAACCTCAACACAAACAATCAAAATTAACTGTATTTCTGTCACCATGGGGATCCTTGGATTATTAATACATGAACTATTAACCTTTAACCTGCTGGATATAAGTATTAGCTGACATTTAAAAGCATTTTCCTTACTTATCCAAAAACAATTCATTGAGTGACCTATACTACATGAATGAGATATCAGACTGTCAGTTTTGGTAAAACAAAGTAAAATGTGGCTCATTTGCTATCTACATGTATGGTATAATTTTGCTTGGAGCATATTATGTTAATAAGATAACGTGGTCGAAGGGACTTCGAGTATAATTTGACCACAGGTACCTGTAAGTTACTGCAGGGACCTTGCTGGATGTTAATTTGCGGCTTTTTACAAAATAGTTTTATGCCTGAATAAAACATCTCACAACCCTTTTCAGAATCAACAATAGAATTAGACCGATTGAAATAAAATGGCTGCCACCTACAGTCAACTGCTGGACAAAAGCTTAGTATAATATGAGCCATGTCATGCGAAAATGTGTCTGTGTATAACTCCAGATAAGACAGGTATCCACATAATGTTTTATTTCTCCATGAAAACATACATTATGGGTACTCATTAGAGGCGCTTCTGCTAATGAGGACCACAACAAAAAATTAATGTTTTTTTGGCAAAGTAAGAAAGACGTTATAGTACTTTTTAGTTAAAAAAAGTGCCATGTCTGCATGGCACTATACATGTATTTGGGTGATATGATCAGTGGAAGCCCAGATCAGTCTGAGCATTGGTGCAGTCTGATTATGGCTTGTATTGTTCACTTGCAGAAACTTTTGATTTCTCCACAAAAACATATGTTGTGGGTAGTCATTAGAAGTGCCTCAATGAGGCACTTTTAGTGAATATACCCATAACATACATTTTTGTGGAGAAATAAGAAAAAATTCAATACTTTTTGGTTAAAGAAAGCACCATATCTAAAAGTGTGGAATATATTGACATATACAGCAAAAGCCATGACTATGCAGGCTGGTCATCTTCACTGGCTGATACGGTCTAGACCTCCACCATTTAAATATGGCACAAGGCTGGTTTTCTGGTGATGTGGTGCATTATACCCGTAGGATATGTGTTGTCTAGGGTTGGGGATCAGTGTGTGAAATTTTCTATTTGCTCTTTACGCATGATGGAGGCATTTGTCCTGGAGAAGGCATTAATATTCGTCGTGTGCCCAGTAGACTGTTAAGTCTAAATTGAATAAACATGGTCAGTTGAATAAATTGTGGTTTCTATGTATTGTAATCTATCAAACTGTAACACAAATATAGGAGACTTTAGTCTTGGATATTATTTCCAAAATTGTGTGCTAAGCTATAGAAAAATTAATACACTGTACATGATACATGAATAAAAATAATGTCCCAGGTCATTTATATCCCGATCCCCTCCCCACACTCCCCCCCATAACCCATGGGGAATAGTGGGGACAGTGGTTTTCCCTCTCTCACAGCCCTGCTAAATAGCTAAATACACCACACTCCAGGACAACTGGATAGTTCGAGCCCAGTTCTTCCTCCCCTCCCCCCACCACACACACACACAAGGACAATGATAAGAAATGAGAAATAAGAACTGGGTAAATATAAATACTTTGTAGTCCCCTCTATTTTGGTGTGAAATCACAACCCTGGTACTTTCCGGGCACTGCAGGGGCATTCAAAAGGTCATAGCCTCACACATTAGCTGGGCCATCCCCCAGCCTACAACTTGGCTGGGGTGGGGTGCATAATATTTTCTAAGTCTTTTACTTAATACAAAGATGTGTGTTAGTGCATGTATGCGTGCATACATGCATGCTAACAGACTCTTATGATCAGTTTGTTCATTGTTTCTTACTGTTAGTTCAGCAGCTGCTGAAGCAATTTCACCAGGATGAGCTGTAGTACAATCTGCCTATTAACACAGTTCTCTTTTTCTAGAGAATCTGAAATAGAAAATTTCTGTCAGTAATGGTATAGATATTAATGAAAAAAAAAATAAATAAAAAATTGACGTTTTTGCCCAGTTACTGGTAAATGTGGTAACATCTATTTGATCAGTTTCATTTTATTTTCGGTACCATCTATTTGACTAGTTTCATTTTATTTTCAGAATACCAAATCATCCACTATTAGTACACCATATGATGAGGAAGTAAAACTGGTTAAAAACACAGGAAATAACGGGTGCTCAGGTAAGGATTCCCTTCTGAAGATCCGTTCAGAAGAAAATGCAGCAGGATAAGACATAGTAAATTTTGACTGCAGTGGCGGTTATCACAGTCAAAGAAAAATACAATTTTGGTAGAGAACTTCCAAGGATTACTGGTTTAATATTTATCACTCTCTGGGCTAAATCAGCAGATGGCAAATTGATGATATTTTTCCTATTTTCCCAGAAAATAGGATTTGGCATTTCATTCAGATTGTCTTCATGAGTCAGTTTGCATGAAATGTCAAAACTGTGTTCTGGTAAAAATAAAAACATTTCAATATGTTGTCTGCTAAAACAAATAACCATAGTGCTAAGTATTAAAGTTTCATACAGATCACTTCAATGGTTTGAAGATAGTGTCTTTTGAACAGTAACTGTAATTCCCTTTCCAAAACTATAATTCTTAAGTGATTTCAGAGGAAGTAGAAAAAAACAAGAAAAAACAACAACTTCAAAGCTTTTATATTTAAGTTTTTATGGCACTAACCCGACCATTCCATGGTTATTCAGACAGCACATATTTAACCCTTTAAAGACTGAAAACACTCCACACTATATATTGGAAGAGTCCATTTTCGATTTTAGGTATGTCAAACCTTGCATAGTAATTGTCCCCGACATACTCTTCAAGCATGCACTATGACCTGGTGCCTTTGACCCAGATTTCGCGCTAGAGTGACTTTGTTGTGATTTTACATCGAGTCTAGCATTATTTATGTTGTCTAGCATTAAAGTTTGTTTTTCAGAAGTGGTGATAGCTGCGAGTGTCAAACCTTGCATAGTAATTGTCCTCGACATTATTCTTCAAGCACGCAATATGACCCAGTGCCCTTGACCTAGATTTCACACTCCAGGGGCTTTGTCATTATTTTACGTCAAGTCTAGCATTAAAGTGCGTTTCTCTGAAGCAGTCCTAGATGGGACTGTCATACCTTGCATAGTAGTTTTCCTCAACATACTCTTCAAGCACGCACTATGACCTGATGCCCTTGACCTAGATTTCACACTTGAGTGACTTTGTCATGATTTTACATCTAGCATTAAAGTGTGTTTTTTTTTTTAGAGGTGATAGCTGTGATGGTCAAACCTTGCATAGTAATTGTACTTGACATCATCTACATGTACAAGCAAGCACTATGACCCAGTGCCCTTGACCTACATTTCACACTCCAGTGGTCTTGTCATGGTTTTAGCTCGAGTCTAGCATTGAATTGCGTTTCTCTGAAGCAGTCCTAGATGGGAGTGTCATATCTTGCATAGTAGTTGTCCTCGACATACTCTTTAAGCACGCACTATGACCTGATGCCCTTGACCTAGATTTCGCACTTGAGTGACTTTGACATGACCCTACCCCCAGTATTTGTTCAGATGTTGCATTGTATGCTTGGCATGTCTGTCCAAGTACTTATAGGGATATTGCAGTAAGTAAGAAACATTAACATTGTGAAAGAAATTACCTCTTTTCTTTTTTTTTTTTTTTTTTTTTTAGCTTACTTAAGGCCATTTCTTTTACCTAAAGTAGTAAAAATTTGGTAACACTGTCACAAATTAGAAATTAAATGTGAGGATCAGTTTTGCAGGAGAAAATTTTCAATACATGTATTTAGGATTCTATAAATGGCAACAGTCTATGCGGTGTCTAGTATATCTGACTTGGATTATCTTTTTCATTTCCGGCTAAAATGCAACCTTGAATTGGTTTCATAAAAGTTGTGATAAAAATATGTTCCCCCCTTGACCCAAATTCCCATTTATACATATTATGTAAGTATGTCAGGGAAATATCCACCAAAGGGCTTCTTGGATCTAGGGGGGAAACAGATTTTTTTTTTTATAACAACTTTTATGAAACATATTCAATTTTGCATTTTAACTGGAAATGAGAAAGAAAATTCAAGTCAGATATACCAGATACGTGCACTGACTGTATACATGTAACCATAATTTCCAATCAGTGTTGTGTTCTTGTCATTCTGATGAAAAATATTTCCCAAGGGAAAGGTAACTAAATGTACAGTACAGCTCAGGTGGTTTTTCAAAATCCCCCCTGAGCCGGTGGGGAGTGGATTCGGGTGGAAAGGATTAAATTTTAGTATCCCACGGTGGTTTCACCCGGGCCCGTGGATCCGCTGCGTTCCCATGGTAAAAATCGCCTGATAAAATTACTTTCGAACAGGTAAAATTCGACGCGATTATGACAGGCAATTGAAACAGCCGCGGGGGCCACGCGGTGTTTCAGCGATGAAGTGAGAAAGCTGTTTCCAAAGGGGCGTGGCTAAAGCCAGTCGTACTTTTTCGGCATGCACGGTTGAATAGGACCAAACTGCCGACCTGATCAAATCAGTCTTTTCAACTCATTGTGTGACAGCAATTAACGAATTTTGATTGTAAGCATTCCCATTCACCATGAGTGTACAGAATTGTTGGTATCTACGTACACAAAACGTACCGCAAATTCGGTGCATAACTTGCAATATTCGTACGTCCTGCTTGAGTCAGTTTTCGCTCATCAGCATCCTTTTGAATATTAATAAAGCATCGAAACACTGCGATTGCCGACGGATAATAACGAATGCGTATGGCCAATGCATAGAAAAGGATGAGTTTTCCAAATTGCCACTTTCCGATCCCCAAAAATTAGGTTTATTCCCTTGTTCTTTTGAAATATTAACCAATGCTGCCCTGTTCCTTGAAATATATTTGGGTGTTCCCTTGGTCCATAGAAAACCCCGGTAGCCCCATTCACTGTTCGAGCAGGTAACATGTGCCGCAACAAAGCTCCATATGAAAAAGTACCGGATTCTGTGGCTTAGTTTGGTCCGGCCAACAAGTGGACACGGCATGGTCATTTTTACTTAATGTGCCGTAAAAAACAAAACAAACACTCAAAAATCACAAAGAGAATCAAACATCTGCCCCGAATCCACGAATTATGTATTTATGTTTTGAATTCCTGTAACTGCCTTTTCCCATGCAACAACCGCACGCGCTCAATATAAATGACATACTGTGGTAAAAGACCGGGAAATTCTCACTCGCGTGCAGCAACCGCACATGTCAATATAAATTTACTTAAAGGGGCGCTTCTGCTATCAAAGAGACATTGAATCAGTGAGACAGCCCAAGCAAAAATGATGTCTGTCATACAAAAAACACACGTAACGAACAAGGGGCCACAGAAGTTAATGACAGTTCAAATGAGTGAGTGAGTTTTTTAACGTCCCACTAATGACTAGTTCATACGGAGGTGTGGATCTTGGTTTAAAGTCCAATATGAAAGAAGCCTGGGATCGAACTCATGACCCCTGGGTGACAAGGCATGCAGCTTTACCACTACACCACCGAGGCACCCTTTCCCAATATTTCAACCTGTTAAATATCTAATAAAAGGGCTGCAGACATTTCACCATGCCCCACCACTGCACTTACATCAAACAAGTACCATAACTTTGTTAATAAATTAAGTTTCAAGAAAATATCGCAAACAGTTTTCAAGTTACAGAGCGGACACAAATATTACAGAAATCACTAAAATAGTTTCGGTGTTCAAAGAGCCATAACTCCAAAAGTAGGCTCTATCGTCAAAGTATATGAAAGAAAAGAAGGGCAGTTGTCAGTTTCTGCTGTAATAGCTTATGAATAAGCCCGCCCGGAAAAGTGTGTGGGCTCGACTGGGCAGTTTAACTCCAGTTCAAACAAAAATTACGTCGGTACAAAGTTCTCATGTCTGAAGTATGATTTACAATGTACGAACTTTGAACTGGATAAAACCTACAATACTACAATGTACGTGCGACCAGCAAAGACTCAGGTTAGTCTATGCATCGACCCACTAGATAAAGCAAGCTTCTTGCATACTGTACGATCAGTGAAGGGTCTGAACAGAATGTGCTGCTGCAGTCGCACTGTTAATTCCGCTTTGGACAGCCCGGCTATCGATGGTAAATACGATCAGCGAATGCTTTTATCAGAATGTGCAGGCGCGTACTGACCCGAGTCTTCGCTCATCGCACAAGATGTTTTGTTACACCCAGTAATCATAGGGGGTACTTACGATTAGCGAAGGCTCTGATCAGACTACTGAGATCTGCTGATGTGCAGTCTCAGAATGTGCAGGCTGATTCGTCTCGTTGTACAAGTTTTACTGTAGGTTTTGCCATGCACAGACTCATGCGCGAGTTGTTTGTGCAAACCTTAACACTAAGCACATTGGGTACAATTTTCAGCAGACGACATTTTGAAATATTTTTCTCATTCTTCCAAGAGAACATTATTTGCACTTCATGCAAATTGTCTCCACTGCATGAAACGTCAAATCCTGTTTTCTTGGTAATGAAAAGAAAAATTTAAAAAAAAAAAAAAAGAGAAAACGAATTCAATCTGTCGTCTGCTGAATTAGCCCAGAAGACGCGCTAGGTTTATACAATGCGTCTCTTTTACTCTTTAACTAAATTACGGTCTTGGTTTTGCATATCGCATATTGAAGCCACAAAAACAGAAGAATTTACATGGAAACGAAAGTTCTGAAGATTGTTGTATAAGCCAATAAATATAATGTTATTAATGTATTATACTGTAAGAGAATAACATAACAAAGTATTCATTTGTACCCTGATAAATGCTGCGTAAGGTACTCACACGATTTAAGGGAGCTAACTGTAACTGACTTAAAAGGGAGTTAACTGCAATTGCTTTACGCGTTTGATCTGTGCGAAATGGAATGTTGGTTTGTTTGTTTGTGTTGAGGTTTTACGGCCCAGTCAATCCAATGGGGTCATGTAGAGCGCGGTCAGTTTACCTAACCACACATTAACTGGGCAAGCTTAGTCCTCTAAGCGGTTAACCAGTATTGCGCACATTCTTTCGCCAGAAACTGACAATTGCCCTACTTGAATCAGCGGAAGGGAGAGAATGACCGTAGACAATATTTCATGATCAGTCTCCACGAAAGAATGTTGCCGACTTCGGCGGGGGTTGAACCCGCGACCTCTTGGTATCCAGTCGGATGGCGCATCTTACTGCGAAATGGAATTGGGAAGAGCATTTTTATCGCACCTGCTTGTAGCAGGGTGCGATATAGGCGTCCGATTTTCCGTCCGTCCGTCAGTCCGTCCGTCCGTCCGTCCGTCTGTCAACATTTATGTCGACGTTCGACATTTATGTCAAAGTTAGTATTCTAATCAACTACAAGACTAAACAACCATCAAACCTTGCATGAAACATCTCCCTGACCTCCTGACTTTGCAACATAGGTGTCCGCTTTTCTGTATGTCTGTCCATTCGTCCGTCCATCTGTCAACATTTATGTCGAAGTTCGACATTTATGTCAAAGTTAGTATTCTAATCAACTACAAGACTAAACAACCATCAAACCTTGCATGAAACATCTCCCTGACCTCCCAACTTTGCGACATAGGTGCCCACTTTTCCATTCATCTGTCTGTTCGTCTGTCCGTCTGTCCGTCTCTTAACAGTTCTGTTATGTCGAAGTTCGACATTTATGTCAAAGTTAGTATTCTAATCAACTACAAGACTAAACAACCATCAAACCTTGTATGAAATATCTCCCTGACCTCCTGACTTTGCGACATAGGTGCCCGCTTTTCCATTCGTCTGTCCATTCGTCTGTCCGTCTGTCTCTTAACAGTTCTGTTATGTCGAAGTTCGACATTTACGTCAAAGTTAGTATTCTAATCAACTACAATTCTACAACAACCATCATTCCTTGCATGACACATCTCCCTGACCTCCTGACTTGGCAGATATGTTGACCCAGTGACCTTGACCTATATTTTGCGCTCCATTGACTTTGACACAATTTACATTGACGTTCCAGATCTTCTCAACTTTAAGGCGTACAACTACCAAACCTTGCATAGTGCTTCTTCTAGATGTACAGACTTGGCAGGTACCTTGACCCGGTGACCTTGACCTATATTTTGCGCTCCAGTGACTTTGACATATTTTGCGTCGACGTTTGATATCTCCTCAACTATAAGGCCTACAACCATCAAACCTTGCAAAGTGCTTCTCCTCAATGTACTGACTTAGCAGATACCTTGACCTGGTGACCTTGACCTATATTTTGGCTGCAGTGACTTTGACCTAATTTACATCAACGTTCCAGATCTCCTCAAGTGTAAATACCGGCACAGTGGCTCAGTGGTAGAGCGTCCGCTTTGTGACCGGGAGGTTGCGGGTTCGATCCCCGGCCGGGTCATACCAAAGACTTTAAAAATGGTACTAGTTGCTCTTTCGCTTGGCGCTCAGCATTAAGAAAGTAGAGCTAGAACTGGTCAGCTCAGTGTCAGTATAATGTGACTGGGTGGAATATCATGTCAAAGTGTCTGGGGCGTGATATTTCAGTGAGGCAGCACTCTAAAAGTGAGCATTGAGCTCCCTGCCACATCCAGACACCGTCGCGATATGACTGAAAAAGGTTGAAAGCGACGTTAAGCCCAAATCAAACAAACAAATCCTCAAGTGTAAGACCTCTAGCCACCAAACCTTGCATAGTGCTTCTCCTATATGTACTGACTTGGCAGGTATCTTGACCCGGTGACCTTGACCCATATTTTGCGCTCCAGTGCCTTTTACACATTTTACATCAACGTTCAATATCTCCTCAACTATAAGGCCTACAACCATCAAACCTTGCGTAGTGCTTCTCCTCAATGTACGGACTCTGCAGGTACCTTGACTGGGTGACCTTGACCCATATTTCACGCTCCATTGACTTTTACACCTTTTACATCACCCTTCCATATGTCCTCAACTGTAAGGCCTTCAACCACCAAACCTTATATAGCACTTCTTCTCGATGTACTGATTCGACAGGTACCTTGACCTGGTGACCTTGACCTATATTGTGCACTCCAGTGACTTTGACACATTTTATATTGATGTTTGGTATCTCCTCAAATATAAGACCTACAACCACTAAACCTTGCATAGTGCTTCAACTCATTGCCCTGGCTTGGCAGGTACCTTGACCCAGTGACCTTGACCTATATTTGACACATTTTACGTTGATGTTTGATAACTCCTCAACTATAAGGCCTACAACCACCATACCTTGCATTGTGCTTCTCCTTGATGTACTGAATTAGCAGGTACCTTGACCCGTGACCTTGACCTATATTTCTTGCTCCAGTGACTTTTACACATTTTACGTCAACGTTCTATTATCATTGGGCTGTATAATACGAAAAGTCAGTGCTGAAGATATAGCCATTACAGGGAATGGCACTGGCCAGGAATATATGTGCCCCATTAGGCACTTTGTCTACATTTTTTTCAACTCAGTTTTCCAAGTAAGCACTGCTAAGAATGAAATAAACTTATTTAATAACCACATTCTGATTGTGGCTCCTGTGACTTTTGCGCCAGCAGGTGCGATGACGCCTTCCGCGGAATTCTTGTTTATGAATCGTGCCAATACAGAGAGGGGCATGCTTATACAATAAGTGGTTAACTAGTACACTGAACTCCCTTCAGCCAGAAACTTGTAACTGCCAATCTTGAAGCAGTGGAAGGAGCGAATGACCGTAGCAAATACATGTGTTTCATTATAAATCCCTCAATCTGTGAGGATCGAATGCACGATCCTGACCATCGGAGATTAATGCGTCCGCCTACGTGGCATTACTCGTATTTTTTTTTTTCGGGACGATGCTCGTTGTCTCCAAATAAAAGCCTCTAAGATATCAGAAGCGCCCCTTTAAGTACCCGGGTACAAGGTAAGAAATAAACAAACAGAAATACGTTATTTTTTATTTCTTGTTTTATTCATTAATTCTTCTTTTTTTTTCTTTTTTTTTTTTTTTCTTTTTTTTTTTTTTTTTGTTTTGTTTTTATTCTCTAGGTAGAAATATTTCTGTATTTATTCAGCGGCAAATCAGCTGAATGATGCGTAAGCAAAATAAAGGTTCCGATTTCCGTTTTATGCCCCCAGCTTCGAAACAGTTTGAGGAGCATATTGCTTCTGGGGCGTTCGTCCGTCCGTCCGGAGGTGGGGGAGGAGGGGGTTGCTGGGGAGGGCTACTTCCTATATGAAGCACTACACTGGGATTTGCCGCTGGAATAGGTATACTTTTTATGCCCCCAGTTTCGAAGAAATTGTAGGGGCATATTGCTTAAGGGGCGTTCGTCCGTCAGTCCGTTCGTTCGTCCGTTCGTCGCACTTTTTTGATGCAAAGCATAACTTTAGAACCGTGCATGCTACTGTTTTGAAAGTTTTTAAATGGATTCATCATGAAAAAAAAAAAAAAAAATAGCTGACACATATTTTTTCTCAACAGGATTATGTCCCTTTCCTGAGTTATGGCCCTTTGAAAAAATATGGCTGAAATCTTGTCAGCAAAATAGCTGAAAAACTATTTAAACTAGAGCCTTGAAACCTGATGAATCGACTGGTATTGATGAGTAAACAACTTGTTTAACTTTTAAATAAATTTTAGAAAATAATTCTATAGTTATGGCCCTTTGTAGTTTTGAGCATTTTTCTCTTGTCAGCAAAATCTCAAAAAAAAAAAAAAAAAACTGTTGAAGCTAGAGCCTTGAAATTTGGTAAATTGATTGGTAATATAAATGAGTAGATGACTTGATTAACTTCTGAATAAATTCTGGAAAAAAAAAAATATTTTTTGAGAAATGACCTTTGAAAATTTGGGCATTTTTCCCTTGTCAGCAAAATATCTGAAAAAAAAAAAAAAAATAAAATAAAATAAAATAAATAAATAAATAAAAAAAAAAATAAAAAAAAAAAATAAAAAAAATAGAGCAAGTGCCCAGAGGGTCACGAATACCCCCGGCCGGCGCTATTCCTTAATTATAAAATATTTTAAAGTCAATGACAATGAAGGCAAGATATAGTTTACAATGTCAGTCCCTAAGTGACACTGATCTATCATCCCAAGTACAACTTTCCTGGAGTAAAGTCTTCAAGACATAAAGCAAATTTGCTGGGCCATAAATATAGGTCACTGACCTATATACGAGGGATGTTCGAAATGAATTGCTTATTGTCCTCTAGCTCGATATCCACGTGGGGCACGATAAAAACCAATACATACCTGTATTGGGCTATTTAATATCTACACAATGGTGTATAAATGTACATGTTAGACTAAGTGTAAGACATAAAATTTGCCATTTGAATACACGCAGTCATTGACCACTGCAGTAAAAATAGTTGGTAGAAGCGTCGCCAAAAAAGATGAAATACGGGCTTACATCAAAGCTCGCTCAAAACTTGATTATTCTTTGAAGAAGCTGACGACTGAAATTTCTACTGCTTTTGGACCTTCTTGTGTGTCTTATGACACAGTTCGGCGGTGGAAAAAGAAATTTGAGTCTGGTGTAGAGTCCATCAAAAATGCACCGAAATCAGGTAGGCCAAAATCTGCATCTCGTAAAGAAATCGTTTCCAAAATAAAGGAAATCATTGAAGGAGATGCCCGATTTACAGTTCGTGATATTGCACGAATGGTAGGCATATCACTATCAACGGTTCACCTTATTTTGAAGAAGCATTTGAAAGTCAGAAAGATTTCTGCTAGATGGGTGCCACATCTGTTGACTGACGAGCAAAAGAGGCAACGGGTTAAAGTGGCCAAAAAGCTGCTTCAAATGTTTCTAAACTATGACAAAAAGCAGTTTGCCAATGTCGTCACAGGTGATGAAACCTGGATCCATTATTTTGAGCCCGTCAGAAAGGTTAGCAATAAGATCTGGGCCACTAAACACAGCAAACGCCCAATAATTGCCAAACGTTCTTTGAGTACAAAGAAGGTTTTGTATGCAATCTTCTTCTCTGGTGAAGGAGTCGCAATAAAAGTGCCAGTGAAAAAGGGCAAAAGCATCACCGGAAAGTACTACAAAGACGTAGTACTGAAGAAACTGAAAAAGTATTATCAGAAACGACGCCCTGCCACTGGTTTTAAACATGTCCGTCTTCTCCATGACAATGCCCCAGCTCATACCTCCGCAATAGTTACGGCGTTTTTGAAGAAAGAAAAAGTAGCTGTTTTGCCTCACCCCCCGTATTCCCCAGACCTTGCCCCATGTGATTTCTTTTTGTTTCTGAAATTGAAATCATTCCTTGCTGGGCGAAAATACCAGTCCCGACAGGCACTTGGATCTGACATTCATCAGTACCTTATTACTGTGCCCAAATCAGCGTACCGTGACGCCTTCAAGAAGTGGATACATCGGCTGAAACTTTGCATTTCTAGCCACAGGGAGTACTTCGAGGGCATGAAATGAGTACTTTTGGGCTAACTTGAAATTTGAAGTCTCCAGATAGAAATAAGCAATTCATTTCGAACATCCCTCGTATACTTGAGAAATTAATCTGATGGTCAAACTGATGCATTATACCAACTGTGATGTTAATCCATTAAAAAACCTAAAAGATATTAAGCAAAATCACTAGACCATGAAATATAGTCATTCTGATTTATATTTACTTTGAGGTGAAAGTTTGGGTCACATTGTGTCATTATATGTAAATATGACATTTAGGTATCAAACAGTGTGAGATATAAGACAAAATCACATGAAATATAGGTCACATAATCCCAAAATATGATAGTAATACATCAAATCGTCTTCAAGATGCAACATGAAATCACTGGACTATGAAATATAGGTCACAATGACCTACAGTTACTTTTAGGACAACTGTTGGACCATAATTCATAATCCAAAATAATGATGTTCATACATCAATTAACATTCAAGATATGCGGCAAAATTACTGGACCATATAAATAAAAGTCAAGGTGACCTACATTGTTATGATGTCAATCATGGTGTCACACAGAACCAATATTCCAAGTATCACATTATTCAATGAAATAGTCTTCAAGATGTAAGGCAAAATCACTGAAGCATGAAAATATGATCACAATGACCTTGACCTTATTATACTGAATGTTGATGTGATAAACATGTCTGATGCCCATCCTTCCTTAAGAAGTTGTTTGTATCAACAAACTGCAACATACTACTTTATTGAGGCATTAATCCATGAACTATAGTAGTAACACTAACCACACATCAACATCCTAAAGTGGAGATTGATCATGAAATATTTTCTACGGTCATTCTCTCCCTTCCGCTGATTCAAGAAGGGCAGTTGTCAGTTTCTGGCGAAAGAATGTGCACAATACCGGTTAACCGCTTAGAGGACTAAGCCTGCCCAGTAAACGTGTGGTTAGGTAAACTGACCGCGCTCGACATGATCCCATTGGGTTGACTGGGCCGTAAAACCTCAACACAAACAAACATCCTAAAGTGTAAGCTTTCAAAAATATATGCAAAAGGAAACTTTGGTCAGCAGCTGTAGCAGAAGGATGATGTAATCATCCAGCAGTAGTACAAATCACACATTAGTAACCTTAAATCAAAGCTTTTAGAAATACAAGCAAAGGACAAAAACTTCACGTAAAACTTTGACGTAAAAATCACACTATTTTCTAAGTCTGTGACCTTGACCTTGGGTCAGCAGCAGCAGCAGAATGATGTCAGCTATTCTGTAATCATCTAGTAGTAACACTAACCACACATCAACATCCTAAAGTGTAAGCTTTCAAAAATATATACAAAAGGAAAAAACTTCACGCAAAACTTTGACGCAAAATGTTAACATTCGTACGGACGCACGGATGGACGGACGAACTGACGGAAAGACGAAAACTATATACCCCTCGGCATACTTCGTATGCCGGGGGTATAACAAATGAAGCTAGAGCCTTGAAAGATGACCTGAATAAGTTTTGAATAAAATATGAAAAAAATACTTCATGAATTATGGCCCTTTGTAATTTTGGGCAATTTGCCCTTGTCAGCAAAACATCTCAAAAACTGTTGGAGCAGAGCCTTCAAACATTATGAATTGATTGGTAATGATGAGTAGATGACCTGATTAACTTTTGAATAAATCCTGAGAAAAAGTTTCATGAGTAATGGCCCTTTGTAAATTTGGGCATTTTTCCCTTGCCAATTTAATATCTAAAGAACTATTAGAGTTAGAGCCTTGAAACTTGAAAAATAGATTGGTAGTGATGAGTAGATGACCTGAGTAAGCTTTGAATAAATTCTGAAAAAAAAAATCATGAGTTATGGCCTTTATAATTTTGGGCACTTTTACCTTGTCAAAATATCTCAAAAACTGTCTGAACTAGAGCCTTGGAACTTGGCGAATTGATTGGTAATGATGAGTAGATGACCTGATAAACTTTTGAATAAATTCTGAAAATATTTATGAGTAATGGTCCTTTGTAGATTTGGGCATTTTCCCTTGTCAGAAACTATTGAAGATAGAGCCTTGAAACTTGATGATTAGCTTGGTAGTGATGAGTAGATGACCTGATCAGCATTTGAATAAATTCTGAAGAAAAAAAAAACTTCATGAGTTTAGGCCCTTTGTAATTTTTAGCATTTTACCTTGTCAGGAAAATATCTCAAACTTTTGGAGCTAGAACCTTAAAACTTGGTGAATTGATTGGAAATGACAAGTAGATGACCTAATTAACTTCAGAATAAATTATGAAAATATTTCAAGAGTGATGGCCCTCTGTAAATTTGGGCATTTTTCCCTTGTCAGCAAAATATCTCAAATACTGTTGAAGCTAGAGCATCATAACATGATGAATATGAAGGAAGTTGGAGGACCTGTTGCTTCTGGGCATGAGAAATGTCCCTTTGCAAATTTGGGTATTTTCCTTTGTCAAAAAAATATCTCAAGAACTGTTGGAGCTAGAGCCTCATAACTTGATGAATAGATTGGAAGTGATGAGAAAATGACCTGGTTAACTATTGAATAAATTGCACATTGTTTCATGGAACATAACATCGATGTTAAATTTATCAAACTATCTCAACTGTTTTTTTTTTTTTTTTTTTTGTTGTTGTTGTTGTTTTTTTTGCGATAAGAAATGAGACAGACAGACACGGGGAACTCAATATATCTAACCACCTACCGACACGGCAGTATTTTTCCTGTTTTATCATAATGTGTAACCAAGACATGCGTATACAATTTGTAAGACTTCGAATTCCAGCCAGATAAACTCATAATTTAGTAGTTACTGCATTTGACTTGGTCAGGGACTGGTAGTACTTTTGTTTTTAATCAGAATATTTGACATAACGTTTGTGACATATACGTGCATGAAATAAGTGAACTTCTTTTGGAAGGGGGTGGGGGAGGATGGAGGTTAAGAAATGTGACAAATACGCATCAATACGGTTTGTATGCAACATGTAAAATTGTGTGACATATGTGACATATCATGCGTTCGAAAGCTTTTCAAACTCGTTCAAATTCATGTATGTCACACATGTGGTATATCCGTTCCGTGACACAAACGGTCCAACAGAGTTTTTAATTTGCATATTTCTGTCTTCTTGAGCAAAAACAAATGTGAATCTAAGCAGCAGAAAGCAGTTTTAAAGGTTTATACGTAGACATGTTCCTCGCAGAAACACACGGGGGAGCTTTGAGAGAGAGAAAAAAAAAAGAACAGTATCAACAACAATGGCTTCCCAGCAAGTGATGCTTGAATGTAATGGGGTTCTGAAAGAAACTGATGTGCGAGATTAATGATCAAAAATGGTGTTGGGGCATCAATAAGTAAATCTTACACACATATTCAAAGCGTCGTTTTAGACATAAATAAGCAACTGTGCTTTCAAAATCTTTCAGAAAGTCGTTTTCTGCTTGGCGTTTTACACAGAAGAATTAAATTAGCAAAGTTTTGCCATGATTTAATGCAAAACCATTTGTCGTAACTGCCTATACACAAAAACGTTTTATTCTAGTCATTGGATTTTTAAAAAATCAAATATTTTCACTTTTCCCATAATAAAACTTAAAGCAAATTATGCAAAGGTCTGTAGGGTAGGGTAGGTAATTTTGAAGGCAGGTTTTCAACAAGTTCCGCTTGTTCAATGTTTCTGAAATTTTCACAATATTATTATGAAACATTAAATATTTAAATTCAGCAAAGAAAAGTAAAAAATATTTTCTAAGACAAAAACTGCAAAAACTGCAAAAAAAAAAAGAAAAAAACTTCACTATAGAAATTGCATAGGTCAGACCAGTGGATGGCCATAAATTTTTTAGAGTAAATATTTGAGAACAAAACACAGAAACAGAAAAGATAAATGATTTCTGATCTGATATGGTCAATCAGAACAAAATATTTTCATTTAGAATAAAGCAAAGCAAAAAACGTCTTTCCGAATGATGTCGAAAGAACAGTAAAAACTTGCCTGAAATGTCTCTGGGTTCAACACCATCATAGCATAGTTTCTATTATTACAACACGGTAACTTTACATCACTGGCGTTGAAAGGTATTAAATGGTGGTTGGTGGTGGGGAGGGGGGTGTAGGGGTCGGAATTTAAGGGACCAGGGGGGCCATAACACACTTTTAAAATTATCTCCCCCACCTCCCACACACTCCTGATGTAACGTCTAGGTATATATAAAAAACTGAATTGGTAGATCTATATAAACTGTTATAAACTGCACAGCGAAACTCATGAACAATGGTATTGAATTACTGATGCGCTACCTTTGATTGTTCAACACCAATTTGACAGCTGTGTTTTGACGTCACAGGGCAGAAAATACAAAGTGCTGCAGTCTTAGTGGAGATTACTCCCATACATGAGAGTTCTGCGTTCCAGATGTTCATATTTTACGTTTATATGCTGTTATTTATGTTTTTATTATTCTTCGGAACGCGCACATCTATAAACAGCAATTATCAATAAATGGGTGCATGCGTATGTCTAACTTGTTGGACTAAGTGGAGATGAAAAAAAGAAAAAAAAAAAAAAAAAAAAACGAAAACGAAAACAAAACAGGATGATCCCAGAAGAAGTATTAGAGTTAATTAAACACACGGAGTTATATTCTAGAAGAATAGATGTTTATTATTGTGATAATACCATAAGAAAGTAGGAATTTTAGTTTTTCTTTTAGATCTATATCTATATTTCGTTTGTGTTTTATACATTATTCTAATTTCCAAACGTGTGTGTGTGTGTTCGTGTGTGTGTGTGTGCGTGTGTGTGTGTAAGGGGGGGGGGGGGGGGAAAGGGGGGGGGGACCTGTTTCTTCATTTTCTCATTCTAATAATAAATTTTAGACTGTACATGTATTAGGTTAGTCTTAGAGCATTTGCTTTATCTTGGGGCATTTGACTTACTTTCAGATTAGCATAGAGCTCTAGGACTTTTTTTTCTGTTTCAATTCTATTTATATTTATTTATTTATTTATTTATTTATTCATTGTTATGGCTTCATTAATTTTTCATGTTGCTCTTATCTTACTATTTTTTCTTGACTTTTTTTTTTTTTTGAATATACAATGATTTGAAGTTTTAACAATTTTGATCCATGTTTTCATGAATTTCTCGTAACAGCTTATCCTTCAATTGTTTTGGGACTTTATTAGTCTGTTTGGGCTGTACGGTGAATTTGTGTTTTATTGCTAGGTCAATGAGCAAATCTTTTTCTTCTGGTTCAAACTTAGGACCCCTTCAGCGCGGCTTTTTTTTTTTTTTCATCAGACATGATTTTTTTTCTCTTTTATTTCCGGGTTTGTCTGTTGGTAAACAGACAATGAGATCACGTGTTTATTTGTTTACCGAGAGGAATTCTGGGAGACTGGTTTCATAACTTTGATCAAAAGTTCGTCATTAAACTAATTCCAAATTAAAATTCGTTTCGTGCAACCGGCGCTAATGTCGTCATTAAAAAGTTTGTCATTAGGACTTTAATGATGAACTAGCGGCTAATTTGAAATTAATTTTAATTGCGTTTCGTACACTCGGATCCTGAGCTGTACTGTAGTTCCCATCATTTTGAACATGGTATTAATTTAGAAGTTTTTAGGGTGGGATAAGCCAGAAGCATAAATTTTCCTTTCTTCAGAAATTGGGCTACTGGAATATTGAATAAAAGTTTGAATGTTGTAATTTCTGAAATCTATTCTTCAACACCTAAGCCATTTAGGAAAATCCTTGCCTTACTGCAATATCACCTTTTAGGACGGGTATGGTAAGGGATTAGGGTGTCCCAACATGCCACTAGAACAACTATATCGGTGTTTCAGATTTCTCACTGCTCAAATGTCAAGACCTATTTTCCATGAAATAAATCTGATCTGCAGTGCTCATTTTATCATCAGCATAGTAATGGTATTTACCCAACAATTTGGACTGGACATTTCAACACATTATAACAATAGTCATGTTAAATTTGAGCAAGTGTCTGTGTGTTTAAAGTTCTCATTGATGAGTAGCAAACTGTAAAGACCTCGATCAGTCATCCTGTGTTTGGATATCTGATCTCAGTCTACACTGTCTTCACTGTTAGCTCAGCCTGTCTGTCCCATTTCTTAAAGTATATAATTATGGTAGTTTTATTTAGACTGTTATGGCTATGGTCAAGTGGCTGAAGAATTTCAATAAAACAAGATTTACAGCCTGTCATTGAAGATAATGATGCAGTCACTTCAGAAGTTGAACCAATATTAACTGAAGCAGAAATATACAATTGGGGTATGTTCAATGTTGCTATTGATGGTAAACTGGGTAGAAAATTCTTATCTAGAAACTAATGAGAAAATGACATCCGATCTTTGTGCCAATGTATAGCACTATAGAACTTAGTACTTGACAAGAAGTGAGTCTGACTTGAAAGATCTCTATCTTAAATGGTTCATTTGTTATATGGTGGAAAAGTTTGATTTCTTCCATTTTAAATGGCAAGCTATGTTATATATGAGTTCAAAACACTTAGATGTTAAATAAGGTAAAAGGTTTGGTGGTGATTCAGGAGACTTTCATTTTTGTTGCAGCTGCTTGTTAAAGGAGATGCAATAACTGTTGGTGTGGAGTTTTCCATCCATCTGTTTTCTGCCCATCCAGTTGTCTGTTTGTATGTCTGTCAACATTTGCATCAACTGTAGGGTTTTGGTTTGTTTCTGAATAACTGTTTTGTACGTAATTCAAAAATCCAATGATGATGATGATGATGATGTATAATTATTTTACCTGGCATACACTTTCTCTGTAGTATTTATGCAAACAATGTAGTATGGTTTAATGACCATGACCTATTTTATATAGCCTGATGACTGCCATTTTTTACATCAACCCAAGTATTTAGCTCAATTTCTGATTTACTGAAACACATATCTAACCTAGCATGCACTTCTTTCCAACATTGGTAGGCAAATGTGCTTCAAACCTGCTGAGATGCATCTTTGGGACCAGTTTTAGAGCTGCTTAGATTTTGGTAAACTTAACCTCATTTCCAAGGTCAGTACGAAATAAATGGTGACAAATTTACATTATTATGTCGTTTGGGGAGGGGCATATTTTTTTTATGTGTTCATTTTCCCTTTTTACTGAAAAAAAGTCTTTTACTGAAAAACAGTCTCATTTTCTAAAGTTTCAGTATTACAGTATAAAAAATCTAAAAAATCCATACAATACAATAGTTTACACAAACATATAGAATCTGACTACAAGATCTGTCTTTTACTAAACATGCTTAACTGTACCATATTTACTATATATATTCAGAAACACAATCTGCACAAACAGTGCAGACACAGATCAGATGGAACAGAATGCAGCCTCTGATCAGGATATACTCTGTTTGCCACTCACCCAGTAGTTTTTAGACGCATCAAAAGTTGATAAAATGGTACATGTATTGTTCAAATTTTAGTATTAACCCTTAACATGCTGAACCGGGATATGCCCTGTCTTTGCTAATGGTGTTGATCCAGATCAGTTGGCTTCTTCAGATGCCAACTGATCTGGATCTGTACTGTTTGTCATTAAATATGTGAATTCGTATCAACAACCTGGATGGAGGTATATGATTGGTTGAAAATTAAAAGTGGGTGTGGCATCCTAATTTATTCAGCATAGCAAGGGTTAACATGATAAGGAGTAAAGGTGTCCAAATATTTAGGGTATATTGGTGTTGCATGGAGAGCTGTGTAAGGGAGGTAACTTACTATTGTCTCTTACTAATAGACTGGGAATTTTTACCAGTTGAGTGCCCACAGTGCATCATTATGTCTTCTGGTATTCTCAGGTAGCCTTTACAACTAACAATAACAATAAAGTTTATGGGGACAAGATAACTGGGTGAGTTGGAGAAGCTCATTAAACACCTGGATTTAATGTCTGGGAAACCACAGTATGCTGACTGATAGCAAGGATACTGTTAAATACTTGCTTCTGTTTTGGAGATGCTAGAATTCCCAGAGCTCATAAGAATAAAATAGCTACCTTAGTCAGAAGCTGGCTGATCTGGAACAGTAAGTCCATATTAGACTGTACAGTTGTATCATTTGGCTTCAGTTGATTGCAGATCTCAAAGATGCATTTCCAGATATACTTCTACTACTGTTACTACTACTACTACTGCTACTGCTACTGCTGATATATAACTACTACTACAGCTACAGCTGCAACACTACTGTTATTGCTATTGCTGCTACTACTACTACTGTATCTACTGCCACTTCATTACTACTACAGCAGCTACTACTGCTGCTACATGTACTTCTGCAGCTGCTCTACTACTGCTGCTGCTGCTTTTAGTACTACTACTGCTTCTGCTATAGCTGCTACTACTTCTACTACTAGTAGTACTGCTACTTCTGCTACTACATAGGGTGGTTGGGTGAGGCAAAGGTGTTGTGTATCTTACATCACCGGGGCGTCTAATTGATATTGGCTTACAGTTGGGCAAAGCCTGCTATCCTTGCAGCAGGTAAAGGTGGAGGGGGAATGTTTTTATTTCTTCTGTTTCTTCACTTTCATTCATTTTCCTTTCTGCCCTGTCCCTCTCCTTCATCTCCTCTGCTATCTCATATCTCTCTTCTCCCTTTCTCTAAGACAACACAAAATGACCCTCAAGGGTTGACGTGTCGTTAAACCCCAACTCAATCAAAAAAACAACAACAAAAAACAAAAAAAAATTGCTACTACTTCTACTACTACTACTGCTGCTATTTCTATTGCAACTACTATTACTATTACTACAACAAGCTACTACTGCCGCTACTTCTACTGCTACTGCTGCTACTACTACTACTGCACTACTTCTGCTAGTACTACTACTTCTGCTTCTACTGCTGTTACATCTGCTACTACTATTACTACTACTACAGCTGCTGCTATTTCTGCTGCTTCTACTACTACTGCTACTTTTACTACTACTACAACTAGTAGTACAAATACTACAACAACTACTACTACTGCTGCTACTATTACTACTACTAAAAAGACTGCTATTACTTCTACTACTACTTCAGCTGCTACTTCTACTTCTACTACTACCACAACTACTACTCCTGTTGCTGTTATACTACTATTGCTACTACTATTACTACTACTATATCTGCTATAACCACTACTACTACATATAATAATAACAGATATGATAACCATTCATAGCATTAGATAAGAGAAATATCTGTATAAATATTTTTCTTATATCTCTTAAAAAAATTCAAGCTGTGGGTTACTACTCTGGAATTTACCTCAGTCTTCAAAGTTTGATCCATCTTTGCTGTCCATCTGTAGGAGACAAGGATCTTTGGCCATCCATAGAATCCCAAGCAAACACTGATTTAACTTGTATTGTGCACATGCTTTCGCCAGAAACTGACAACTGCCCTTCTTGACTCAGCGGATGGGAGAGTGGTGTGCATGTGTACAGTGGATAGGAGAGAATGGTGTGCATGTATAATTCATAGGTCTAGATAAGAGTAGGTATCTGGTAAATATTTTTCTTATTTCTCCACAAAACATATGTTGTGGGTACTCATTAGAAGCACCTCGCTGAGGCGCTTCTAATCAGTACCCACAACATATGTTTTTGTGGAGAAATAAGATAAATATCAATATGTTTGGATTGAAAACAAGCATCTTATCAAGAGCTGTGTATAATGACCTACATTTTTGCTTGTTGCAGCTTGTATGTTTTTATGGAGAAAGAAGTAAAGTGAATTGATTGTAGTTGTCTTTACACTAATTATTGGGACAGACAGGCCTAAGTAAACAGTGTAGGCCTAGATCAGATGCCACACAGTGTTGTCAACTCATCCAACAACTTTATGGTGCATAAGTAGGTGTTCAGATTTTATGACAAGTATCATAATAATCCATAACTCTAGATAAGAATTTGCATGAAATTATATGTTGTGGGTGCTTATTAAAGGCTTCATATTCCTCAAAAATAGACATTTTTTTTTATCCAAAACAAGGTTATAAATTGATATATGGTACTAATACGATCATAAAATGTAGCATCTGACAGCCTGTAAAATTTCAGTTAGTCAACTGGATCAAAAATGAAATGATTTTTTATCGTATCTCCGAACTAATCTTGGCAATATTAATTCAGAGATATGATAAAAAATCATTTCAGTTTTGATCCAGATCAAAAATGAGAGGCTAATTGAAATTTTACAGGCTGTCAGATGCCACATTTTATGAATGTATTAATACCATATATCAATTTATAAAACCTTTCTTGGATAAAAAATGGCTGTTTTAAAAGTGTCTTTAAAAGTGTTTGACAAGGCACTTCTAATGAATACCCACAATATACCGTATTGACCTAATTATGGCACATGCTCCTATAAGCACACAGTCAAGCTTTTTTGTGAAATAATAATAATAATAATAATAGTAATAATAATGATAGTAATTACATAATAATACTAATGATAATAACAGTTCATCTTTAGATTACAGCCAGTGTACTTTTATCTACTTCTTTACAAAAACATATGTTGTTGGTACTCATTTGAATTGCCTCGACAATAGGTAGAATATGGTATGTTTTTTTTTTTTTGAGAATTAAGGAAAATGTCAATACTTATCTGGAACTATGCAATATAGTAATAGGTGTCCCAGTACTTTAGGGTAAATTTGGCAGTAGACCTGTGCTGATTGCCCAGACACTTGTTTCCTGTCATATGCTTGGTCAAGATGGTGATTTATGTGGATACAGAGGTCACAGATGCACTTGTTTGAAGCTGGCTAGCCAGTCCCTGTTGATGTTTTGGGTCAGTAGTAAATCTTGTTAAACCAGATAATGTCTTTTAAATTAGACCACTTTCTGGGCCCCAGCTTGCCACTGCATGGTAAAAACAGAAGCAGCAGGAAGTTCTGCTTTTGATCCTTAATTTATATACCAACTGAAGATTAACCATAACAATCCAATGGATTCATAATTACCATTAGTAGACACAAACCATCTTTGAGCTTTACAAAATTAAGCTAAATTATTTGGAACAACAGAACAACATTTGATTAAAAATACATAATGTACAAATTAATGCTCCTGAATGCTTCACCTTGAAGTGCAGCTTCTTTATGTGATATTATTTCTGAATTTTGCATTATCCCAGTGTTAGGACATTTTAAATGCTATTAGTGAATAAAAAAGACAAAAACAACAACAACTGAATGCACACGTGTGTGCTCATACACACATGCATGCACATGCACACATGCACACACACACACTATAAAGACAATGGTATTAAGACTGAAATTCTTCTTTGTAATGTTAAAATTGTTTAAAATAATAAAATAAATAAATAAAAAAAAGGAAAAATATATTTCTGCTTTAATATTTTTAAAAGTTAATGCAACCAAAATTAATCAAATTGGCCTGGTCAATAAGAGAGTGGATTTTATGGTAAAGGCATGACCTCTCATTTAAGCTTTTTAGGTAGCAAATGAAATTATAAACCTGTGTATAAAGGGTCATAATCCATCTTCATACTGTTAATAAATAGCTAATCTTCATAACCTTTATAATGGGGACATCTTCAAGGTGATTCCCAAGCACCTCTTACATCATGAAATATTTCCCATTAAAACAAATGTGTGAAAATATTTGTTCCCTCAGTATAGTATTTCTTTGATTTGTATATGATTTATGGTGATATTATACTAAAATCAGATTCTGCTAAGCTGACAACAAAATGTATTGAGTTAAGGTTACAAATTAGCATGATATCATAACTCCAGATAAGAGCAGTATCAAAATATGTATTTTTCTTATCTCTCCACATAAACATACTTTGTGGGTACTCATTAGAAGCGCCTCATTGCACTTCTAATGAGTACCCACAAAATATGTTTTTGTGGAGAAAGAAGAAAATTATCAAACTTTTTAGTTGAAAAAAAAGAGTACCTTATCTGAAGCTATGGTAATAGTTGTCTCACATTCTTCTGATTGCTATCACTTGTGGTGATTGGTTGTGGATTTTGTCACCCTACTCCAGTAAAGGGAGGTAATCAGCTAATCAATACCGAATTAAACTATTGTTGTATAATGATGGCTCAAGAATAGAATAGCCCACCCATGAAATTCCCTTTGGTCAGGAATAGTATTAAATTGGTTTTTTATTACTATTCTTGTATTGTTACCAAGTCATTGCCTTAGCTTACCCTGGAAAAAAAATTTATAAGATACTTTTCCTCAGTATGGATAAAAATACCATTTAAACTTTTCGAATTTGTGGGAAAATGGACACAAGCCTGTTGCTTTTCAAATGGTAGAATTCATGACGGTTGAAAATGGACAGTTATTTCATGTAAATTGGACAGGAATTGATGGCGGATTAGCAAACAGATAAAAAAATATTAACAAGATGTCTTTCCAGGTTTGGGAAAAATTCTTTTTGCCTTTACCATGCTGCATTAAAATATTAGCAGACAAAATTTTAAAGTATTTCTTATATTTCTCTGAAGATAAAGACTTGTTATAAAGGTTCATTCAAATAATTTGGTTGAGAAACGAATGAAACGCAACACTGTTATTGTTTTGGGAAGAAGAAACCGAATCATCTTAAATCATTTATGCCTTAAATTCTTACTTTGTATGTCCGAATATGTAGACTTAGTCCATTCATTTGCTGGTAATGTGTCTAAAACTGCTGGTTGAAGGCAAACTTTACAGTCTACCCAGGTCAAATTATGCTATCACTGTTTGCACAAGCATATCCAAATTTTGATGATACTGTAATAACCCTAAATATTGGGACAGATAGGCCATGGCAAAGAGTGTAGACCCAGATCTGATCAGGGTCTATATGGTTTGCCACTCAGTTGATCCAGCACTATTTAAGATACACCAACAAACAGTAACAGTTGTTTTCAACTTTTTGGACAAGTATGGTAATGAGTTAAGGTGTCCCAATATTGAGGGTAAATGCAGTCATTCTTTCTTTCTTTTCACTTTCAGCAGTTAGTTTTAGTCATAGCTTCAGATAAGATGTGTTTTTTTTTACCAAAAAGTAATATTCTTTTCTTATTTATCCATGCAAACATACATTGTGCTACTCATTAGAAGTTCCTCACTGAGGTGTTTCTAATGTGTACCCACAACATAGCTTTTGTGGAATTATAAGAAAAATATTAACCCTTGTCATGCTGAATAAATTAAGATGGCACGCTTGTTTCTAATTGTCAGCCAATTGGATTACTTGATCCAGGTTGTTTATACATATTTACATACTGAATGATACAAAGCGAAGCTCCAGATCAGTTGGCTTCTTTAGCAGCCAACTGATCTGGATCTACACTGTTTGTAAAGGCAGGGTATATCGGGATTTAGCAGGACAGAGTTTAACCTGATATCCCTCTTAGTAGTTACAGCTAAATACACAAGTCAAGTATTCCCATTCTACTGAGCTGCTCATAATTCACAGAGAGCCTGGCTCTATATTTTACTCTGGATATCATTATCACTATGTATGGTCACTATTATTCCACCTGTGTCAAACTGACCAGCTCAACGTGACTGTAATGGGTTGACTGGGCCGTAAAACCCCTCAATCAATGAATAAGTATTGCAAGACAGGCAGTGAGAAGGAAGGCATATATTTCCATATTATAGATATTTCCATTGTTGGTAAATTCATTCTCCTTTAATAGTAGCAGACATCATTTAAAGTTTTTTTTACTTATTTTTTGTGAATAATAATAAAAAAAAAAAAATATAACACTCATTTGTTACTTGTTAATAATAATAATAATAATAATCAGCTTTATTTATAGAGGGTAACACATTTAGTAAACTAATACTAATCTTCCATGTGGCCCTCTGTTTTCCTGGGTAGATACCAGTACTAAGCAATGTGGATAAAGTTTCTTGCTCAAGGAAACAACACTTGATGTTAGTGGGGATCGAACCCAGTACCTCTTGATCTCGAGTCTGATGCTTTACCACTGCACCACAGCGCTCAATTACTTTTTGTTCAATTTACCAAGAATCTGCAAAAGGTTAGAGGTAGATGTAACTAAAAGCTTTTTACATTTTTGTCAGTGTTTGTCAACAAAAAATTGCTGTTAAAACACAACTCACCAGTTAAAGATTGAACTTTGTGAAAAAATGTGAAGTCTATCTTTTTTAAATAATAATAATAAAAAAAGCGATGTGCTTGAAATGTCAAAGACCTATCTATCATTATTTAACTAAGGGAGTTGATTTTATCTTTAAAGTTTTAAGGATTTGTGGTTTGAAAAAAAGATTTTGTAGATAATTGACAAAAACTGAGGTTGAGCAAAAATAACACTTTGTATCTGTTTTTTAAATATGATAGTTGATAATAGGATTCTGTCACAGCTCTAGATAAGAGGAGTTTCTAGATAATTATTTTTCTTATTACTCCATGAAAACATATATTGTAGGTACATGTAGTCATAAGAGGAAAATCATTGAGGCACTTCTAATGAGTTCAATAACATATAATTACAAAGCAAAATAAGGCTATATCAATATATTTTTTTTTTATTCTTTTTTTATTTTTTTTTATGGGAAAAAAAATCATTTTATTTGGAGCCATGTTTCATTCATTCTGTTTGATAGTTTTACAAATCAGTGGCTTTAAGAAGTCATAGAATGGGCAGTGATTTTATTTTTTTTTTCAAAAATTGAAAAAAATTGTTCAGTAAAATACAAAAAAAAAGCTAGCATATAGGTATAATTATTTGTCCACATTCTATAGCAGAGGTGTTGTTAAGGAGTATTTGATGATAATTCTGGGATAATTTTCTTCAATTCTCCGAAAAACATGTTATAGGTACTCATTAGAAGTACCACACTGAGGTGCTTCTGATGAGTACCCACAGCTTACGTTGTTATGGAGAACAAGGTGCTTCTAATGAGTACCGACAGTTTCAAAGATTTTTTCAGTAAAATACACTATGTCTTAAAAACAACCAAGGCGGATTATTTGGCCACATTCTGAAAAATGGTTTCTTTATCAGTGGAGTTGTTAAGGAGGAGTACCAATTGATGATAATTCTGAGATAATTTTCTTTAATTCTCCATAAAAACATTTGTTGTAGGTACCCATTAGAAACACCACATTGAGCTGCTTCTGATGAGTATACCCACAGCATATTATGTTCATATGGAGAATGAGGCACTTCTAATGAGTTCCAATAATGTGCTGTGGATATACTTAGTCAAAATAGACAGGATGACAAGTGGTGTTCTTTAAATCTTTCCCCTCTAGTGGCGACTTTTGTTGTCTGCTGATAATCTTTGCAAACAAAATGTCGGGCCTGATCTGGAGCCAAACCGTTTGACACTCTGATGGTATTCCGGAAAGATTTTTTTGTTTGAAAAAGTTAATTCAAAACATAATTCACAGATGACAAGAAAGCATGCAAAATTACCCAGCATGCAATTGCGTAGATTGATTTAAATTGTATTATTTGTATATACACCCATATGATGTTAGTTGTCAGTCTCATTCTATGATGTACCCTTTATTGTTGAAGTGAAGCTATTAACCCTAAATATTAGACCTCCTTACCATACTTGTTCAAAATTTGAAGAAGTCCATTTATTCTGCCTGTTGATATGTCTAAAAACTACTGGATGAGTGACAAACGGTGTAGATCTGATCAAATACGACAGTCTGCAGCATCTAATCTAGGCCTGCTCTGTTTTCTCAGATCCAGCTGTCTGAGTGGCTAGATTAAATACTGTATACCTTCTCTGGCACTTACTTGGGAAGAGTTGTTTCACAAATTACTGAAGAAAAAGGTGTGTTAAACACTTAGCATACTGGGTAAAATTTCAGCAGATGGCAAAATGATGATATTTTTCTTATTTTTCCCAGAAAATAGGATTTGACATTTCATGCAAACTGTTTCCAGACAGTTTGCATGAAATGTTGAATCCTATTTCTGGAAAAAAATTAGAAAAATATTTCGAAGTATCGTCTGCTGAAGATTCTACCCAACATACTTAACGTTAAGAAAGTCTTGAAAAGTTATCTCATAACTTTATCAAGAAAGTTGGTATAATTTACCCTTATTTGGAAAGTGTGTTCACGATACCCCAAATAAATGTTTCTATGATGATAATTATTTGAAATATGAGAATTATTTCCTGAGTGGGTGCCACCTGTAGGTGTGTCCTCTATTCTCTCCGGGTGAAAGTTATTGACATCAGTGTTTGTTTATGTGAAATCTAATAACTTCTAATACTTTATGTTACAATTACATGTATTATTTAGTGTCTCATTTATTCGATACTGAATTCTGTTGGTCCAATAATAATGAGAGTCTGGTGGCGGCTAAGACAGGTTTTTTGGTCGATTGTTTACAATCGAGCGAGAGTATACAAATGCCAAATTTCCTTAAGGTAGTTAAATCATGTGATTATCATTGACCACATGATTATCATGACCAATGTAATCAAACCACACATTAGATGAAATCCAGGGGACGGTTATTTATAGCCGCGCTTTTCTTGTTGCTGTGACGTCAGAGTGCAGTGTAAAGAGGGTTATCAGTAAAACCTGGACTGGGACATTTGCAAACAGTGCAGACCTAGATCAGACGACAGAGTGCAGTGTAAAGAGGGTTATCTGTAAAACCTGGACTGGGAGATTTGCAAACAGTGCAGACCTAGATCAGACGACAGAGTGCAGTGTAAAGAGGGTTACCTGTAAAACCTGGACTGGGACATGAGCAAACAGTGCAGGCTCAGATCAGACGCTGCAGAATATGGCGTCTTATCAGGGTCTGCACTGTTTGCTTAAGGGTTAAATAAAACAATGGTAAATTCCCATTCAAGGTCCATTTTCTCAGTTTACATTCAGAGACAGCCGAGCCACCAGCCACCAGTGCTGTCTGCGTCGGGGTGGTCGGGTGGTGCGAAGGTGTCGTGTATCTTACGTCACCGGGGCGTCCAACTGATATTGGCTTACAGTTGGGCAAGGCCTGCTATCCTTGTAGCAGGTAAGGGTAGATGGGGAATATTTTTATTTCTTCTGTTTCTTCACTTTCATTCCTGTTCCTTTCTTCCCTGTCCCTCTCTTTAATCTCTTCTACTATCTCTTCTATCACTTTTCTCCCTTTCTCTGGGAGACGACACAAAATGACCCACAAGGGTTGACGTGTCGTTAAACGGTACCCCAACACAATCAATCAAAGTGCTGTCTGCGCTTTGATTCCACCTTGGTTTTAACCATTACCACTCTCTGGGCAATTTCAGCAGATGACAAATTGATAATATTTTTCTTATTTTTTCCCAGAAAAGAGGATTTGACATTCCATGCAGACTGTCTCCTTAGGAGTGCTAAGCGTTAAGCCTTTGTACTTGGATAGTGAAATTTTTGACAGGAAATATGGTTTGATATTTCATGGGGATGATTTGCCTAAAATGTTGAAACATCAATCAATGTTTCCAGGGAAACTGTATGAAAACTATTTTAAACTGTCATCTACATAATAATGTAATATTTAAATTCAACAGATTTAATTAACCTTTACCACTCTCTGGGTTAATTCAGCAGACTACAAAGATTATATTTTTCTTATTTTTCCCAGAAAACAGGCTTTAAGGTTTCATACATCTTGTCTCCATTGGAGACAATTTGCATGAAATTTCAAATCCTTTTTTCTGGGAAAAATAAGAAATATATTTCAATATGTTGTCTGTTGAAAATTTTACGCAGAGTGCTAAGCGTTAAGAGTTAATATCCTGTGTCATATTTACCCAAGTATTTGGATTTAGACCATAGCAAACAGTGTAGTCCAGTTCATACACCACAGGATCTGATCAGATGTAACACTATTTGCCACTAATCCAGCAGGTTTTAGACACATACTGAGGTATTAAAATGGAGTTGAACAAGTATGGTTAAAAGTTATTGCGTATTTTAAACTGTCATCTAATATTGAGATGAATATTAATTTTAGGATAAATGTTTTCTAAATGTTAACAATAAAAAGTTCTCATAACTACTGCAGCAGACAACATTATGGTTTTTTAGCTCGCCTGGACAAAGTCTATAGAACTTTTCAAAGTGCTATTGCACTACCCCCGGTGTCAGCATCAGCATCGGCATCGGCATCGGCGTCCATATTTACATTAAAGTCTTTTAAGAACTTATATTTTCCAGACCATTTGATAGGTTTGGTTCATATTTGGTATGATGATAGATATAGTTCTAAGGTGTTATTCAGCAATACCCCAGCCTATTACCTCAAGGTCAAGGTCATGGACTTAGAAAATTTTAAGTTTAATTAGGTGTTCAAGTTTTTTAAGAGCTCATATTTTCCAAACTATATGATGGATTTTTATACGCCCATTTGAAAAACGGGAGGTATTATGTTACGGGGTATGGCGTCCGTCCATCCGTAAACTTTTTTGTTTCCGGCTAACTCCTCCTACAGTTTACATCCGTTCAAGCTGAAACTTGGTATAAAGTTAGACCATGATGTTTCGCAGCCCATATTGTTTCGGGGTTACAGTCCACCAAATGTTTGCAGAGTTATGCCCCTTTGAAAAGTTCTATAAACTTTTCATTTCCGGTTAACTCCTCCTATATTTTACATCTGATCAAGCTGAAACTTCATTTATAGTTAGACCATGATGTGGAGCAGCATATATTGTTTCGAGGTTACAGTTCACCAAATATTAGCAGAGTTATGCCCCTTTGAAAGTTTCTGTAAACTTTTCGTTTCTGGCTAACTCCTCATACAGTTTACATCCGATCAAGCTGAAACTTGATTTGTAGTTAGACCATGATGTGGAGCAGCGCATATTATTTCAAGGTTACAGTCCACCAAATATCAGCAGAGTTATACCCCTTTGAAAATTTCTATTAATTTTTCGTTTCTGGCTATATCCTAGAGTTTTCATCTGATCTAGCTGTAACTCCATAAATAGTTACACAATGATGTGGAGCAGCGCATATTATTTCAAGGTTACAGTGCACCAAATATTGGCAGAGTTATACCCCTTTGAAATTTTTTGTTAACTATTTGCAGCATATTGTTTAGAGGCAATAGTGTGCTAATTTTATTTTATAATAGGTATATTTTTTGCAAATGACTAAAGTTCTGGCCATATGGGCAAGTTATTTATTTATTTATTTATTTATTTTTTTTACATCTTCTTTTATTAGATTTGCAAGGAAATGTTGCCATTATTAAATCTTTATAAATACATTTATTAAATGATGCAGAATTAAGAAGGTTGACTTATATTAAAACTTATAAATACAATTCTTTTTGGATTTTTTTTTTTTTTTTTTTTTTTTTTTTTTTTTTTTAATACTCTTCTGAGTTGTCTCCCTTGAAGAACAAAAATAAAATCGGTATAAAACAAGTAAAGTTTTACAAAAAAATTTCTTGCAGCATTTTTTTTTTGGGTTGTTTATGTTTATTTTGTTATTGTTTGGTCCGATATTCTGATATAGCCATGCTTCTGTCATGTGTCCTCTGTCTGAAAACACCTCCCTACAGCAAACTTCTCCCTGTTTTACCACTTCTCCCTTAATTTCTGGGCCATCTTGGACCCTTACAGTTCACCAAATTTCAGCAGAGCTATGCCCCAATGAAAATTTTTAATTTTTTTTTTGTAATTCCTCTTACAGTTTATATCTGGAGCATTGAATTATACAGGAGCCAGTTTATGTGCTACATCTTATTACTTGCCACGGGCGTATAATGCCCCGCTTGGCGGAACTCTTGTGTTCATATTTGGCATGATGATAAATGCAGTTCCAAAGTTTTATTCAGCAATACCCTGCACATGCCATCAACCTCAAGGTCAAGGTCATAGACTTAAATTTTTTATATTAAAGTCTTTTAAGAGCTAATATTTTCTAGATTTTGTTCATATTTGGTATGATGATAGATACAGGTCCAAGGTTTTATTCAGCATACCCCCTGGCCATGCCCATGGCCTCAAGGTCAAAGTTAAGAACTTAGAAAGTGTTTTAAAAGCTCATATTTTCCAGACCATATTATGATAGATTTGGTTCATATTTGGAATGATAACAGTTATGTCCAAAGTTTTATTCGTCATACCCCACCCAGGCATATGACCTCAAAGTCAAGATCACAGACTTAGAAATTTTATATTTGATCCCTGATAATGTCAAATTCATGACAACAATTGACCAAACCATGGCACAAGAAATCTTATCAAGAGCTAAAAAGCCATAATATTTCTCTTACCATATGATCCTAAGTATTGGGACAGATAGGCCTAAGCAAACAATGCAGACCTACATCAGACTGGTCCTAAAAAGCAACCTGATCAGGGTCTACACTGTTTGCGATTCCGTTTGCACCTTTTGGACTCACAGTATCTACTCAATTCCAGGTGAGCTGTGCTGTCTGCTAACAGCTCTTGTTTTACTATTTTTCAGAGAAAATAAGTCTTAACATGTCATGTGAATTGCCTTGTAGATAATTTACAAATAAATATATATTTAAAAAAAAAATTAGGGTGGTTGGGTGAGGCAAAGTGTCATGTATCTTGTGTCACTAGGGCGTCCAACTGATATTGGCTTACAGTTGGGCAAGGCCTGTTTTCCTTGCAGCAGGTAATGGTAGAGGGAGAGTGCTTTTATTGTCCTCTGCCTTTTTCGAAGAAAAGCGAGGGGACATGGTATTTGCTTTCCATGATGCGTGGTGCGTGGTTCAGAGTTTGTAGTAGGTACCTTGTGAGCGCAACTCCTCCTACAGTATTTAATCGATCCTTTTGAAACTTTACAGGTGTTTTAATCATGGTCTGAAGATATGCATGTGCTTTTTACAGAATCCTTGAGTTATTTTATTTTTTACTTTTTTCACATTTTTAACTTAGACTTTTTTGCATGGTTCCGAGTTTATAGTGGGAACCTTGTGAGTGCAACTCCTCCTACAGTTTTATACCGATCCATCTGAAACTTCACAGATATCTTAATCATGGTCTGAAGATATGCATGTGCTTTTTATACGCCCGTTTGAAAAGGTGTATTATGTTACGTGGTATGGCGTCTGTCCCTCTGTCCGTCTGTCCGTAAACGGCTAACTCCTCCTACAGTTTACATCCGATCAAGCTGAAACTTGGTTTATAGTTAGACCATGATGTGGCGCAGCACATATTGTTCCGAGGTTACAGTCCACCAATTGTTTGCAGAGTTATGCCCCTTTGAAAATTTCTGTAAACTTTTCATTTCCGGTTAACTCCTCCTACATTTTACATCTGATCAAGCTGAAACTTCATATATAGTTAGACCATGATGTGGAGCAGCGCATATTGTTTCAAGGTTACAGTCCACCAAATATTAGCAAAGTTACACCCCTTTGAAAATTTCAGTAGACTTTTCATTTCCGGCTAACTCCTCCTACAGTTTACATCCAATCAAGCTGAAACTTGGTATATAGTTAGACCATGATGTGGCACAGCGCATATTCTTTCAAGGTTACAGTCCACCAAATATTAGCAGAGCTATGCCCCTTTGAAAATTTCAGTAGACTTTTCGTTTCAGGCTAACTCCTCCTACGATTGCATCCTATCAAGTTGAAACTTGATTTGTAGTTAGACCATGATGTGGAGCATGGCATATTGTTTCAAGGTTACAGTCCACCAAATATGAAATTTTTTTAAATTTTTTTTTGTAATTCCACTTACAGTTTATATCCGGAGCATTGAATTATGCAGGAGCCAGTTTATGTGCTACATCTTATTACTTGCCACGGGCGTATAATACCCTGCTTGGCGGAGCTCTTGTTACAGAATCTTGAAAAGAATTCACATATGGTGTACCCATAGTGCCGCCCTATTCTACTCTTGAAATAATTTTTTTTTTTAATTTTTCACATTTTTAACTTTTTTTTATGCTTCAATACTATGAAAGTGTATATGTAGTAGGTATCTTGTGAGTGCAACTCCTCCTACAATTTTATACCATTCCCACTGAAACTGTACAGATGTTTTAACCAAAATCTGAAGATATGCGTATCCTTTTTACAGAATCTTGAAATTACTTTTTTTTTACTTTTTTCACATTTTTATGCCCCCGCCTATTCGAAGAATAGTGGATGGGCATTAAGTATTACCCCTGTCCGTCCTGTACGTCTGTCCGTCCGTCCGTCTGGCCGTCCGTACGTCCCACTTCGTGTCCGGGCCATAACTCCCAAACCGTATGGAATATATTCATGAAACTTTATGGGTGCATGCATCACATTGAGACAATGTGTCATGAACAAGGAAGACAACTCTTGCATTTTTTGTTTTTGAATTATCTTCCCTTGACTTAGTTCCATATAGTAAACCGTGTCCGGGCCATAACTCCTAAACCGTATGGAATATATTCATGAAACTTTATGGGTGCATGCATCACATTGAGACGATGTGTCATGAACAAGGAAGACAACTTTTGCATTTTTTGTTTTTGAATTCTCTTCCCTTGACTTAGTTCCATATAGTAAACCGTGTCCGGGCCATAACTCCTAAACCGTATGGAATATATTCATGAAATGAAATATTTTCTACGGTCATTCTCTCCCTTCCGCTGATTCAAGAAGAGCAGTTGTCAGTTTCTGGCGAAAGAATGTGCACAATACTGGTTAACCGCTTAGAGGACTAAGCCTGCCCAGTAAACGTGTGGTTAGGTAAACTGACCGCGCTCGACATGACCCCATTGGGTTGACTGGGCCGTAAAACCGCAACACAAACAATATATTCATGAAACTTTATGGGTGCATGCATCACATTCAGACGATGTGTCATGAACAAGGAAGACAACTCTTGCATTTTTTGTTTTTGAATTATCTTCCCTTGACTTAGTTCCATATAGTAAACCGTGTCCGGGCCATAACTCCTAAACCGTATGGAATATATTCATGAAACTATACAGGTGCATGCATCACATTCAGACGATATGTCATGAATAAGGAAGACAACTCTAGCATTTTTGGTTTTTAATTATTTCCCCTTGACTTAGTTCCATATAGTTAACCGTGTCCGGGCCATAACTCCTAAACCATATGGAATATATTCATGAAAGTTTACTGGTGCATGCTTCACATTGAGACGATGTGTCATGAAACGTTTTTCATTTTTGAATTATCTTCCCTTGACTTAGTTCCATTTAGTAAACTGTGTCCGGGCCTTAATGATAACTTCATGGTGTACCTGTTACAATTACATATAAACCCTTTTTCTGAATGGCATTTGGCGGGGGCATCAGTGTCCTATGGACACTTTTTCTAGTTAAATTTTATCATTAAAAATTTTTAACACAGACTTTTTTCATGCTTCAGTTCTGTGAAAGTACATATAGTAGTAGGTACCTTGTGAGCACAACTCCTCCCACATCTTTTTTTTTTAGCTCACCTGAGCAAAAGCTCAGGATGAGCTATTGTCATCACCTTATGTCCGTCGTCCGTCGTCGTCCGTCGTACGTCGTCCGTCGTCAACAATTTGTTTGTTAACACTCTAGAGGTCACAGTTTTGACCCAATCTTGATGAAACTTGGTCAGAATGTTTGCCTCTATGAAATCTAGGTCAGGTTCGATACTGGGTTACTTGGGGTCAAAAACTAGGTCACCAGGTCAAATCAAAGGAAAAACTTGTTAACACTCTACAGGTCATAGTTTTGACCCAATCTTGATGAATCTTGCTCAAAATGTTTGCCTCTATTAAATCTAGGTCAAGTTCGAAACTGGGTCACCTGGGGTCAAAAACTAGGTCACCGGGCCAGATCAGCAGAAAACCTTGTTAACACTTTAGCGGTCACATTTTTGAAGCAATCATCATGAATCCTGCTCAATATATTTGTCTTGATGATTTCTAGGTCAAGTTCGAAACTGGGTCACCTGGGGTCAAAAACTAGGTCACCTAGCCAGATCAGCAGAAAACCTTGTTAACACTCTAGCAGTCACATTTTTGAAGCAATCATCATAAATCTTGCTCAATATGTTTGTCTTGATGATTTCTAGGTCAAGTTCGAAACTGGGGCACTTGGGGTTAAAAACTAGGTCACTGGACCAGATCAGCAGAAAACCTTGTTAACACTCTAGCGGTCACATTTTTCAAGCAATCATCATGAAACTTGGTCATTATGTTTGTCTTGATGAATTCTAGGTCAAGTTCGAAACTGGGTCACCTAGGGTCAAAAACTAGGTCACCTGGCCAGATCAGCAGAAACCCTTGTTAACACTCTAGCGGTCACATTTTTGAAGCAATCATCATGAATCTTGCTCAATATGTTTGTCTTGATGATTTCGAGGTCAAGTTCGAAACTGGGTCACTTGGGTCAAAAACTAGGTCACCGGGCCAGATCAGCAGAAAACCTTGTTAACACTCTAGAGGTCACATTTTTGAAGCAATCATCATGAATCTTGCTCAATATGTTTGTCTTGATGATTTATAGGTTGAGTTCGAAACTGGGTCACTTGGAGTCAAAAACTAGGTCACCGGGCCAAATCAGCAGAAAACCTTGTTAACACTCTAGCGGTCACATTTTTGAAGCAATAATCATGAATCTTGCTCAAAATAATTGTCTTGATGATTTCTAGGTAGGATCGAAACTGGGTCACGTGGTATTAAAAACTAGGTCACCAGGCCAAACCAGCAGAAAACCTTGTTAACACTCTAGCAGTCACATTTTTGAAGCAATTATCATGAATCATGCTCAAAATGTTTGTCTTGATGAGTTCTAGGATATGTTTGAAACTGGGTCACTTGGGGTCAAAAACTAGGTCACCGGGCCAAATCTTGCTCAAAATGTTTGTCTTGATGAGTTCTAGGATATGTTCGAAACTGGGTCACTTGGTATCAAAAACTAGGTCACCAGGCCAAATCAGCAGAAAACTTTGTTATAATCATTTTGAACTTTGATCAGAATGTTTGCCTTGATTAGTTCTAGATAAGGCTCTCAAAGTGCTATGTTGCTCAGGTGAGCGTTACAGGGCCATCATGGCCCTCTTGTTTAGATTAATTCTTGGTTTATTTGGTTTGGGAATGCATGTTATAATACCTTGCTTTTGAGTAATACATACTTAGCTAGCCAGTACGATAACCAAAGTTCAATGAATGTAAAGTAAATTGTCCAATAACGACCCAAAAGAATTTAAAAAACTCTACTGTGAACCCGTCCAAATCGGGACTTTTATTATTATTCATATTTCTTAAAGAGGATGTTAGCTCTGTGTAAGTTATCTCACCTTCTAATTCCTGTGATTCTTTATCGGACAGTTTACTTTCATTGTCACCTAATATTGAATGTATTGATATAGAATCGTCTATTTCGACTTCCTTATATAATTCTTTATAAAAATTTGTTTGGCATTTTAGAATATCAGATGTTTCTGTAACTTCTTTCTCTTCTTCATTCACCAATTTATGTATAACTTTACTAGTAAAATTTCTTTTTTCTAAGTTAAAATAATAATGTGATGGTTTTTTGCCAAAATGTTCATATCTGCTTCGCGATCTTAACAATACTCCTTCAATTTTCTCTTTTTGAATTTCATTTAATAAAGATTTTTTACTTTCTAATTCATCCAAAACATCTTCAGATAAATTTAAAAAGTTTGCATTTACTTCTTCTTCAGTCTGGATTTCTCCTACTCCAAGTAAATTCTCTTTTATCTCCATTTAATACCCTGTAAATGTCTACAAAATCTTCCTCATCAATCATAGTTAAAACTTCCTGACATGCTCTAGGGTTATTTATGTGCAAATAGTTATTCGTATCAAGATCTGGATTAATTACTAAATTCCAATCACCACAAATAATAACCTTATCATTTTGAAACGCGTTATATTTTTGTCTTATTTCTTTATAAAATTTTGGCTTATCGTCATTTGGTCCATAAAGATTAACTAAAGTAAATTTTTGTCCTTCTATGTTTATGTCTAGTATAATGTAGTTCCCGTTTACATCTGAATTAATCTAACTAACCTTTGTAAATCAAGAATTTTATTGGTATATTAAGAAGATCCATATTATAGCTTGCTACACTGATTTTTGTTTATGATTTTTTAGCTCACCTGAGCTCTGCTCAGGATGAGCTATTGTGATCACTTTTCTTCCGTGGTCCGTCCGTCCGTCCGTCCCTCCGTTAACATTTTCAAAAGACTTCTCCTCTGAAGCCGCTGAGCCAGTTTTGCTCAAATTTCATATGGAGCCTCCTTAGGGTGGGGGAACGAAAAATTGCTAAAATGGTCGCGGTGCGTTGACCAAGATGGCCGCATGCCCATATATGGTAAAAACCTTTAAAAATCTTCTCCAGAACCGAGAATGCCTTGGGGCTGAACCTTTGCAGGAACCATCGGGGATGGGAGGTCTACCAAAATTGCTAAAAGAATTGTCATACGTTGAGGTTTGACCTTTTTTTGGCAAGGTCAAGTTTGCTTCCCTATGCATTGTATGGGAAAAACCTTTAAAAATCTTCTTCTCCAAAACCGAGCATGCCTAATGGCTGAATCTTTGCATATATCTTCGGGAACAGGAGGGCTACCAAAATTGCTAAAATAATGGTCGTACATTGACATTTGACCTTTTTATGGTAAGGTCAATTTTGCTTCCTTATGCATTTGTATGGGAAAAATGTTCAGAATTTCAAACAACTTCTCCTCTGGAGCCTCTGGGCCAATTTTGCTCAAATTTCATATGGAGCCTCCTTAGGTAGGGGGAACAAAAGATTGCTAAAATGGTCACAGTTCATTGACCATGATGGCCGCCATGCCCATATATGGTAAAAACCTTTAAAAATCTTCTTCTCTAGAACCGAGGATGCTTTGGGGCTGAATGTTTGCATAAATCATCGGGGACAGGGGGTCTACCAAAGTTACTAAAATAATGGTCATACATTGACATTTGACCTTTTTACGGCAAGGTCAAGTTTGCTTCCTGATGCATTTGTATGGGAAAAAACATTTAAAAACCTTATTCTCCAAAACTGAGGATGGCTTGTGGCTGAATCTTTGCATATATCATCTGGAACGGGGGGTCTACCAAAGTTGCTAAAATAATTGTCATACATTGACATTTAACCTTTTTAAGGCGAGGTCAAGTTTGCTTCTGTATGCATTTGTATGGGCCCCATACATTTGTATGGAAAAAATGTTGATAATTTCAAATAGCTTTTCCTCTGAAGCCTCCGGGCCAGTGTTGCTCAAATTTAATGCGGAGCCTCCTTGGGCAGGAGAATGAAAGATTGCTAAAATGGGTATGGTCCATTGATCAAAATGGCTGCCATGCCCATATATGGTAAAAACCTTTAAAAATCTTCTTCTCCATAACCAAATAAGCCCTGGGTCCTAATCTTTGCACAAATTATGGGGGACAGGAGATCCACCAAAATTGCTAAAATGATGGTTCTATGTTGACATTTGACCTTTTTACCTCCAAGGTCAAATTTGCTTCCCTATTTGTATGGGCCATATACATTTATACTGAAAGTATTGAAGTGACTTGTAGATCAACAGTACTGAAAATTGTTCTGATTGGAAATCTAAGATGGCCATGATCTGGTTTATATTTATAATATTTCTCTGCCACTGTGCTGTTTATATGTATAAAATCATGATTCTTCAGAAACCACTTAGCCAATTTCCACCAAATTTCATATTGATCCTTCTGTTGAAATGTGATTGATAGTTTATTCAAATGACTCTATTGACTGTCAGGCCCATATATTCTTCTTCAAAACTAAGAACTGCTCAAATGATGATATTTTCATTAGTTGCGCTGATAGGATTGGAAAAATGTTGCATAACATCTGCATGTCTGCAGTGGCTATGCCACTCAGGTGAGCGAACCATGGCCTGTGGTTTTGGTACATTTTACAGGCTTTCAAATGGATCTTTAGTCATTTGTCATTGGGCCTTCTGATGCCCAAGCCACCAGCGTCTACAGCTTTTTGATTGCAATAATGTTTGTCGGTAGCATATCTCTTAAAGTATTTACTCTTTCACTAACATAACCCTCCCATTACTGCGCATCTTCGGGGAGCATTCTTCGGTTTCACCGATGCTCTTGTTTGGAAGATTTTTAATAGGCGGGGGACATAAATTCTCTGAATTTGCTTGTTTCTTCTGTTTCTTCACTTTCAGTCATTTTCCTCTTTGACCTCTGTCCCTCTCTTTCATCTCCTCTACTATCTCTTCTATCTCTCTTCTCCCTTTCCCAGGGACACGACACAAAATGACCCCCAAGGGTTGATGTGTTGTTAAACCCCAACACAATCAATAAAGAAAAAGTATATGGTCTGCTACAATCAAATGAAAATGATTGGTTTATTTTTAACATTTAACATTTTGCATGCTGGGTAAAAACCTCAGCAGATGACATTTTGAAATATTTTTCTTATTTTTCCTAGAAAATAATATTTGACAATTCTTTTCTAGGAAAAATAAGAAAAATATTTCAAAATGTCATCTGCTGAGGTTTTTACCCAGCATGCAAAATGTTAAATGTTAAAAATAAACCAATCATTCTTTCGTGGAGATTTGATCATGAAATATTTTCTACGGTCATTCTCTCCCTTCCGCTGATTCAAGAAGGGCAGTTGTCAGTTTCTGGCGAAAGAATGCACAATACTGGTTAACCGCTTAGAGGACTAAGCCTGCCCAGTAAACGTGTGGTTAGGTAAACTGACCGCGCTCGACATGACCCCATTGGGTTGACTGGGCCGTAAAACCTCAACACAAACAATTTGACAATTCATACAAATTGTCTCCATAGGAGAAAATTTCCTGAAGTATTAGATCTTATTTTCTGGGAAAAATAAGAAAAATATCATCTGTTTGATGTCTGCTGAATTTGACCATAGCATGGTTAAGTGTTAATGAAGTTGTGCATCATATAATTCCATAGCTCAAGATAAGCAGGGTGCTCAGATAAATATTCACAAACATAGGTTTTGATAAGGTGCTTTCTTCAGTCATTTCTCCACAAAAACATGTTATGGTACTCATTAGAAGCACCTCTGCAAGGCACTTCTAATGAATACCCACAACATACGTTTTTTGTGGAGAAATAAAAATATTTACCTGATACCCCTTCTTTTCTTGATCTATGAGTCAAAGGTAACAATCTATGACAATGAGTACCCATTAAATAATATATTTTTATTTGTCTTCAGTTTTGGCCAGTCTTAGACTTATCCTAAACTTTAAAGGGTCCATTATGCAGTGATTTATTTACAATTTTATACCTATGTGTCCCAGGACTCGCTTGGGCTATATAATGTGAGTCCTACTTGAAATTCATTGCGTCCATAACAGAATTTTCCATTATAACTTTGTGATTCCTGGGACTCACTGAGATTTAAAATGTGAGTCCCAAAGCAAAAACTGTGAGTACAGGACTCGGGATGCGCAGGTAAAAAAATCACTGCATTATGTATATAAGGTATTGCTGGATGCATGACAAACAGTGCAGACCCTGATCAGATGCTGCATTCTGTTAGGTCTGATCTGGATCTATACTGTTTGCACAGACATCTCAGTACCAATACGTTCCTCACATTTTCATGGAGAAATAAGTAAAACAATTTCAATTCTTTTTTGATGAAATCCTATGTAATTCACATTCACAAAAATTCATCTCCTTTCAGGCAGAATGGAGGTTTCTGAGCCATCAGTGCCGAATAAACATACTGCTACAGACAAAGTAAGAAATACAGTTGATGCTGAATTGAATAGTTTGGTCAGTCCATGTAAAAAGCTGAAACTTGGACCACCCCTTCTGTGTTCCACATTACTACAAACACCTGATGCAAAAGCTTCAGGTGTGAAGCCAGTGAGAAGTTCATCTGCTCCACTTTGTTGCTCTACACCCCTCCCTGTGCAGATCACAAAGAAATCTGCCACTGAGAGTAGAGAATCTGGTGTTGGAGCTCTGAAAGCAGTGGAAGAAAAAAATATCAGTAGGGGGAGTGATGTACGGAATGGTGAACACACTGAAGTAAGTGCTGAAGGAGAAACTGTCAAACCTGTTGCTGGTACAGATGATCTAAATGATTTGGATATAAATGATACTCTAAAAGAGACAGAATCTGATTGTAATGATGAGCCAAAACAAACTGATGCTGTAAAATGTGGAACTGAAAAAGATTTTAGTGATCACTTGATAGATGCATGGAACATAAGAGCTGAAGCAAATGGTTTTATTGAAACTGATAAAGAAAAGAATCAGAGATTGGAAGGAAGCTTAGAATTTAAAGATTCTGGTGTTTGTTTTCAAGAGAGTGTAAGGGAATCTACTTCAGTCATCAAAATTAATAATTGTAAAGGACTGAGTATTAGAGATCCAAACATTATCAGAGAAGTTGAAAAACCAGTTAATAGAAACATTGTTCTTGATACTTATATGTCTAAAGAAAACTTCATTAATGAAGATCATTTGCCTGTCCCTAAAACTACTAGAACAAAAGTAAAGAAGTTTATAGAATATTCAGGTCCTGGGTTTACTACAACATTTAACTCAGAACAAGCAGGAGCAGGAAAAGAAAGTAAAAGCAATGATGATGATATAAGAACTTGCAAGTTGCAAGAATATAGTGGCCCTGGCTTAACATCACTACCAGAAGGGAAGGCAGCTGAATTTGCTTCAAACCCTAATGTAGCAAAGGACTGCAATATGTTAGCTTCTAAGATACCAAAGGGACAAGGTATATTTGTTGATAATATTCCTGTGCAAGAGTCTGCCAAAGCAACAATTTACCAAGTTCTCAAAGACTACAATATGATGTCAAACACAAGCTCTCAGTCTGGTTCAGAACAGCAGACATCAGGGTCAACATTGAGACAGTTCACATCTGGATCCAGCTCCACCCTGAAGCCAGATGAAGCCTATCCTAGTTGGACAAGCAGCAAAGGAGATAACAGTACCAAGGGAGATAAAAATAGTGCCACAGAGAAAACAGTCAACCATAAAGTTCTCCAGTGCCAAGGTATGTTCTATAATGAGAACAGGGATGTATTCAGAAGTGCAAAATGATCAGGAACATAGGATTCCTGTACCTGACAATACAGCTCCAGATAAAGGCATTTTTTTCTAATGAAAAGTATATGTTATCATGGAGAAATAAGAAAAATATTGTGCGAATATCTCCTCTTATCTTGAGCTATGTAACAAACACCAACAGGAGCAGGAATCCAGAGTAGAATGCTTGGAGGTGTTTTCATCTCTGAATACACCCCAGTTGTAGCTATCTCAAAAAGCAGGAAATATTTTAAAGGGATCGAATCAAAATACCACCATCACAAAATTCTTTGCCAACTTTATCTCATCCAATTCATAACGAGGGTGACTTATTAATAGCTCCTATTGTTCTGGGTACCAGATACCATATATACTATAAGTAATGGCACAGACCGACCAGAGGCTAGTCTTGGTAGCTCTGTTGAATGCTCTGGTGATCAGGAGGTTGCGGGTTCGACCCCAGCCAGGTAGGCAACATTCTTTCGTGGAGCTTGATCATGAAATATTTTCTACGGTCATTCTCTCCCTTCTGCTGATTCAAGAAGGGCAAAAGAATATGCACAATATCTGGATAACCGCTTAGAGGTCTAAGTCTGCCCAGTAAAAGTGTGGTTAGGTAAACTGATCCTGCTCGACATGACCCCAATGGGTTGACTGGGCCGTAAAACTCAAACATATGAGCAAACTATTCTTCGAATTTGAAGGTTCAGAATGTGATGTCTGATCAGGGTCTGCACTGTTTGTCATTCGTCCTGTAGTTTTTAGAGGTATAGACTGTTCTGTGTTTAGGACAAATATGATTAGGAATCCAGTGACAGGTCGTGTTAGTAGCTTTTAGGAGCTATCTGACCCATAACTATCCAGATGCTTTCAATAAATTAAAGTATAATGAAGCCACATGTTACAAATATTTTCAGGTGGAACTTTTACTTTGTAATCACTTAATTGTTGTATAGCACCAAGACAGAGAGAGCTTAACCCTTTCATTCCTGAATTTCTGAAGTGGAGCTATCATCTTTGAATCTGGTCAAAATTATTGTTTCAAATTAGGGTTCCCAGTCAAAAAATTGGTCTGCAGGGCTGAAAAGGGTTAAAATGCTCTTGGTCCTTAAAATGGGGTCAGTTGGATAGGGGTTGGAGAGATAGCTTGAAGCCTGGTCATGGGATATTATGGATACAGAAGATTGACAAACACAGCATTTCACCATTAAAAGTTTCAGCTGTGTAGTTTTCTTGTTAAAACATTTCCTACAAGAAGTCTGTTTTGCATTTTGAGTTAATGCACTTTTTTCAGTTCCATTGTGAATTTGTTAAGAGCCACCCCAGGGGAGTCCGAGCTGTCAATTAGTGGGTCTTATAGGAGTACAGGGTTCAACCTGTTGGTCATCTCACAACCATGACCAATAGATTGACCACAGAGTACAGGACAAAGGTCAAGTCAACAGTTGAATTCAACCCCTAGTTAGATCCACAAGGTTTTAATAAACTGGGGTGAAATTTGGGATTTTATGTCTTGAGGTTAAAATTTTTTAAATGTGGGTCAAGATTTGCTCTAATAAAATGTAAAAGGAAATTATGACTGGACTGTAAATAAAGCAAAGAAAATGCAAGATAGCTTTTAACACTCAGCACAAAACTATGATATTTAGTTCTGTTTTGATTTTATGAGCTTTTAACTGCATATTTTTGACAGTCAGTCATAACTCTAGATAAGTGGGGATATCCACCTTATTTTTCTGTATTTCTTCATGTAAAGTTTCAAAACACATGTTGTGTCTACTCATTAGAAATGCCTCGCTGAGGCACTTCTAATGAGTAGCCACACATGATTTCATGAAGAATTAAGGAAAGTATCAGTACTTTTCGGATGAATAAAGCACTCTATCTGGAGCTATGAACAGCTATAAAGGTGGATGAATAGAGTTGAAATATTCTGCAAGTTTTCATCTCTTTTAAACATATCTCAGTTTTTGCAGCAATAAAAACTAAGTGGTCTTAAAAAAAAGTTCCTGTATAATTAAGTACTATTTACTTTAAGTATTTAGATAGCCAGGCCTGAGCAAACAGTGCAGGCACTGATCAGATGCCACAATCTTATCAGGATGTAGAGTTTTGTGCCACTTATCTAGCACCTTTAGAAACCTCAACAGGTAGTAAATGGACTGAATCAAATTTAGCCTTTTCAGCCCTGCAGACCAAATCAGATACTGTCTTAACCCTTGTCATGCTGAATAAATTAAGATGACACACCCATTTCTAATTTTCAGCCAATCAGATTACTTGATCCAGGTTGTTGATACAAATTCACATAATTAATGGCAAACAGTGCAGATCCAGATCAGTTGGCTTCTTCTTCAGAAGCCAACTGATCTGGATCTACACTGTTTGCAAAGGCAGGGTATATCCAGGTTCAGCAGGACTAGGGTTTACAGCATAAATCCTGATGAGACAGCTCATAACGAACCATCTCATCAGAATCAACACTGCTTGCCATTCTGTTTTTGATTTTTGACTGGCACTGCATTTGCAGCAGTGGACTGTCTAATTTCAATGCTGGAAGAGGTCACTTCAGAAACTTAGGTGTAAAAAGGATTAGCATAGATGTGATAAGGGGGTAAGGTTACCCAGATACTAAGGGTAAATACGTTATAATATGAACACACACACACACACACACACACACAGAGGAGTGAACAGTTCCTGCATGGGGAAAAAAGTGGAAAAAGTAAAATAATTATGCTGGATAAGGAAGTTTTTTTTTCAGTTATCTTATGTACTCTAAAAATTAGGACACCCACCCCTCCTTACCATTCTTGTCCATAGATTTGGACAACCATTTCACTACCTACTGATGTCTGAAAACAGCTAGATGCATGGTAAATGCGGCATCTGATCTGGATCTGCACTGTTTGCTAAGGTAATCTGTCCCAATACTGAGGATATGGTACTTGTTAAGAAACGTTTGTAGAAATATAGGGGAAATCTGCATTTTAAACTTTTTAACAAGCTAGTGTATAATTCAAAATTCATCAAGCCATGAATTTTACTCTTATGGAAATTGTTTGACTTGCATATTTAGATGTGCCTGAAAAAAGTAGAGAAAAAGAAGTGAAACTTATTTTGGTAAAGACTATTGCCAATTCCTCAGGTTTCTTGGTTATTCCTACTCTAGATGGAAGCTAATCTGAGGTTTAATTGTCTTAATTGTTCAATTGTTGCCAAGTAACATATGGCTCCATATTGTGCAATGGTTGTTGGGATATGGTTGTCTGGTTCCTGTCTCACCTTCTGGTTCTGTCAACAACAGCATCCTGTTGTGTAACATTATAGGATTGAACAACAGTCCAGGGTTACTATTTCTAGACTGGGATAAAAGTTGGGAATTTCCTCTCCCAGAGGCAAATTTGCCTCAATTAATTCATTAAGTCATGATTTACTAAGTCAATAATGGTGCCAATTTTGATAAAAAGCAGTGGCAGTGCCATGGTACACTGAAACTCTATCAGCTGGGACCTGATTTTGTAAGATTGTTTTAATTGTACAAACCCTGGGTGATAGCAGATTGAGATGTCCAGATAGAAGAAAATGATGTTGAATCTGTCCAGATCTCACTGGGAGGTCCAAAGTTTATGAGTCTGATTTTAATCATTGTCCTCATAGGTCTAGATAAGGCACTGTTGTTTATTTATTTTTATTTTTTTTTTGATGAAACTATTGATATTTTTCTTGTTTCTCCACAACAACAACATACGGTCTAGGTACTCAATAGAAGCACTTCATTGATGCATTTTTACTGAGTACCCACAAAATATGTTTTCATGGACAAATAAGAAAACCCATATACAAATTTATCTGGGAACCTCCTTTACCTGTCTGCACTATAGATAAGTAATTATTTTTTTGAGAAAAAAAAAATAAATATTTTTTCGTATTTGTCCACTTTAATATATTGTTGTATCTTTTAAATGATATGTCAATGTGACAATTTTAATGAGGTATGAGAGTGTTCACTTTCATGGAGAAATAAGAATAAATAGGAGTTTGAATATTATGTTTGCCTTTAGCCCAGTCAGATCATGTGTTGTGAAAAAAAGTTTGACATTTTAATGTCCTGTGAACCATAAGGAATGAATATAAAGATAGAATCTTATACCATATTCACCCTAAGTATTTGGACACCTTAGCATGGTGGGTAAAAATTTCAGCAGATGACATTTTGAAATATTTTTTTTTATTTTTCCCAGAAAATAGACTTTGACATTTTATACAGGAGTCACTTTGCAAAGTCAAAGCCTATTTTCTGGAAAAATTAAGAAAAAAATATAATCAATTAGTTGTCTGCTGAATCTCAGTCCAGAGATCATCAGTAAACTACAATTTGAACAACCTGTTGATGTATCTTAAAAACTGCTGGATGAGTGGCAGAAAGTGCAGACCCTGATCAAATACCACATTCTGCAGCACTTGATCTGGGTCTGACTGTTTTCTCTGGCCTGTCTGTGAATTCTTATGGTAAATATGGCAGTTATTCTGTACAAGACCCCATGCTTGTGTATCCATGTTTTATCATAGTCTTAACTGCTGTTCTAGATTATGGAATCTTCTTGGATCAAACTAATTTAGATATCAGTGATAATGGATGGGAAATTTTACAGCTTATTTCAGATTCTGTAAATCAGTCCACTATATATTTGTTCTGTCACCAAGATATCAGAGTTTCAGGCTCCTTATGATTGGAACTGTCACTTCAAGTATTTGAAACATGTCAGGCATGGCTACCATAATCAGGTCAAGATTAATGGTTTAACTCTTTGCATGCTGGGTAATTTTGCATGTTTTTTTGTCATCTGTGGATTTTTTTTAAAAATTAACTTTTACAAAAAAATCTTTCAGGAATACCATCAGAGTGTCAAATAGTTTGGATACAGATCAGGCCCGATGTTTTGTCGGGCCTAAGCTGGATCCAAACTGTTTGAAAAGGTTATAAGCAGATGACAGATGTTGCCACTAGTGGGAAAAGAGTTAACTTGCACTTCAGTTTGTCTTCATTCAGTACCATTGGTAGTGGTGATATTCTGGCATTTTGTGACCCGTTCACATCAGTTGACCCTGTCTTAATGGGAATGAACACACTTTCAGGGGAGGCAACTCTTTAAAAATTGTTTGAGCTGACTCTATAGCACAGTCATGACATTTTTTTTTCTAGGATCATTCTGCCACTTTCTGCTGATTCAAGAAGGGCAGTTATCACAAATTACTGGCAAAAGTATGTGTACAAAGTTACTGGTTAACTTCTTAGTGAATAAGTTAACTGAATGGCTTGACATGACCTTAATTAACTGGGCTATTATAAAAATTTCAGAATAAATCAAATCAAAATCCAAATAGTTTGGCTCTCTTCTGAAAAAGGTCTGCTCTAAATGAAAGAATTTGCACCTCTTTAAGAGTAGACCATTTTTCAGAACAGACTTGGTGTGCAGGCAAACCGGAACTTAGTTGTGTGTGTATGTGTGTGAAATCTTATTTTCTCTGAAAAAATACAACCCTACTCTCCCTCCCTGCACCCCCCCCCCACCATCCCGCAAAAAAAAAACAAAACAAAACAAAAAAACAAAAACATTTAGAATGTTTTGCATAGCGCTTTATGGGTAAAGAACATTTTAACAACCCATTTTAAGAAACCATCTTTTTACTAACATAGACGCACAATATTCATTAGTCATGCACTCTCAGTAACAAAATGCAAAACTATGGGAATAGAACAAAGACAATGCAAACACATTGGGTTCAGAAAGTGCTGTGACTTAAAGATCGATATGAAAGAAAAATCATAGCCATCCGTTTTACTGATCAGTGAGTTCAAAATAGAAGAGCCCACAAGTTCCAATTCTCTTTTCAAACACTGAGGGGATGCGAGTGCATGCTAGAGAACCACTCTACTCGAAATTCTCAGTAGTTGTGGGTTGGCCGCAGTCAACGAGGGCAGAAAGTTTACATTTTTTGTTTACTGGGATCTTATTAACGAATAAGTTCTGTACAAGTATTTATTTTCACGATGATATTTTTACTTGGAGTTATCACTCAAATAACTTTGTCTATTCTGACTCAACTTGAGCCGTCAAAATCTAAAACTAGCCTAGTACCAGCCAATTTCAGGCCAGCCGGTGATATTTTGTGTGTCCGAAATGTGTTCACGCACAAAATTTTGCTCTACTAAAGTCAATAATTAATATTGCATGGTAACAAACATTGCAGAATACAAATAAGAGAAGAAATAGAACGTTTGACACGTTTCTGCTTATTGTTAGTGAAGGTATACGCACTTTGTTACTGTACGCCAACTTTCAGTAGTCACGGGCACTGTACCAGTAGTCGGGTGTCTAAATATGTAATTTGTACCCAGTCGCCAAGAAGTTACTGGGCGCAGTCGATGTGAGCACGAACAGTTTTTAAGCATTACTTCCATTTAGAAAGGACATTCTCTCTCAATTTCAAATTCTTATGTGACTTGTAGTAAAAAATAATGAACGTAACACATACTGAAACAATATTAATGCAGAAGGCTGAAGAAGCCTGTATAAATATGCTTTCATTGCAAGAGTCGCATGCTATGTACTTTCTTGATGGCTGTAATTCGGATGGCAGTACATCAAATTGTTCTGATTGATATTTAAATTTGCCTGTCGATGAATTAACTGATGCCATTTCAAAGGGTTGTCTGTGTATATATCAACAGAGTGATTGATAACACATTCAAAGCACCCATGGAATAGACAATAGTAACACCGATTTGCAGGCAGTGGAGAGGTCTTCATTTCCTGCTGCTGAAATACATAAAGTCTTTAAAGAGGCCAATGAAAATTTCAGAATAACATAATTTGCGTGGCATAATATTGATTAACGTTTGCCCAAACACACACACACGCACGCATGCACACACACAGAGAGGACTGTATCATTTTTTGACAATTAGACAATTATTCATCAACTCTAATGTCATGTCTCATCTGAGCCTTTGCTTGAATGCCAAATGAGTTTCACCACAACACAATTAACAGACCATGTGATTGAAAACCACCAAGGAGTTTGTAAAACATCCAGTCCCAAAATTATGCTTGCTTGTAAAACTTTATGCAGCACACAATGGCCGAAATGACACATAATGTTTTGTTAAAACCAATTTTTATATAAATGTTCATGTACCTGAATAATTGAACAGAAATCGTTTCTTTATCAGACAAATGGTATTAAAAAGTGTGAATAATACATAATTTACTACATCATGGAAGTTAAGACTAAGAGGATAGCATGTTAAAATAAACTAACTTCCGAATCAGTCAGAACATACCGTTCAAATTTTCGAATAAATCAAAGCGTTCTGTCTCAATTTTGGTTTGAAAGCAAATGCAGTATGGAAAACGCGCGACTTATGGATACAGTTCACTTTTGTCCAAACTCGACAAATGCGTTCAGTGACGCCCCGATCACTGGGCCAGTGCACGCAACGTATTACTGTACAGTATGAAAACCTCGAATAACTTCCAAAATGTACTACCTACAAGTTTCGAACTTTTGCAGATTATAAGTATCAATTTTTTCATTTTTTTCTAAAATAAAAATAAATTCCAGAACATTTCCATAAATGAACAAAAACTGCTTTTTACCCTCTTTTCAATAAAATAAAATCAGGTGCTTGCATAAATTGGGTGTTGCATCAGCTATTGCTTAACTCACATGTCTCTTGTGACAATAATCAGTGGAGACTGCTTGCAAAAGTAAAATATTTAGAAATACATATTTTTGTAAATATCCCGGTACACGCAAAAAAAGTCCAATTTCTGCCCTCGTCTTCTGCAGCAGACCCACGACTACTGCGAATTTCGAGTACAGTGGTTCTCTAGCGTGGAGTGACTAGACGTGAATAGAGCTTGAATAATAACCCTGAAAGTGCTTTCAATATTTTTTCATTTTATTTTATTTTATTTTTTTTAATTTTTTTTTTTTTTTTTTTTGAGAAAATAAGTTTTGATATTTCATGTGAATTGTAAAGCAGAAGATTCACATGAAATGTCAAGTCTTATTTTCTCTAAAACTCTAAAAAGTATTGAAGCATCTGGGAGACTGTTAGGAAGTACTCCTTACGTTGAGTCATGAGGTCCCAGGTTTGTATCCTACTAGAGAAGGAACTCCTCATAACTAGTACTGTACAGCACTTCAATTCACAGAGCTATTCATTATCTACCCTTCAATATGACTTAACCTTTACCACTCTCCAGGCAAATTCAGCAGACCACAAATTGATGACATTTTTCTTATTTTTCAAAGAAAACAGGATTTGACATGCCATGCAAACTATCTCCAATCTGTCTCCATTGGAGACAGTTTGCATGAAATGTCAACTGTTTTCTGGGAAAATTAAGAAACAAAACACAAATTTAAAAAATTCGTCTACTGAAAATTTTACCCAGAGTGCTAAGCGTTAATGATGTTAATTAAATAGAGATGTAAAACACCGGATTGTCATCATAATCATCATCATCTATAAAAAATAAAATTGGAATGATTGCTGCTGTCTGCAGCTCTAATTGGAGCTTTAACTCTTTCGGCGCCAAATTTCAGACGAATTTGTCGTCTGCTTATTTATTTTAACAAACTATCCTTTGGAAAGACAACTATATATAAAGTTGAAAGACTGAATGTCAAACGACATAGATTCAGATGAGACGGCTCATTGAGCCATCTCATCTGGATCTATGCTGTTTGTAAAAGCCTAATATTATTGCCTGTGGCAGCGAAAAACCATACTTACCCAAAGTACTGGGACACCTTAACTGCTTGTAAATCATACTTGTCAAAAGGTCTGTTCCACATTTTAAAACATTGCTGGATGAATGGCAAACAGTGTAGAACCTGGTCAGATGCCGTGTTCTGCGGCATATGATCTGGGTCTGCACTATTTGCTCAGGTCTGTCTGTCACAATGCTTAGTGTTATTATGGTGACTTAATTTTGTGTCAGACACAACATATGGTAACTGTTTACAAATATATATTAACAGTATCTTTCCAGACAAATTTTAAATGAATGGGATGTACATGCTATAATTGGATTAATTTAGGAACTAATTGGAACTGGAAGCCATGGGAGGACTTGTTTGATTAATGATGTCATTATTTACCTGCAGCTCTGACCATCATGTGGTGTCTATTAAATGGCAGAGATTTATTTCTCCTCAAATAACATAAATTGTTTGTGCTGCTCAGAATCCTGTTTTAACCCTTAAAGTGCCAAGCCAAATGAGTAGCAGATGACATTCATTTTTTTTTCAGAGAAAATAAGTCTTGAAATTTCATGTGAACTGTCTGTTTGGCAGACAATTCACATGAAAACAAAATGTCATCTCCTAAAGTTGTGATTGATACTCAGGGCTACCTTTAACACTGGCTGATTATGCTTAGCTGAGGCACTTCTAATGCATACCCAGAGCACATGTTTCTGTGGAGAAATAAGAAAAATATCAATTCTTTTTGTGGAAAAAGGCATCTTTTCTGGATCTATGGACTTTGAAATCATTTGACAAAAGAAAACTAGAGCAAGTCGATGGCACACCATTGCATATCCCCGCGCCAGCGCCAGCGCCATCGCATATCTCCACACTTCAGAATTCCAAATATGTTCCTTCAGTCCTCATCCATAGGTCTATTACCTGTGACAGTTTCAAGGTGATAGCTCAGAAAGCCTATAGGAGGAGTTGTGTGACAATAAAAAAAAAAAAAAAGGACCCCAAATCCTACTTTTTGATCTCTGGTGACCCCCAGACATGCCCCGGGGCAAATTTTTTGCACCACTGTATTCTACTCTGCATTACCTTTGATTTGATATGCAACATGACTGTGTCTGTACAAAATGGATTTTCTTTGAGACCGGGAGGTTGTGGGTTCGATCTTGGGGCAGGTCATACCAAAGACTTTAAGAATGGTACTAGCTGCTCTTTTGCTTGGTGCCCAGCATTAAGAAAGTAGAGCTAGAACAGATCAGCTCAGTGTCAGTATAATGTGACTGGGTGGAATATCATGTCAAAGTGTCTGGGGTGTGATATTTCAGTGAGGCAGCACATCCTCTTAAAGTGAGCATTGAGCTCCCTGCCACATCTAGACACTGTCGCGATATGACTGAAAGATTGTTGAAAGCGACGTTAAGCCCAAATCAAACAAACAAACAAACAAAATGGATTTTGGACCTTTCGGGGCCACACCCCCCTGGCCCTGCCCCCAGGGGTTACATCAAAATAATCTGAATGTTTTCCTTCAGTCCTCATCCATATATATGGCTGTTGCTTGTAAAAGTTTTGAGATTCTAACTTAAATGGTCTAGGAGCAATGTTGTGACATTACAGACAGACCGACGCACAGATGGACGAACGGATGGGGGTTATCACAATATCCCCGCTTTTTCTTCGAAAAGCGTGGGGATAAGAAAAAAATGGTCTAAGCAACTGTTATCACTCTAGACTCATTTTGAGATTTAAACAAATGTTCAGTAAAACTTCAATAACTGATCACCGATGGCTCATTTACTGTGGCTTATTCCATCTCGTTTTTGAGCCACGGTCATACTCTCCCTTCCGCTGATTCAAGAAGGGCAGTTGTCAGTTTGTGGAGAAAAGAATGTGCACAATACTGGTTAACCACTTAGAGGACTAAGCCTGCCCAGTAAAAGTGTGCTTAGGTAAACTGACCATGCCCGACATTATCCCATTGGGTTGAGTGGACCGTAAAACCTCAACACAAACAAACCCAAGGAAATTCTTATGATAGCTCAAGAAAAATATTTAGGGATGTTTTAGGGAAATTGTTTTATTTTTCACGAAAATATATGGTGTGTGTACTCATTGGAATCACCTCATTAAGGTGATTCTAATAAGCAGTATTAAGCACATTCAGCATATCATTATTTTGTAGAATATCATAAAGACTAAATTATCACTTTTTTTTTTTTTTTTTTTTTCTGACCTGGTGCTACTTTGCTTAACCCTCAGTGGATTGAACCCAGGCTTGAACTGCCCATGTCTAGAACAAATTTCCATGGTTCCAAAGATATAATGGAGCCATTGAAGATTGAATGTATTAATGTATATTGCCATTCATCCTTTCCTTCAGTTTTAGAATTCTTTTAAACTTCTCATTGATTTCTTTCTCTCATAAATCAAACCTGTTTCTGCCTTGTTTTCTATAGACCCTTCATTCAACTTGAGCAGTAAATTTCTCACATAAAACTACAAATTTTAGTTAATTTCCATGCAGAACTAAATCAGCTGTTTTGTTCTTAATGAAAAGGACAAACTGGCTTTTGTGGGTGTTTAGGCAATAAATTTCACAGCCTTTCCCATTAGAGCTTGCCCTTTGCTGAAATGCCAGTGTGAGGGTCAGGGCAGAAAATTGAACCTGATTTACAAGCAGGGGTCAAATTGACCACACCTTGACCATTTGGGAACTTACAGATATGAAGTGAAGTTGGAGGGAACAAAATACCCTTAATTTGTAAGAAGAGATGTTTCATTTTTCCTGTAATATTGTATTAACCTAAGTAGTAGGACAAGCATTCTGGAGCAAAATGGTGTAGACCCAGTGCAGAAACAGCAGAATGTGGCATTTACTTAGGTCTGCACTGTTTGCCACTCATCCATCTGTCTGCAGATATTCCAAAAGGTATTAACACTTTCATCCCTGAGTTTCTGAAATGGACTCTTCCATTTATGAATTTGGATTTGTCCCTTGATTCAGATAGGGTTTGAGTCTAAACTCAAAAAAAGATGGCAAACATAGATCTTGATGAGATGGCTTGTTATGAGCCATCTCATCTGGATCCACACCATTTGCACTGGTGTTGGTTTTGGTCTGTCGGCCTGAAAAGGAACAGAATTTAATCAAACTGTAGAAGTACCATAATGCTGTGGCTAGTTTAGCTCCTGATAAGAGCATTTTTCTGAGGGTATAATATACAGTTTTTCTTATGTCTTCATAAAAACATTATGTTAACCCTCCGGATATAATCCGTCTCTGCAAACAGTGTAGATCCAGATTAGTTGGCTTCTGAAGAAGAAGAAGCCAACTGATCTGGATCTGCACTGTTTGCCATAAAGTATGTGAATTTATATCAACAATCTTGAGCAAGTAATCTGATTGGCTGAAAATTAGAATTGGATGTGGCATCTTAATTTATTCAGCATGACAAGGGTAAATTGCAGCACTCAGAAGCTCATTTGCAAGGTGCTTCTAATGAATACCTACAACATGTGTTATCATGCTATGCATGGATTCCACAGATAACAAATTGGTAATATTTTCTTGTTTTTCCTAGAAAACAGGACCTGACACTTCATGGGAGACAATTTGCATGAAGTGTCAGATCCTATTTTGTAGGAAAAATAAGAAAAATATTTCAAAATGTTGTCTGCTGAAATTTTTACCCAGCATGCAAAGTGTTAACAACACTGGTTGGATTGAAAAAATACCCCATCTGGAGCTATGCCTTGTATTTACAGATAAATATGAAAATATACTGAAACAAAAGTAATTGTAAGGCACAAAGTGGAGCCAAATAGTGCATTTGCAAACCCAATCAGTCTTTGCAACCACAGTTTGGTCGGGGTTCTCTGGAGGAATCTTTGATAATGAGAAGCCTCTGATTAGACACAGCACTGGAGCTTATTTCAACCGATATTAGTGTAGTGTCCTTATTTTTCAAGAAAATATGTAGTGGGTACTCATTAGAAGCACCTATAGGTACTCATTAGAAGTTAGAGGTTTTTCTAATGAGTATCCAGAGCGTAACCCACAACATAGGTTTTTGTCGAGAATAAATAAAAAAAAAAAATCAGAACTTTTTGTTTGATGAAATGGGCTAACCATAATAACCCTAAATATTGGAATAGATAGGCCAAATCAATGAAATTGCAAACAATATAGACCCAGATCAGACACTGCAGAATGCAGTGTCTGATCAGGGTCTACACTGTTTGCCATAGTCATACAGCAATATTATAGACACATCAAGAGGTAGTAGAAGGGACTATTTCAAATTTTGGGACAAGTATGGTAAGAAGATAAGGTGTCCCAACACTTACGTAAATATGGTATTTGGAGATGTCATCACTCTCATTATCTGGATCTTAGCATGCATGCTACTTGGTCACTTCATTTATGGCTGGTGTTTCTCCTAGATTGCACAGTATATATGGTAGTGGGGCTGAGCCCTCTAGGCAATAAAAAAAGTAACACCCTCCCACCCCTGCTGCAGATTGTTTTCACACCAAGGTGTTGATGAAAACTTGTGCATCACAGTTGCTACTGAACACTTCCAATAATAGATATTATGTTTGGATGTCTGGGCAGATTTGGAGTCCCACAGATTTATAAAAGAAAAGTTAAAACAAATTTATTACTTAGTTTGAGGATTTGCATAGTTTCATTAGTTTCCTTTAGTATTAACCTTTACCACTTGTTGGGCAAAATCAGCAGACGACATGATATTTTTTCTTATTTTTCCCAGACAAAACAGGTTTTGACATTTCATACAAATTATCCTAGGAGACAATTTGCATGATATATCAGAGTCTGTTTTATGGGGAAAATATTTCAGAATATTTCAAACTTTCATCTGCTGAATTTTTTATCCAGCATGCTCAGTGTTGGAAACTGCTGTGATTGACATATGAATTAGTAACAGGTAAAATAATGTATTCCATACTTATTGGAGAAGGTAAAGCTGTTTGGAATGTTTTTATTAGAAAGCTGAGAAATCAATTTCTTGAATGACTGGATCTGTCTGGGCTATCAGATTAGATAAACTAATAAAATTCTCCAGAGAGTAAACTTGTCTGGCTACTCAATTTGAACTTTGTTGCTCCCACTGAATGGATAGGCACAAATCACTTTCTTATATCTGATATATGGTCATTTTGAGATTGAAGATAAATACATTGTATACTAAAATTTTGCCAATAATTCTGACAAAATGGCATATGCGATTTCACCTTAACAACAAACTGTTGTTTCAGAAATGTCCTAAAATTTCAAATACTTTATTCCATACTTTTTCTGGCCTAAATTTTTCTTTTTATTCAGATGTTTCTTAAAATGCTTAGTGGAATGGCAAACAGTGAAGACCCTCATCAGACTGCTCTTTCAGGAGCAGTCTGATCTGGATCTACACTGTTTGAAGACCCTGATCAAACTGCTCCTCCCTCAAACATAAACAGTGTAGACACAGATCAGACTGCTCCTTCTGATCTGGGTCTACACTGTTTAAACATAAACTGTGTAGACCCAGATCAGACTGCTCCTGAAGGATGCAAAATTTTGGCCAAAAAGTATGGAATAATGTGTTCAAAATTTTAGGACATTAACTGTTTGTGTTGAGGTTTTACGGCCCAGTCAACCCAATGGGGTCATGTCGAGCGCGGTCAGTTTACCTAACTACACGTTTACTGGGCAGGTTTAGTCCTCCAAGCGGTTAACCAGTATTGTGCACATTCTTTCGCCAGAAACTGACAACTGTCCTTCTTGAATCAGCGGAAGGGAGAGAATGACCGTAGAAAATATTTCATGATCAACCTCCACGAAAGAATGTTGCCGACCTCGGCGGGGGTCGAACCCGCGACCTCCTGGTCTCCAGTCGGACGCGCATCCAACTGAGCCACCGAGGCCGGAAAAAAAAAAAAAAAAAAAAAAAAAAATGGTCTGTCCTATGCAATTTCTATAGTGTAGTGAACTGATTTTTTGGGAAAATATATCAAAATATTTGTTGTTTTTGTTTTGTTTTTTTTGTTTGTTTGTTTTTTTTTTGTTGTTGTTTTTTTGTTGTTGTTGTTTTTGTTTTGTTTTGTTTTTGTTTTTTTTTTTGTTTTTTTTTCCTGTAACTGATTTTTAATTATTGATGCATGAAAATATCAGAAAATTTTAAATGAGTGGAACTTGAAAACCTGCCACCAACCTACCAACCATTTTTTAACCCAATGAATAGAATTAAAATTCTGGTGCACATGTACAACAAATGATTTTGAGTTGAATCATAAACATTTGCAAATTCACCTGTTCTGGGTAAAATGCCAGGCAAAAAAAAAAATAAATAAATAAAATAAGAACATTTAGCATGCTGGGTGAAACTTTCAGCAGACTCCTATTTTCTTATTTTTCCCAGAAAACAGATTTTGACATTTCTCCTACAGAGAAAATTTTGCATGAAATGCAAGTCTATTTTCTGGGAAAAATAAGAAAAATATCACCAATTTAAATAAGAAAAATATCACCAATTTAAATAAGAAAAATACATTTTTCCCCAATTGGTCATCTGCTGCAGGGCTTCTTACAATGCCTAATTAACTGTAATTTTTGACAAGGGAGAAAACTTTTGTGACTTCCTGTTTGTTTTCCTGCATGTCATTTCCCTTCTGGAAAAGGATCTGCTCAAAAAAGGGCAAATTCTTAACTTTTAGAGTAGACCATTTATCGGAAGGGGAGGAAAAGCTTTTTGACAGAGTTCCCTATCCTGAATGAGTATCCCCTGAAACTCTCAATTGAAATAAATTCTTTCTTGTAATCTACGCTTTTGAGCTATTGAATAATATAAAATATTAACATTTTAAGAGACTGATACTAAGCTAGTCATTTGTCTAGACTTTTTATGGTTATATTTTTTTAGCTTTGTTAATGAGATCTAATCATTAATATTAATGGATATTGACGAAAACTTTTGGTCGCTACTAGCCTAAACTTCAGAGTTTTAATAGAACATACTTAAATATTTGGGGATAAATTGATGAATAAAGAATGTGAACAACAAAATGCAGCAAAACAAGGCAATATTATAGAAATACTACCGGTACTTACAATTCTAACTTGTATTAAAATGAAAATGGGCCTGTTAAAATATTTTGTTGGAAGAGTCCACTCGATCTTAGTGGTCAGTAACCCACATATCTGGAGCAGTGATGATGGTAATGGTCCAGAGATCTAGATAGTTTTCTTATTTCTCCAGGTAAACAGTTGTGGATACTCATTAGTACTCTTATTTCTCCAGGGTACTCACAACATACTTTTCCTAGAGACATTAGAAAAATATTTATCTAGATACTCCTTTTACCTGTCACCTCCAGGAACACTTTTACCTGTCACCTCCAGGAACACTTTTACCTGTCACCTCCAGGAACATTTCCATAACACTAGATAAGACACATTTTGTCAACCAGTAAGTTTGGAGATTTTCTTATTTCTGCAAGAAGATGTGTTATGGGTACTCATCAGAAGTGCCTTGGCAAGGCACTTCTGATGAGTGCCCACAACATGCATTTTTATGCAGAAATAAGAAAATATTTATCTGGTACCCTGTCTTCTCTGGAGCTGTGCACTGTTCTACTGATGCAGCTGTATTTTAGAAAATCAACAGTTCAAACTGTTTGCTGTCAGTTCAGCTGTGACTGAACTACAAATTTTTTACTTTAGTCAAATTATTTCAATTTTAATGTCTAATTGAGAGAAGGACTTGTTTAACAATAGTTGAAGGTCACTAGAGCAGAAAAGGATCAGATCACATCAGCTAACAGCCTTTGTATCATTAGAATAGTCAGTGCGGAATTAAGAGCATGGATCTTTATAGATTTTAAATCGAGTACATGTAAATAGAAACTGTTAAGCTGCTGAAGTGTTGGTATCATTTCCTTGTCGAATAAATTTTAATAAAAAAAATATGAAAAGTAAAGCTTTTGTGATAGGTTTGTCATAAAGGAGGTATCGTTTTATCTGACGGATACAAATGAAGTATAAAGTGTGACTTTGTATGGTCTCAGAGGGAGAGTTTGTACTTGAAATGGGTTTTAAATGATGACCATCGGATAGCAATATTGGATGAAAGGAAAATTAGAGATGTTTGACTGTAGGGCTGAATCCCAATATGAAATAAATTAAATGATGTGGTTTCTAACCTGTAATTAACTTGTGGGTCTACAGAAGAAGTTGAATTGTGCACCTGACAGACATTAATGAGTTACCAGCTAGGCTGTAACTTCTGCAGCTTCATTAAACTGTGCTGAAGAACAGATTTTTAAATTTAGAGTAAGCATAGTGGTATAGTTTTGCACCTGAAACTAACAGAAAATATTTTCTAGTTGTACTGGTATTTGTTGAGATTGTATCATTGTATAGGTGCAGAATTTTTTTACAATTGTTGGCAGGTAGATTTGATAATTTTAATCATTCTGAAACATCTGTGTTCTTTACAGTACTCATTTACCCTTAAAACGCTAAACAGAATTGTAGCTGACGTATTATGCTTTAATATTTTAAAATTATTTTTCAGGTAAATAAGACTCGACATTTCATATGAATCTAGGCAGATAATTCACATAAAATGCCAAGTCTTATTTCTCTGAATAATAATTTTAAAAAATTAAAGCATCATCTATTGCAGTTGTAATTAGCACTTAAGAGTTAATACTGAGATTTGATATACAGCTAATACAGTTAAGATCCTGTTGAGACCATTAAGTACCATGTGTTAAAACATAATGGGTTAAATGTTTGGAATTTATTATACTATTATTGGTATAAAAGATGATTGAAGATATACTGAATACTGCTATGAACTGGAATTCGGACACTGCTGAGTGTTTGTTCTCAGATTATATTCAAGGACAGAATGATCTGAAGACTAAAATGCGAGACCGTTCTATCACAGAATGGAGTCGATCATCCAGAGGATCTATTAGAGAGTCAAATGGTAGGTAGAAATTTGTGAATACTTTTTTGGATTTGGTAGGGTTGACTGTTGCAGGCAAAAATGACTATAGTGATACTATTACTATTGCCAAAAGCACTTTTGCAATACTATTTACAATGGTAGGTTCCTGTTGCAATACTATTTACAATGGTAGGTTCTGGTAGGTTCCTATTGCAATACTATTTACAATGGTAAGTTCCTATTGCAATACTACTGTGATAAATAATGTGAACATTTGCTTAGAAAAAAAAAATCCAAACATTTCCATAAAGCTTTAGTTTTGATGACATATAGTGTTGAAATTCCATTTGAAAACCACTTTTTTGCTGTAATATTTGATCAACTGAGCACATGCTGATACCAAAAGTGTTACAAGTACATTATGCTAACTCTAATGCTTTTCTCCTTATGCTTATAACATGCAGATATTTTCAATTTATAGACCTATGATTTCTGTGTAATTAGAACTTCTAATATTCTATCTATAGAACTATTGAAACTGTTGCAATAGTGAAAACACTATTGCCAATTGCAACTTCATTATCAGGGTAACAGTTTTGCCAAGCTAAGGGCACTATTGCCAGAGCTCCAGATAAGAAGAGGTATCCAAACATTATTTTCCTTATTTCTCCACAAAAACATATGGTACCCATTAGAAGCGCCCCATCAAGACACTTCTAATGAGTACCCACAACATACATTTTTGTGGAGAAATAAGAAAAATATCGGTACTTTTCATCTGAAAAAAGCGTCTTATCTGGAGCTATGTATTGGGATGTTTGGATGTATTGTTACATCCCCAGGATTTGGCCACAATTAGTTTCAAATTGATGAAATTTGGGTCAATTACTATATGTGTATTTAATCTAAATATAAGGATGTAAATATATAGGATGCTTTGACACCTTACCATACTTGTCCTAAAAATTTAAACAAGTCCATTTTACTACCTGTTGATGTGTCTTAACTGCTGGATGAGTGGCAAACATTGTAGACCCTGATCTGTGTTCTGCAACATCAGGCTCTACACTGTTTGCTCAGGCCTGTCTGTCCACAGGAGGTTGACATTACAATAACTACGATAAAATGTCAGAAAACCCAAAAAACAGAGTTTGCAAGACAAAGTCGAATTCATCTCACAAATCTCAATTTTGAAGATTTCTGGTGTTTAAAGTTCTGGTGTTAGTTCAAGCTCTAGACTGGCATAAGTCCAAGAGATAAGAGGATAAGAAACACTTTAAGTACTATGTCCACTAAAATACTAAGACATTGCCTCTCTGATACCAATATGATAAAACTCAAATCTCTTCAGTTTGAGCTAGATAGAAAAAAAAATTAAAAAAAAAAAAAAAAAAAAGATTTTGTAAGAGAAAAGAAAATATCACCTGTCTAGAGAAACAGACTTACTGAATGGACTGCAACCAGTCTATTCAAGCTCCTGTGGTCTGTCCTAGTGCTTAGGATAAAACTGTGTGTGTGTGTGTTGGGGGGGGGCTCAGAAAAATTTTGGGCGGTGTGTGCCGCTGGAACTTTGAATACACCCCCTATTCATGTAATTTCCAGACTGACAAAACGTACCTATTCATAAAATTTGCGGGGGTGGTCGGGTGGTGCGAAGGTGCTGTGTATCTTACATCACTGGGGCGTCCAACTGATATTGGCTTACAGTTGGGCAAGGCCTGCTATTATTGTAGTGGGTAAGGGTAGAGGGGGGATGTTTTTATTTCTTCTGTTTCTTCACTTTCTTTCCTGTTCCTCTTTCTTCCCTGCCCCTCTCTTTCATCTCCTCTACTCTCTCTTCTATCTCTTTTCTCCCTTTCTCTGGGAGACGACACAAAATGACCCTCAAGGGTTGACGTGTCGTTAAATCCCAACACAATCAATCAATCATAAAATTTGCATGTAAAAAGATACCCTATTCATATAATAGAAGAATATTAGTAAACACTAGTAGAACCAAAATAGACAACTTATTTGGAAATTATATGCAAAATATGTACATTTTGCCTCTTGTTTTGATTATGAATGTGATCAATTATTGTCTGCTAAAATTGGAAATCAATGGGCTATTGCTGTAATGCTGCTTTAGAAATGAGGGCTATTAATATAATTTGGTGCTAAAATTGATACCTTATCATATAATCTCAGGCATGTAAAGTATACCTATTCCAGCGGTACATCCCTAAACTGCTCCATATAGGAAGTGATCCCCCCCCACTACACATACAGCAATAAGACAGGGTTTCTTCGCACAGAAACATGAGTCTGAATGATGCTTAAGTTAAAGAAACAACTGGTATTGATACAAATGAAAATGTGTTTGTTCTCTAAATTATGCTTCCAGGGCAGACGAATGATAGAAATAATGTATACAAATGGGTATTGAATTTGCTATTCATTAAATGCATGGATCTGATGTTTTCAGTGCTCCATAATAGCATTGGAACACCAACCAAAACATTATGCACCTCTCCAAGGGGTCTGACTGTGTCTGTTGAATTTTGCAAACAATGAGATATTGTTTTATTTCTTTTTTTTTAAACCTCATACATTATCATTATAAACTAGTGCCAGTAATTTGTCTCTCTCCCTATATAAATTCATTTAGGCTTTGTGTCTCTATGTTAATGACTGTCTGGGTTGAGATTCTTCATTTCATAGTAAAATAAGATAAAATGTGGTTGACAGGCTCAGTAGGAGAACAATATTGTGGTTGAGTTTCAGCAGTCCATTCTCATGACCTTAAAACTTGCAGTCATTTGGTAATAAACTCCATATTAATCCCCTTCAATCCTCAAGCAAAATGGTAGCAGACGTCATTCTTATTTATAGTTTATTATTTTTTTTTCAGAGAAAATAAGGTTTGACATTATTTTATCAAAAGAAAAAAAAAAGATTAAAGTATTGTCTCTATCAGTTTTGATTGATGCTTTAATGGTTAAAATGTATATCTTATTGCTCATTAAGCAGCTAGTCTCCTTGACATGATTTGGATTTCATTATGGACTCATTATGAGACCTACTATTATGGACAGCATGATATTTTACCCTAGGTATTGTGACAGACAGGTTTGAGAAGATATTTCTCTATCCACCTCTTATGCCATATTCTGTATGGATTGAGTGAAATAAAGTTATTATTATTATTATTATAGAAGTGTAGATCCATTCATCCATGCTATAGAATGTATGTGGTATCTAATCAGGGTCTATATACTGTTTGCCACTCATCCTACAGTTTTATAGTACTATTGTCAACAGATATCAACTTGCCCTGCTAGCGGCGACTTTTGTCGTCTGCTGATAACCTTTGCAAACAGTTTGGACTCAGATCAGGCCTGACAAAATGTCAGTCCTGATCTGGATCCAAACTGTTTGACACTCTGATGGTATTCCAAAGTTTTTTTTGAAAAAGTTAATTAAAAAAAAAAAATCCACAGACAACAAAAAAGCTTGCAAAATTACCCAGCATGCAAAGAGTTAAAATGGACTTGTTCCCCATTTAGAACAAATATGTTATCCTACCACTCTCTGGGCTAATTTAGCAGATGACAAATTGATGATATGTTTCTTATTTTTCCCAGAAAACAGGATTTGACATTTCATGCAAATTGTCTCCATTTGCATGAAATGTCAAAACCTATTGTCTGGAGATTTTTTTTTTTTAATATGTTGTCTGCTGAAAATTTTACCCAGAGTGCTAAGCATTAAGGCGTTAAGGTGTCCCAATATTTAGGGTTTATATGGTAAATGCAATATGGGAACTCATGCTGTGTACTGTGGAGTACCATAAAGTTGCACATAAAGAAGTGTAAGAGTAGGTGGCTTTAAAATGGCACAATAGAAGGAAAGAACAGTAGCTTCTGTTTGATGTCATAATTTCTTGTTTTCATGCAGTGCACACATAATTACTAGTGGTCATAGGCGTGTAAATCCATTGTTAATAATGGTGCTATAAATATGTCAAACTTTATTAACTCTTATAATCACAGCTGCAGTAGACAACATTTTGATTTTTTTTTTTTATATTTCATGTGAAATTAATGTCTCACATAAAATGCCAAGTCTTATTTTCTGTGAAAAATGATAGTAAAAATTCAGAATGTCTGCTACAGTTTTGCTTAGCACCCAGGAGACAACAAATTGTTGATATTTTTGTTATTTTTCCCAAAATTTTACCTGGAGTGACTGCTAAGTGTTATTAAAGGGTAAACCAAGAAAAAAATAAGGGACTCCAGAAAATTCACCAAAATATCACAATATATTTTATAACATGTATAACATGTATGAACCAAATCCTTTGCTTTAACCTGCAGTAGATCTTCCACCAATTTTAAAATTTGGCGCCATTTTTATCAAAATTTTGTAAGATGTCATTTGCAAAATACTTAAACTATATCTGACTACATCACAAAATTTAAAGGGCTTTGCTGGTTTCAGTGTGGATCCCCCTTGTCATGTCATAGGCATTGGAATGATTTATTAGTCTTTGCACAATATCTTTTGAACCTGAGTGGGCAATTTTGTACTAAACCTGCATGAATATATCTGGATAACTCCAGATAACACACTTTTTTGACTTAAAAGTACTGATACAGTAAGTGTTCTAAAATTATAAACACTTTATTCCATACTTCTTGGGCCAAGCAGATTATTCAGGTGAAATGTCAAGTTATTTTCTCTGAATAATAAAGAAACAATTTTAGAATGTCCTTTGCTACAAATTCTGCTTGGCTCTTTAAGGGTTATGATTTTCTTTATAACAGACTCATCAAAAGCAACCTAAAACTAAGAACTATAGAGGAAGCCGTTTTTCTGTATTAACATTTTGAAAAAGTTACCATGGACACTACTAATCAAGCATGAAGCTTGAATGAATTCACACAACATGTAAAAAAATATTTCACCAATAAAAAAAAAATATCAACCTGGAACATCTAATAAAGCATACTGTTAAAATGTTTGATAACAAGCAAACACTGTGATACTTCATTTAATTTTAAGAAAGAATTTCACTTTGAAACCATCTGTTTAAAGATTTCATATCGAATCAATCATCTGCTTCATTTGTTTTATTTCTCTTTAATTCTTTCTTTCCCCATAGCAAAATACCGCTTCCCTATTATTTCAATGCCTTGTCAATGACAAGACAGTTGCTAAAATCAGCTCTTATTATTATGCATTCCAGAGTTTCAGCCCAGACTATCCATCCGATTTTCATCTTAACTATTTTATGGTGTCTTAACTTTCAATAGGAATTGATCAGGGATCATAATTTTCCTTGAGGAGTCTGCCACAAACATCATCAATTTCTGGTGATTCAGATCCAATTTATTGTCACCTAAACATGCCAATATGCAAATAAGTATGATTTAGACAGGCATGGAAGGACTGCTGATGGGAAGCCCAGATGTAGGGACAATCAAAACTTGAATAAATGGAGCAAAAAGAAGCCTGATTAGATTTGTGAGTGTTCCAATGTTTCAGTATGAACTGAACCCCATCAGAAAACCAATTAATGTGAACAAAACCAACATTACATGGGTCATCACTCTTTCATGCCAATTGATTCTGGAGATGAAAATAAAAATGTCTAAATGTATCCCTAGCTCCAGTTAAATTGAGAACTTATGTGATAATATGGGATATTGTTTGTTATTTTTGCACTGAAATACATCATGTGGGTTCTCACTGGAATCACCTTAGTTAGGTGATTCCAAGGAGCATGAAAAAGGCATGTTTTGGCTCAAAGATAATGAAAAAATTTTTCTGTATACTTCCTATGTCTGGAGCTATGGCCTATCAACCAATTTACATCAGCCTTGCTGTCCAGTAGACCTATAGCCATGAATGATGATCAACATCCAGCTGTCCCATATCACAACTTCAAATAAGCCAGGTATTCACAGGAATATTTGTCTTATTGTTTTTGTTTTTTTTTTACAAAAAATATGTTGTGGGTACTCACTAGAAGTACCTCAGTTAGGCACTTCTAATGAGTACCACAACAGTGATGTTTTCTTGGAATATCATTAAGCATGTACAGTAAATGTCCTAAAATTTGGTACACAAAAGTTGTTGACAAAAAGGCATTATGCAGACTCCTGACTCAGCAGTCTGATCAGCAAGAAAGGCCCGATTAGACTGATTAGGCCCTCATAGCATACATTATACTTGTATGATATTTTCTTGCACTGCATGTCAAATCTTATTTGGGGAGCAGGCCTCTGTAGCTGACAGTTGGATGCTTGTACGACTGGTGATCAGAAGTTGTGGGTTTCATGCCTGCGGGGTTGGCAACATTCTGTCATGAAGATTTGATCATGAAATATTTTCTAGTCATTCTCCCCCTTCCGCTGATTCAAGAAGGACAGTTGTCAGTTTCTGGCGAAAGAGTGTGCACAATACTGGTTAACAGCTTAGAGGACTATAATTAGCCTGCCCAGTAAAAGTGTGGTTAAGTAAATTGACCACACTTGTCATGACCCCCTAAAACCTCAGCATAAACAAACTTATTTGGGGAATAGATACACTTTCAGGAGAGGCAACTCTCTCAAAATTGTTTTGCCTCCTTTCTGAAAAGGGTCTACTCCAAAAGGGAAGACTTTGCTCCCAAGGGGACAAATTCTTTCCTTTTAGAGAATATCCCTTTTCTGAGAAGAAGATTCATGAAAAGGAAAGCAAACAGGAAGTCACTGAAGTTGTCTCCCTTGTGAAAATGGTAGAAAATCTTCTGTGTGTATCCAGTCCCCATAATATTTATATTGAATTTCATTTTATGACTTACTATAAAACCAGATGGCATTTTAATCTGTAATACTCAAATATTACAAACATAAACAGGGAATATCATATGCAAAAGTGCCTTTATCTCCAGATTGGAAATTCTTTTATCTTTCTCTTACATCTACTTTAATGAGGAGATGAAAGGGGTACACATGGTTGTCAGAAATCTGCTCAATGGTTATTTAATGCTTTTCATTAACCTTTACCAGTCTCCGGGCTAATTCAGCAGAAGACAAATTGATGATATTTTTCCTTATTTTGCCCAGAAAACAGGATTTGACATTTTATGCAAATTGTCTCCATTGGAGACAATTTGCATGAAAATGTCAAAACCTTTCTTCTTGGAAAAATAAGAAACAAATATTTCAATATATTGTCTGCTGAAATTTTTACCCATAGTACTATGTTTTATGACCAGCATGAGGTCCATGGAGCAAGGTAGAATAGTGTATTTTATAAGGCCCTTGTGTAAGGGTCTAAGCCCATACTGGGGGATTGTGAAAGAAAGTGACACACCCATTTTTCAGTTTGATTGATCAGGGATCCTGTAGAGTTGAAAATCAACTTCATCATTATCTTGCCATGTTATAGGGATTGACCTTTATTGTCCTCTTGTTTTAATCCTGCTGTGAAGAGGGGCTTAGGGGCTTCAAACATTGACCATAATTTGTTTTAAATGACATAAGGAACACTTTTTACATGCATCACATTTGTCTTGATGAGACCCTGGTTATTAACCATCACCACTCTGTGGGCAAATTCAGCAGATGACAAATTGATGAAATTTTTCTTCTTTTCCAAGAAAATAGGCTTTGACATTTCATGCACATTGTCTCCTAAGGAGAGGAAACAATTTGCATGAAGTTTGAAAGCCTATTTTCTAGAAAAAAAAAGAGAAAATTTTTCTAAAATGTCGGTTGCTGAAATTTTTAGCCATCGCGCTAAGCATTAAATGACAAGAAATGCTTTCTGTATGGGTAACTTTTGTGTTTATGAGACCCTGATAATTAACCCTTAAAGTGCCAAGGAAAATTTGAAGCAGAAGACATTCTAAATTCTATATTTTTTTTATTTTTCAGAGAAAACAAGTTTTGACTTTTCATGTGAATCGTCTGCCTAGCAGACGATTCACATGAAAAGTCAAGACTTATTTTCTCTGAAAAATAAGAAAAAATCAAAATGTCGTCTGCTGCAGTTGTGATTGGTGCTTTAAGGGTTAATATGTTGGATGTGTCCTGTATATCCTATGACTTTTGATATCAGCTGATTGGTGGCCTGAGATCATGTCTGACGTTCTGATTAACCCTTGTCATGCTGAATAAATTACGATGCCACCCCCACTTCCAATTTTCAGCCAATCAGCTTACTTGATCCATGTTATTGATATAAATTCACATACTGAATAACAAACAGTGCATCTCCAGAAGCCAACTGATCTGGATCTACAATGTTCGCAAAGGCAGGTTATGTTCTGGTTCAGCAGGACAAGGGTTAAAATAGTAAATACAAATGTAGATGTCCAAGCAGAGCCGCAGTCACAGAATATAGTCTGCGAATGACACCAAGTGGAAGAGTAAAACTTAAAGACGCTGTGATACTGGCTTCTATCCACCATACTGTTGGCTGATCACCTTGACTTAGATTGCCATGCAGGACACTGAACTAGGGCCTCAGTTGACCGTGATACATGGACTGTTTACTGCCTTAGTATGGTTGACCAGATACTGACCATGATATCTGCCAGTAGTTGCACCAGGATTGCAGCCGAAGATTGAATCCACTGTAATACTGATGATGATTACTGCTCATGGTTGACTGATTTAACCCTTGTCCTGCTGAACCTGGATATACCCTGCCTTTGCAAACAGTGTAGATCCAGATCAGTTGGCTTCTGAAGAAGCCAACTGATCTGGATCTGCACTGTTTGCCATTAAGTATGTATATTTACATCAACAATTTGGATCAAGTAGTCTGATTGGGTGAAAATTAGATGTGGGTGTGGCTTCTTAATTTATTCAGCAGGACAAGGGTTAATGCTCATATATAGTTGACCATGATACATGTACTGACTATTTTCTGCTCATGGTGAAAAGATACCATAATTAATGTCAATGGTTGAGCCTGATACTCAGACCATGATTATTGTCCATGTTTGACTCTGATGCTGTCGATGGTTACTGTTCATGATTGACCATACTGTTTACTGCTAACAGTTGACTAGATCTTGACCATGGTTACTGTCATTGGTAGAGTCTACTACTGTGGTTACTATCATTGGTTGACTCTGATACTCTCCATAGTTATGTCCATGGATAAACATGCTAGCAGTACTAATAGTTGACCAGATATTCACATGGTTTCTGTCATTGGTTGAATCTAATACAGACTGGCAATTGCTGACTGTGATGATGGGTTTTGAATACTGAATATGGTACTGTCTGTTGTTGACCGATACTGGATTTAATCCAAGGTTTCTTTGGTACATTGAAATGTCTGTGCAGCGGAGTGGTTAGCACTAAGAGAAAATAAGACTTGACATTTCATTTGAATTGTCTGCTAGATGTCATCTTACTTTCACTGAAAAAATATAAAATCAATTTTAAAATGTCATCTGCCACAAATACTTCTCCTTGTCCTGTAAGGGGGTGTTTTTCTTTTATCCTCTCTGTCACACATCACCCATTGCCAAACCAGCTGAATTCATTAGAGTATATTTGCCAGTCTGGTAAGGAATAAAATTGATGGAAACACATTAAAATGAAGTTCACTTGGGAGAAAGGTGTTGATATAAAAATCGGTAAGACTTGATTATATATTTGTGTCTGAGATTGTAGACCTGGTCCCAGTAAGTTGTGATAAATTGGTTTATTTAACTGCCCTTCCCTGTAATTAGTACATACTTGGTAATGGATACCCACAACCCCAGTAGTTTAGCATCTCATTTTCAATGTCTTTCTTGCCTTCAAGGCATAATGCCATAGCTTCAGATAAGGTACTTTTTTCAACCAAAAAGGATGGATATTTTCTTTATTTTCCCATAAAAACATACTTTGTGGTACTCATTAGAAGCACCTCGGTGATGCACTTCTAATGAGTACCCACAACAAATGTTTTCATGGAGAAATAAGAAAAATATTTACCCATTATTCCTCCTTGTCTGGAGCTATGATAATGCTCCCTGAAATGTTGAAAACTTGCCCTTTGTTGTTTGTGGTATAGAGTTTATTTCTTGATGGATACAATTTTGTAGTCAAAGTCTTTTTTGTAGGCTGTTTGGAAGCTATAGATGATGTCTTTGTTCCTCACCAAGCTAAACAAGATTGTCACCAACCATGAATGACTCCAGTTGATCTTTGCTTGAAACTATTAAATGTATGCCCATATACGGTACTTGGTTTAGGGATGCTCTGTGCTTGTCTATGTTAGCACAATGTTTAAACATAATTTTTGGTACATTTATAATTATGGTCATCAGGTCCTGCTCCATCATTCTAGGTAACATACACAAAAGCTTGATATGTTTCTTATTTCTCCATAATGGGTTGAAAATTTCATTAGGCAGCAGTAACACAGACATTGCGACTTGATGGAACTTCTTGTTGACTGATTTTATTGTGACTTTCTCGCAACCGCTGCAACCACATTGGCAGTCCGGACATGATTGCCGATCAGTCGGCTATAGATTTTGCGAATCATCTGGAAGTAATCATGATTGATCAGTGACAGGTTTGAGACCAATTGGTGATTGGTCGGCAGCCTTCTGGTGACTAGTTGCAACTAACAGAGACTGGTTGAAGAGTGACTCATCACAAATAGATCATTAATCGAAACATGTGCATAAAATATTTGCACTTTCTAGAACCAAATCATTTATCTTCCTTGTGCTCTTGGGGGTGGTCGGGTGGTGCGAAGGTGTCGTGTAACTTACATCACCGGGGCGTCCAACTGATACTGGCTTACAGTTGGACAAGACCTGCTACCCTTGTAGCAGGTAAGGGTAGAGGGGGAATGTTTTTATTTCTTCTGTTTCTTCACTTTCATTCCTGTTCCCCTTTCTTCCCTGTCCTTCTCTTCCTTCTCCTCTACTATCTATTCTATCTCTTTTCTCCCTTTTTCTGGGAGAGGACACAAAATGACCCACAAGGGTTGACTTGTCGTTGAACCCCAACTCAATCAAATCCTTGTGCTCTTGACATAATGAATTGACAGTTGATCACTCTGTCACGATAAAGTACCATTTTCTCAGCGATCAATCACGGACTGGTCGCAACAGGGTTGCAGAAGTATCTGATCAATATAAGCTATAGATTGCTGAGTGTTCGCCAACTGATCGCCAGAAGGACAAACCAGTCACTGTTCGCTTTTTGTGAATGCCCAAAAGATGATCAGCGACTGAAATTAGTGTGACCACTCTGTGACTTTGCTGCAACTCCAACCCGACCTTTCTGAGGCTTCTGGGACTGATCAACGACTGACACATTTTTTGGTTGCATAGCAGTCGCCACATCTGTCACTGTAATCAGGGTTTTTGATTTAGCGCCCCCAATGTATGTTAGGCTCACCTATTACAAAAGTACAAGTAGTTTAGCTGGCCTCGGTGGCTCAGTTGGATGCGCCGTCCGACTGGAGACCAGGAGGTCGCGGGTTCAACCCCCACCGAGGTTGGCAACATTCTTTCATGGAGATTGATCATGAAATATTTTCTACGGTCATTGGGGGGATGGTCGGGCACCGGGCGTCCAATTGATATTGGCTTACAGTTGGGCAAGGCCTGCTATCCTTGTAGCAGGTAAGGGTAGAAGGGGAATGTTTTTATTTCTTCTATTTCTTCACTTTCACTCCTGTTCCTCTTTCTTCCCTGTCCTCTCTTTCATCTACTATCTCTTCTATCTCTTTTCTCCCTTTCTCTGGGAGACGACACAAAATGACCCACAAGGGTTGACGTGTCGTTAAACCCCAACACAATCAATTCTACGGTCATTCTCTCCCTTCCGCTGATTCAAGAAGGGTAGTTGTCAGTTTCTGGCGAAAGGATGTGCACAATACTGGTTAACCGCTTAGAGGACTAAGCCTGCCCAGTAAACGTGTGGTTAGGTAAACTGACAGCGCTCGACATGACCCCATTGGGTTGACTGGGCCGTAAAACCTCAACACAAACAAACAGGTAGCTTAATTTTGCACTATTCCAATGTGAGCATTAGCATTTATTTCAGTGTACAAGAATGTTGAATTTTTAGCTCGCCTGAGCCAAAGGCTCAAGGTGAGCTTTTGTGACTGGTCTTCGTCCGTCGTCTGTCGTGCGTCTGTCAACAATTTACTTAAAAGACATCTCCTCCTAAACCGGTGAATGGATTTTAAATAATTTTACAGGAATGTTCCTTGGGTGAAACTCTACCAAAATTGCCTAAATGATCCGCTTCGCTAAACAAAGTGGCCGCCAGAGCTAAAAATAGAAAAACCTTAAAACAACATCTCCTCCAAGACCACTGAATGGATTTTGAAATAATTTCACAGGAATGTTCCTTCGATGACTCTATACCAAAATTGCCTAAATGGCGGCCGGAGCTAAAAATAGAAAAACCTTTAAACGACATCTCCTCCCAGGCCAATGGCTCGATTTCAAAATAATTTCACAGAAATGTTCCTCTCATGTCCTTTTACCAAAATTGCTAAAATGGTTCTGCTCCGCTAAACCAGAGCCAGAGCTAAAAATTGAAAAAAACCCTTAAACGACATCTCCTCCCAGGCCAATGGCAGATTTCAAAATAATTTCACAGAAATGTTCCTCTCATGCCCCTTTACCGATATTACTAAAATGGTTCTACTCCGCTAAACAAAATGGCCACCAGAGCTAAAAATAGAAAAACCCTTTTAAATGATATCTTCTTCTAGGCCAAGGGCCCAATTTCAAAATAATTTTACAGAAATGTTCCTCTGATGCCCTGTTACCAAAATTGCTAAAATGGTTTGGCTCCGCTGAACAAAATGGCCACCAGAGCTAAAAATAGAAAAAGGGCATATACTGTCATGCATCTGTCAACAATTTACTTAAGAGATATCTTCTTCTAAACCGGTTAATGGATTTTGAAATAATTTTACAGGAATGTTCCTTGAGTGACCCTCTACCAAATTTTTTCTAAAATGGTTCCACTCCACTAAACAAAATGGCCACCAGAGCTAAAAATAGAAAAATCTTTAAACGACGTCTCCCATGCCAGTGGCCCGATTTCAAAATAATTTCACAGAAATGTTCCTCTAATGCCCCTTTACCAAAATTGCTAAAAGGTTCCACTCTGCTAAACAAAATGGCCGTCAGAGCTAAAAATAGAAAACCCTTTAAACAACATCTCCTCTTAGGCCTGTGACCGGATTTCAAAATAATTTCACAGAAAAGTGCCTTTTATGACCCTTTATCAAAATTGCTAAAATGGTTCCGTTTGGCTGATCAAAATGGCCACCAGAGCTAAAAAACAGAGCAAAAAAAGAAAAAGGGCGTAGACTTCATGTGTCTATCAACAATCTACTTAAGAGACATCTCCTCTTAAACGAGTTAATGGATTTTGAAATAATTTTACAGAAATGTTCCTTGAGTGACCCTCTACCGAAATTGCTAAAATGGTTCTGCTCGGCTGAACAAAATGGCCGCCAGAGCTAAAAAGAAAAAAAAAAACTTTTAAAGGACATCTCCTCCCAGGCTAATGGCCCGATTTCAAAATAATTTTACAGAAATATTCCTCTAATGCCCCTTTACCAAAATTGCTAAAATGGTTCTGCTCTGCTGAACAAAATGGCCACCAGAGCTAAAAATAGAAAAAACTTTAAACAACATCTCCCCTTTAGGCCTATGACTGGATTTCGAAATAATTTCACAGAAATGTTCCTCATACAAATGTATGTCCCTTGACCAAAATTGCTAAAGTGGTTCCCTTTGGCTTAACAAAATGACCACCAGAGCTAAAAATAGGAAAAGGGCATAGACTGTCATGCGTCTGTCAACAATTTACTTAAAAGATATCTCCTCCTAAACCGGTCAATAGATTTTTGAAATAATTTTACAGGAATGTTTCTTGAGTGATCCTCTACCAAAATTGCTAAAATGGTGCCATTCCGCTAAACAAAATGGCATCGAGAGCAAAAAAAAAAAAAAAGAAAATCTTTAAACAACATCCAACATCTCCTGCTAGGCCAAGGGCCTGATTTCAAAATAATTTCACAGAAATGTTCCTCTAATACCCTTTTACCAAAATTGCTAAAATGGTTCTGCTCTGCTGAACAAAATGGCCACCAGAGCTAAAATTAGAAAAACCTTTAAACAACATCTCCTCCTAGGCCTATGGCCTGATTTCAAAATAATTTCGCTGAAATGTTCCTCTGATTAAGTCATATTCTCCTTGAGAGCTGTGATACTCTGGTGAGCGATATAGGGTCATCATGGCCCTCCTGTTAAAGATTTGTATCCTGAAATCCTTAATGGATTTTTTCAATACTTCAGCTAAAGTTTTAAAAACAAGTCCAAGGTTTCTTTGGTACATTGAAGTGTCTGTGCAGCGGAGTGGTTAGCACTCTGTCGGGATCACAAGGTCCCAGGGCAGACGGAATTCAGCTCATGAATGCATGCAGTACAACTCTCTGTTGCACAGCCTTATAGTATCAGCTTGGTTCAAATCTTAACCCTTGTCCTGCTGAACCCGCATAAAACTTGCGTTTGTAAACAGTGTAGATCCAGATCAGTTGACTTCTAAAAAGCCAACTGATCTGGATCTGCACTGTTTGCAATTCAGTATGTGAATTTATATCAACAATCTGGATCAAGTGATCTGATTGGCTGAAAATTTAAAAAGGGCATGTCATCTTATTTATTCAGCAAGACAAGGGTTAGGACCATGATTCAAAAAAATGTTCTAAAATTCGAATACCTCTAGAATCATCTGTTCTGGAATTCAGGAATTATAGTCTCATTTAACATTCTGCAACTTGCTCACTGCAGCACTCACTGCAGCACATGAATAAATAAATAAAGCATTTTCAGAGCAGTTCTTGAACACATCTTCCAGAAAAAATTGACAAACAGTTCCCAGAACATCATTTGCAAGAAACTTTGTCAGGGGAGCTTAGGCAAAAAATCTAAATAAAAAAAGAAATATTGGTAAATAGTGAATATGCCCAGACCAGCATACATACCTGTGCCATCCTAACTCTTTGCATGCTGGATCTCCTTGGGAGAAAAATTCCATGAAATCTCAGACTGTATTCAGGGAACATACGAAAATATCACCAATTTGTATTCTGTTGTATCCAGCCCTTCACTATTGCATTTCAGATTATGCAGTCTAATAAATCTGAAATGAAATGTTTTGGGATCTTAACTCAAGATTCCAGTACATACAATGGAACCTCTTTATAAGAGTTTCGGATATAAGTTGGTTAAAAGGTGGACCCTGTAAGTGTTGTATAAATGCATAGGTAGACAGAAAAATGACCATTTATGATCACACAAAAATGTATATATGATATAGAAAAATGACCATTTATGGTCATTTTTCTATACAATCTAGACATTTTTGTTTAGATTCAAGTGTCTGCAGCCCTGAGCTTTTATAACCCTAACACCCAGGAAAAAGGAACACATATAGTGATTAAATGTTACCTAAATACAGCATATGGTTGAAATTTTAATTGAAATTTGATTTTGATAATTGCACAGTAGCTCGTCTCCGCGGTGAAAAGTGACAGCTAAGACTGGGACCCTGGTAACAGTATCGTTCTTTAAATCGGAAATTTGCCTGTTGATTCGGATCATTATCTCAGCTGGGTAAACAGGAGCCCATGATAATTGTTCAATTATTACGCTTGCTGTCACGTCAAAATTTTGGGTAACTGCAGTAACTATCTGTAAGGGTAGACGAGAGGCAGATGTAAAATGGAAATAATAAAAAAAAGGATCAACAAGTGAATGGCTTCTTCTGTGTACAGTCAGTGTGAGATTGTACAGGTGTTTGTATTGGACTTTTAACCTTCACCTTGCTTGGGGCTAATTCAGCAGATGACAGGTTGACAGTATTTTTCTTATTTTTCCAAGAAAATAGGCTTTGACATTTCATGCAAATTGTCAGTTTGCATGAAAAGTCAAAGCCTATTTTATTGGAAAAAATAAGATAAAGCATTCAAAATGCTTTCTGCTGTATTTTTTACCAAGCATGCTATTTAGAGTTATTGCTTATTGAGGCAGATGTTTTTTAGGGAAAAAGAGAATGATCCATATGTATCACAGTCTTTATAAAATTTTACTGACAATGGTATGGAAGGTGTTATGTGTAACTTAATCTATAACTTAATAACCCTATGTATTGGTATGGACATGAGTAAACAGTGTAGACCCAGATCACATGTCGCAGACACTGGGACACCACTGTTTGATTCTATCATGACTGAGTGACAAGCAAGTATTTGAGTGCATAAATGATTTACAAACACTTACTAGTTTTTCATTAATACAATCTGTGACCAAATGCAAAGACAGGTATGGAGGCATGTGTTTCCACATAATTAGCTACCGTTTAGCATACAAAAAAAACAGCATATATGTAGCTCCAGATTGGGCCCTTCCGTTTTATTTCAAAAGGTATTTCTTGTTTTCTAATTTTCTGATTACTTCACAGAAACATATGTATGCAGATACTTGTTAGAAGCACCTCACTGAGGTGCTTAGTGAGGTGCTTCCAATTGGTACCCCCAACAATTGCTTTTAAAATAATGGAGAAATAACAGTTTTGATACTACTCTTATCTGGAGCTATTAATCGGTCATGCAGGTCTGCATAAAACTTGTTGATTTTTGGTGACAGCTGCAATTTAATGTTTGTTGAAAAGCTAAAGGGTGTCTGCTTAAATGTGACCCTGCATTTTGTATCATTTTTTAACAGAATTCACATACACACAAAAATAAAACATTTAATTAAAACATTTTGTAATTTTTTGTAGTTAGTTACCAGCTGTAACTTTTTAAGATATATAAACTTCATGTAAAATAAAAGTACATTGTTATAACCAAAAAAGAGAATCCATAACTGCAGCAGATAATATTTTGAAATATCGTTTTCTTTATTTTTCAGAAAAATAAGCCTTGACATTTCATATGTATTGTCTGCTTGCTAGTCAGACAGTCCACATAAAATGTCAAGCCTTATTTTCACTGCTGGCCTCAGTGGCTCATTTGGATGCTCGCCTGACTGGTGATCAGGAAATTGCGGGTTCGACCCCTGCTGGGTCGGCAACATTCTTTCATGGAGATTGATCATGAAATATCTTCTCGTCGTTCTCTCCCTCCCACTGATTCAAGAAGGCCAGTTGTCAGTTTCTGGCAATAGAACGTTCACAATACTGGTTAACCGCTTCTAGGCCTGCCCAGTAAAAGTGTTGTTAGGTAAACTGACCGTGCTCAACATGACCCCAGTGGGTCAACAGGGTCGTAAAACCTCAACACAAACAAACCTATTTTCACTGAAAAATAATAAAAACAAATTTTAGATGTCAGCTTGATGTTTTAAGGGTGCATGTTTTTTAGCTGACCTGTAGGAAGTACAAGGAGAGCTATTGTAGTCATCCTGGTCGTCTGTGTTTGCATTCCCATTACCATTTCCATCACACTGCGTAAGTTGTTCAAATGCTTATATCTCAACAGTCACCTATCACAGAGCATTCATATTTGTAAAACCTTGGGTACCTGGGAGGATCTTCTGAGATTCCAAAAGAACACACCTTTGGGTTCATGTGTGGAGGTCTGGCAAGGGGTCAAAATCTATGACACCTTTGTAATATTATATGCATTGGCATTAAAGTTTTTCAAATGCTTATATCTCAACAACCTATCACAAAGCATTCATATTTAAAATTTGGATACCTGGGACGGTCTTCTAAGATTCCAAAAGAATGCGCCCATGGGCTCATGCCTGGGGTGAGGCTTGGTGTCAAAATCTAGGAAACCTTTTGTAATATGTTATATGCATTTCCATTATGCTAACAAGCTGCAGACACAATGGGTTATATATCAGCCTACTATGTGACATTGGTTCGTCAAAGAGTGAAGGTCAGGGTGACCTACATTTCACGGTCCAGTGATTTTACTTTAAATCTTGATGACTATTTGTTGGAGAAATGTCATACCTGGGATATTAGTTTCATGTGACCCGATGATTGACTTCAAAATATATCTTGGTCAGTGTGATCTATATTTCATAGTTCATTGATTTTGCCTTACGAATACTATTTGATGGAGAAACGTTATACCACTGTCCCAATGATTGACCTCAAAATATATCTAGGTCTGTGTGACCTATATTTCATGGTTCAGTGATTATGCCTTATATCTTGAATACTATTTGGAGAAACGTCATACTTGGATTATAAGTTCCCTCTGACCCAATGATTGACATAAAAATATATCTAGGTCAGTGTGACCTACATTTCATGGTTCAGTGATTTTGCCTTTTTATAACTCAGAAGACTATTTGATGGAGAAATGACATACCTTGAATATAAGTTCCATGTGACCTGATGATTGACCTCAAAATATATCTAGGTCAGTGTAACCTATAATTCATAGTTCAGTGATTTTGACTTATATCATGAATACTATTTGATGGAGAGATGTCATGCATGGAATATAAGTTCCATATGACCCGATGACCTACATTTCTTGGTTTAATGATTTTGCCCTATACCTCGAAGACTATTTGATAGAGAAATGTCAGTCCTAGAATATAAGTTCCATGTGACATGATGATTGACCTCAACATATATCTAGGTCAGTGTGACCTATATTCCATGGTTAAGTGATTTTTGCCTTATGTCTTAATACTTAATACTTTTTGATGGAGCAATGCCATGCATGGAATATAAGTTCCATGTGACCAGATGATAGATATAGGAGTATATCTAGGTCACTATGACCTATATTTCATGGTTCACGGTTCAGTGATTTTGCCTTATAACTGGAAGACTATTTAATGGAGAAATGTCATACCTAGATTTTAACTTTCATGTGACCCGATGATTGACCTCAAAATATATCTAGGTCATCAGTGTAACATATATTTCATAGTTCAGTGATTTTTGCCTTAATATAACAGGAAGACTTTTGGATGGAGAAATGTCACCTGGATTATAACATCAGCCTTGCTGTCATGCAACAGCTCTTGTCTTTTTTTCTCCCACAAAATTAATAACAAGTTACAAAAAGAAGGCCCTGATGGTGTGTGTGTGTGTCATCTGTATTTGTTTAAAAAATTATTTACTACGTAATCAGGCACAGAACACTTGAACATGTTAATAGAATGCTAAGCAAATTTTTAGCAGATGATATTCTATTTTTTTATGCCCCCACCATTTTCAGTGGGGTGGGCCGGTGCATATAGTATCAATAGTATCACTGCTGTCCATACGTACACCCCCTACGAACGTACGAAAAAGGGTTTTTGTTCGATATCTTTTGAAAAGATTAGTATATTGGCTTTATATTTAATGCACAGATGTATAATCATAAAATATAGGTCAAGTTCGATTTAGGGTAAAATCCACCAATTATTATGGGAGCTATGGCCCAACTTCATAGTCCCATTCATATGTACGAATAATGGTTTCTGTTAGATAGCTTTTGAAAAGCTTAGTGTATTAGATTCATATTTTATACACTGGTGTATAATTATATAATATCGGTCAAGTTTAATTTATGGTAAAATCTGCCAATTAATATGGGTTATGGCCCTTTTTCAACTTATTTTTGCAAATGCTTGTTTCCAGGTGAAGAAGGCCCCTGGGCAGGGGCATCTGTGTAGTATTGACACATTTCTAGTTTTTATATTATTTTATAGAGAAAATAAGACTTAAAATTTCAAGTGATGGCAGACAGCTCACATGAAATGTCAAGACTTGTTTTCTCTGAAAAATACAAAAAGAAAAAAAGAGTCAGCTGCAGCTGTGATGAACACGTACATTAAGGCTTAGCAGGGTAAAGATATCAGCAGATGACACTTTAAAATTTTTTTCTTATCCCTAATCCTTATCCTGCTGCGAAAGTTTCTGATCTGGGTCAGGAAGGAGTACTCTTACTTGAGCACACTGTCATGCTATTTCCCTTGTTTTCCATTGATTTACATCACACTTGCACATAATAATATCCATGGACTGGCTCACTTTTAGCGCAGTATTCATGATCACGTGACTACCACATGATAGCAAGTCTCTGTTGCAAGCAGGTGTTTGCTTCATATACTTGTAAAAAAGGGAAAACTCCAAGAGACTATATAGCACCATATATGACCATTGCAGGAAAATAATAATTAAGAGTTGACAACTTGCGATGATATGTCTACCTTTTGTGTAATTATATCGTGGAAAGTTGTTTAAGTAGAATTTGTGTGGTTGGCACAGGAGCCTATTTGATCGGATAGTGTGAAACCAAAAAAAAAAAAAAAAAAATAAAATAAAATAAAAAAACAAGGAAACAAAATGAAAGAGATGAAATATGACCGTGATTATGGAGATTTACTATGCTGATTGACCTTGAATACAGTCAGATGAAGGTTTCTGATAATTTCATTCTGTCCCCCCCCAAATCTCCATGCCCCCCCATGTCCAACCACCTAAAGCTGGCCTTGATGGCTCATTTGGATGCGCGTCTGACTGGAGACCAGGAGGTCGCGGGTTTGACCCCTGCTGAGATCTGCAACATTCTTCCGTGGAACATTCTTCCATGGAGGTTGATCATGAAATATTTTCTACGGTCATTCTCTCACTTTCGCTGATTCAAGAAGGGCAGTTGTCAGTTTCTGGCGAAAGAATATGCACAATACTGGTTAACTGGTTAGAGGACTAAGCCTGCCCAGTAAATGTGTGGTTAGGTAAACTGACCGTGCTTGACATGACCCTGTTGGGTTGACTAGGCTGTAAAACCTCAACACAAACAAACCTGAACCACCTAAAACTACCTTTCCTGTGTCTGTCAACCTAAAACTAAAGGATGAGGCTTCATTTCAGGAGGTGCTCTCAAACAGGCCTACCCACCGAAAGTGTATATATACACGATCCGCGGGATAAGGGTTAAGAGACAGTTTGCATGAAATGTCAAGGTCTTTTTTTCTGGGAAAAATAAACAAAATATTATCAGTTTGTTGTCTGCTGACTTATCCTAGATAGTTGGAAAGTGTATATATAAGTGAGAGACGGACATCTTTTCCAGGCAAAGAAAAATAAAATGGTTTATGCAACAGGTATTGACGGTTCATACCAACATCATACCTGTTAACTTAACCTTGGATCCAACTCATGTATTGGATAATTTGAATACTGCTAATTTGCATACAACTGTTTTATAGATCACACAAGTCATTTTAGAGCCTTTTTTTTTTTTCTTACCTTAAGCTTTTTTTTTAAAGTCCAGATAAGAAGGGGTATCAAATAAATATATTTATTATTTCTCCATGAAAACATCGATATGTTGTGGGCACTTAATTAGAAGCGCCTTGCTGAGGCACTTCTAATGAGTACCACAATTTATTTTTTCATAGGAAATAAGTAAAATATCAGGTTTTTTTTCGGCTTAAAAAATGCCTTATCTGGAGCTGTGTGTTTTGAATGTAAAAAGTTTGAATTTTAGGTATATAAAAGGTGTTCCAATTTGCCTTGCAGCTGCTGTTTTGTCTTGACAGAGCATAAAATTATTCACTTCTTGTCACTTTGGTAGCAAAGTTGGTTATTTCATATCTGGGCCAGGATCTTTAATTATGCACCTGCCATCATCATTATGAATGGTAGATTTGTGCATTTAGCTCAGTGAATTCAAAAGATTTCAGTGAACTCGAAAAAAAAAACTCTAGTAAAAAAAGAAAGAAAAAATAATAGTGAGGATTGAAGACTCAAGTGATCCTGTTTTTTTTTTTTTGTTTTATTTTTAAGTTACTGTTGTGAATAATTTAATTATTTCTCCATTTAAACATACAACCTCTCAATTAAGACAAAAAATATCTAGTGTCCCAACACTGAGACAAGAAAAAAAAAAAAAAAAATCTGGATCCCCTTCCTCTCTAGACCACTCAGGCCAAAGAAAAATGTTCAGTTTCCAATTTCCCGGCCGACTATCAAAAAAAAAGTGCTGACTGATATTTTTTTTTTTTTTTGGAACACAAAAATAAATTAATCAGCGACCGACCCCGGACCAATCCCGGTTTTATATACGTTTGTTACATAATTTGTCTGTACCAATTTTCGGATATTGTCAGTCTTCATTGTTCGTTTGTTTATTTCCAATATGGCTGCTCCCTTACAAGCCAAACCGAGCACATTAGTGCAGTTTATTTTGAAGCGTGCAGCCACATCTCAGCCTAAAATAAAATAAAAGCTGTTTAACACAGTGCCCCTTTATCATTGGTATTCAAAAATGGTCAAATATTCGGTAAGAGAAGTCAAAATATTTGAAGATTCCATTAAAAAAGAATTACGATTCACTGACTGTAATTTGACTTGGAAAAAAAAAAAAGGAGAGAGAAAAAAAAAAAATTGCCAACCTACCGACCCTATGGCAAATTGGTGATGAAATCGGAAATAAAACATTTTTTTTTCAGGCCTTATAATTACAAAATTGCCATATTTTAATTGCACCAGACAAATCTGAGCAACCTGTTTAATTGTTTGTGTTGAGGTTTTACGGCCCAGTCAACCAAATGAGGTCATGTCGAGCGCGGTCAGTTTACCTAACCACATGTTTACTGGGCAGGCTTAGTCCTCTAAGCAGTTAACCAGTATTGTGCACATTCTTTTGCCAGAAACTGACAACCGCCTTTCTTGAATCAGCAGAAGGGAGAGAATGACTGTAGAAAATATTTCATGATCAATCTCCACGAAAGAATGTTGCCGACCTTGGCGGGGGTTGAACCCGCGACCTCATGGTCTCCAGTCGAACAGCGCATCCAACTGAGCCACCGAGGCCGGCAGCAACCTGTTTAAACAAAAAGTATTGTATCATACTGACTTTAGTATTCTGACAGACAGGCCTGAGTAAACAGTACCAATGTATAATTCCTGATGAGATGCTACTTTCTGTGGTATCTAATCAGGATCTACACTTTTGACTCTCAGCCGGTAAGTGTTAGACAAATAGTAAGGGGCACCTATCTGACCCCTGTGAGAATTTCAAGAACAGTTCAAGAATTGTTCTGGCACAGTTCTTGAACAACTGTTCAGTTCTTTGCAAAGTTAGCTTTAAAAAAGTTCACTTACAGTTTTTGAATGTTAAATTGCCCATTTTATGTTCATGAACAGTTCAAGAACTAGTCTTAGTTGTTTTCATGAACACTTCAAGAACAAGTGTTCTTAATATATTTGTCAGAACAGTTCAAGAACTGTTCCTGAACAAGATTTGCACAATAATTCTTGAACAATTTATGGACAGAAAGGGCCATTTAACATGCTTGAACTATTCTTGCACTGTTCATAGACCAATCTTGCACAGTTCTAGAACAGTTCTTTTTTTAATTGTAGAACAAATCTCGCACAGTTCTAGAACAATTTTTCAAGAACAATGCACTTTTCTGGAACTTGAACCTGTTCTAGAACTACAAGAACTTATATATTTCTATAAGAACTGTTCAAGAACTGTTCCAGAACAGCAGGTATTACCCCTGTCTCTTTCAGTGACAGTAATCTGTCAGTGTTCTTGAATTCAAACAAATTTAAGATCACACAACCCTTATCCCCATTTGGTAATTTTCCAAAACATTGTTTTGAAAAAGTTTTTGTGTCTATTCAACCCATCACAACATATTCTGAATACAAATTTTATTTCTTTGTTCTTCACTGAGTGGGGTATGCATGTTTTAACAACCAAGAAGGAGTAGATGAACCTAGCTCATTTAAGCTGTTTTAATACATTAAATTTTTCGATTTTGCATTTGTGTGTCATTCTACTGATTGTACTGTAAGGATTGTGAAACAGCTAAGCTAAGACTTCTTTGTGATGGCTGATCTGTCCTCTGCAAAACAGCCTTGAAATTAAGCTCCCAGAATGCCAGTGATTGGTAATGTGCCTTTCTGCATGCATTCCTAAAATGTTTGTAATTTATTCTTAAAAGGATTAAAGAATACGAACATTTCTTCTGATTAAAGTGTTCTTTAAACCCTTGTCCTGCTGAATAAATTATGATGCCACGCCCACATATAATTTTCAGCCCATCAGATTCCTTGATCCAGATTATTGATATAAATTCAGATACTAAATGCAAACAATGCAGATCCAGATCTGTTCGCTTCTTCAGAAACCAACTGATCTGGATCTACACTGTTTGCAAAGGCAGGGTATATCCAGGTTCAGCAGGACAAGGGTTAACTTGTTCTTCCTTTACTCTTGCAAGGATTCAAGTAGAGTTTAAGAAGAAGTGTCCTTAACATGTTCTTCCTAAGTGTTCTTGAAAGGATTAAAGAACTGTTTAAGAACATTTAAAAGTGTTCTTAAAATATTCTTCCTTCATTCTTGAAAGGATTTAAGAACAGTTCAACAACATTTGTTCTGATTAAAACTTTCTCAAAACCTTCTTCATTTGTACTAGAAAGGATTCAAGAACAATTTAAGAACATTTCCAGACATTTTAAAGTTCTTAAAATGTTCTTCATTATAGTTCTCTTACATGTTGTGGAACACTGCAAGACATTGGTTCCAGAACACAGCAAATGAACAGTTTAGGAACAGTTCAAAAACTGTTCTTAATCTTCCAGAACAGTAAGTGAAATGCCCTTTAATTAAGAACAAAATTTTGCAGGGGCATTGTTTTACCCCAAAGATGGATGATGGGATTGCCCCTGGGAATTGGACAGTTTTAAAAAATTGTATTGAATTCCTTACCCCTGAGTTCTTATTTTGGGCTTCAGATGTTTCTCTTATTTTCCAGAAGAATTTCCATCTCAAATATTTTTCAGTGGTCTTTCAAATTCCTGAGGAAAGGGATTTTTTTTGTTGTTCCCATGGTATCCCCACATCCCTCCTCTGGGGAAAACAATGATAGGTTCATAAAATGTTCATATTTTAAGACAGTTATGTTTAAAGAGTCAAGGTGTCTAAGTAAGGATGAATTTATTATATTACATTATATGTGAATTTTTCTTAAAAATTGTTCAGGTTGTGCAGGTATATACTGCGCTTGTGGTTTGCACCACCTGCCATCTCCAGGGGACATTATGAATCAGTGAGATATGAAAGATTGACAGTCATTAAGGAAACAAATGTGCTTGGTAATACATGTTTGATTAGTTGGGACAGTTTGTAAAATTCTGATTGTCATAAATCAAGAACATTAGAAGCAGTCAATTTCACCAAACAATTAAAAAGTAATGGATAATTTCACCTTTTTTATGCTGACGGTGAAATTATCCATTAACAGCAAATTTTGTTTGTTTGTTTTTTTTCTTAGTTTTCTCTGAAACTATTGAAGGTTGCATTTAATTCATATTTTCTTCAAAACAGGCAGCTTGAATAAAATGCTGAACCATAGTTTTAGGGAAAAATTAAGTGCTGTAAGCCGTTTTCCAATATTTAAAATATCAGGCAATATTAATCCTAGATATACTGAACCTGGATATACCCTGCCTCTGCAAACAGTGTTTAGTTTGCTTCTTTTTCTTCAGAAGCCAACTTATCTGGATCTGCACTGTTTGCCATTAAGTATGTGAATTTATATCAACAATCTTGATCAAGTAATCTGATTGGCTGAAAATTAGAAGTGGATGTGGCATCTTAATTTATTCAGCAGATGACATGGATTAACTTTCAAGCCAACCCAGTAGTCCAGTAAAACTAATCCAGATTTATCTGGCGCTGCCTCTATGTGACTCAGTTGCCTGGCAGCGTTAAAAATCTGAAAACTGAACTGATTAACTTTTCATTCTGTGAGCAATTTAAATTCAGCAGACAACAGCTTAACTGATGATATTTTTCTTATTTTTCCTAGAAAACAGAATCTTCAATTAAAATTGTCTCCTTAATCTGACACTTCATGCAAATTAACTCCTTGCATGAAGTGTCAGTTCCTTATAACGTCCCAGGAAAAATAAGAAAAAGTATCAATTTTTTGCATGCTGAGTAAAAATTTCAGCAAACATGTTGTCTGCTGAAATTTTTTCTCAGCATGCAAAAAAAAAAGGGGGACAACAAGCAGATCTCAAATCTTCCATATATTAACCCTTGTCCTGCTGAACCCTGCCTTTGCAAACAGTGTAGATCCAAATCAGTTGGCTTCTGAAAAAGCCAACTGATCTGGATCTACACTGTTTGCCATTAAGTATGCAAATTTATAGCAACAATCTGGATCAAGTTATCTGATTGGCTAAAAATTATAAATGGGCACCGCATCTTTATTTTTAAATAGGACATGGGTTAATAGTGGACACATAGGGTATGGTTTGCCCATTATCCTGGTCATATATCTTAAAAATAAATTGTTAATGTGTCATTCAATTATCTTGAATGGCTCCAACAAAATTCAGGAATATTTAAACCAATCTGTTGCCAGTATGTAAGAGATTGGTTTTAGGTTGTAGTTTCTCTATCGGACAGGATCCAACCCTGGTGAGTCAGCCACCAGAAGTTCTGTATTACTGCCTTACTTACAATAATAACCCTTTCAATTATTGTGACACAGGCCTGAACAAACATTGTAGACCCAGTCCTGAGGCAGAGACTCTGAGTAGTGATTTCAATATTCAGTGCATACGCATAGACTATAGTTGTTCTATTCCTGTACATCAATTTTGGATGACAAATTTCAGTTTTCATATTTGCAAGCAGCAAAGCATCTATAATTCCTCAGTAAGATGAAAATAACCGGCCCAGACTCTGCCATTACCATAATAATCCTTCAGTATTGAGACAAACATGCCTGAGCAATCAACACAGACCCAGATCAGGTGCTGCAGAATACAGCACCTGATAGGGTCTACACTGTTGCCAGCTGATCCGGCGATTTTACGCACATTAACATGTAGTAAAATAAATTTTAGCACAAATATGGTAAGGAGTTAAGGCCCAAAGGTTAGAAAACGGTTTTCATGCTCAACTCAGCTGAGCATGAAACTTTCTCTGTTAATAAATATGAAAATGCAAACAATAGTTGGCAATTTCATATTTGTTAGCAGAGAAATTTTCATGCTCTGCTAAAAAAAGAATTTGCAATCGTTAGTAATTTGAGATTTACTAGCAGGAAAAGTTTCATGCTCAGTTGAGTTGAGCATGAAAAAAGTTTATAGCGCTTAGGGCAAGTTATCAGTGTATCTTGAGTAAATATGGTAATTGTATATACTCCTAGCTTACACCAGGAAAGAAACTGTGATTTCTTGCTGTGTTGCCTTCCTGAGCAACAGGCTAATGAACCTGCACATACGTCATCAAAGAGTAATACGGTAAATTTCCTAAAATTTCGAACACTTTATTCCATACTCTTGTGGCTTAATTTTTGCTTTTTATGCAGCAGTTTCTTTAAATAGTTAGTGGAATGGCAAACAGTGTAGACCCTGATCAGACTGCTCCTTCTGGAGCAGTCTGATCAGGGTCTGCACTGTTTGCATGTCGTTTTGTCAGACGCTTTATTGTTCGAATTTTTAGGACATTTACCGTAATTATTTTATTGGTCCCAGGACATAAACTCAAGCACCTTCTAATTGAAAGACATAACTTCATCATCAAAGACCTATATTACCTTTTATTAGCTACCTGTTGTCATACAATCTGGACTGAACTGTAAAATTCCATACTGTTTCTAACTGGTTTTATGATTTAAGAGATATTTACCATATTGGTTTATGGTAACATATTGGTTTAATGGCCCTAATAATTAAATATATGAGCAAAATTAATTAAGGTTATTTAACCCTTGTCCTGCTGAACCCTGATATGCTCTGCCTTTGCAAACAGTGTAGATCCAGATCTGGTGGCTTCTGTAGAAGCCATCTGATCTGGATCTGCACTGTTTGCCATTCAGTATTTGAATTTGTATCAACAACCTGGATCATGTAATCTGATGGGCTGAAAATTAGAAGTAGGTGTGGCATCTTAATATATTCAGCAGGACAAGGGTTTTACCACTCTCTTGGCAAAATCAACATATGACAAATTGATGATGTTTTTTTTTGTTTGTTTACGTACATTGCAGTGTTTATTGTGGTGTTTAATCAGGGTTTACACTGTTTACCAATCATCCTGCAGAGTTTAGAAAGAACTAAATAAGCCCAGCTTTCATTCTGATCCTTATCTTAGTTTGCATGTCATATTGTTTATCTTGTAACATATTTGATTATAAACAAATATGTACAAACCATTTTCAGTTGTACATAATGTGGTCTCACTTTGTTCAGGCATGTCTGAATAGTTTGGATAAATACAGTACTCTCAGTTATGCGGTACATCTTGTATCATGTAAAAAAAAAAAAAAATATATATTTTATTGTTGTATTTATTTATTTAGAAACTTTGTTGTTCAATGACAGAGTAGAGGGACTGAGTAGGGATTTTAATCCTATCAAAATGTAATTATAGAAATCAATCTTGATCTGTTATGTGATAAGTGGGTCATTATTATATCAGGACAATCTTGATACTAGCAATAAAATTGTCACAGTTTCCCTCCCAGTTTTCACAGTTTTCAGGCAGGTTTCACAGGATACTTTTGATAAAACTTAAAAAAATAGTTTACTGGCTATGACTGAACATTACAGGTTACTGACTGTTTGGTCATAGTAACATCATCCTGACCAGCCATGGTGATCACTGTTACAGATAATAACATAAAATATTGTAAGCAGTGTGGTCCCAAGCAAAAAAATGTCAAGACTGGGCAAATTCAGGAGGCTGCAAATTGGTCATTTTATTTTCTTATTTTCCCAGAAAATAGGATTTGTCATTTCATGCAGGCTGTAACTTCTTTGGAAACAATTTACAGTGCAATGCATTTGATGTAAATTAACTCCTCTTTGGAAACAATTTGCATGAAACATCAAAACCTGTTTTCAGGAAAAAATAAGAAAAATATTTCAGCATGTCAGTAGTATAGGGCATCGCTATGTGTACCGCTTATGATACCCTATACTACTCATGTCATCTGCTGAAAACTGTACCCGGCATGCTAATGGAAGTAACCATGGGTTAGCTTTGACCATATTTGGACATTGAGTTGGCCGAACATAGGTTATTGGGAATTGAAATACTTTCATGGGAGACAACTTTGTCATAATTAATTTTGCCTCCTTCTGAAAAAGATGTCCACTGTAAAAAGATAGAATTTGCTCCCTTTCTGCTATTAAAAGGGGCCTACTGTAAAGGGAAAGAATTGTTCTCATGTAAAGGGAAAGAATTGTTTGGAAATATGTAAGGTATAAAGTAAAGACACTTTTAGGAATTGGTTTTGTCATCTAGAGTGATAGTGACACAGGGAAATGATTTAAATAATTACACACATAGTGACTTTCTTTACAAACAAGTTTAATTCAGTCATTGTTGCTTTTGATTCAATCACTAATAAGGATGGCATTTTTCTACTAAATCTAAACTTGATCCATAGCAATAAAATTGTCAGAATATCCCACCCCCTTATTATCTGTGACTGCAGTTTCTGTCACAGTTGTAAAAGCACATTGTCCCTATCTATTGTTATATGACAGAATCTTTTGATTACAACTCAAATGAGCTAGCATGTCAGAAAACATACCTTTGAACTTTAACCCTTGTCCTGCTGAACCCGGATATACCCTGCCTTTGCAAACAGTGCAGATCCAGATCAGTTGGCTTTTGAAGAAGCCAACTGATCTGGATCTGCACTGTTTGCCATAAAGTATTTGAATTAATAGAACAATCCAGATCAAGTAATCTGATTGGCTGAAAATTAGACGGGGGAGTGGCATCTTAATTTATTCAGCAGGACAAGGGTTAAGTGCACCCAATGAATACAAAGCAGCCTGTACAGCCACACATTCTGATCCATTTTTGTTGTCTGTATGAAGAAACTTTACTTCCTTGGCTGTCGAAAAATGTTCCCAGTGAAGATTCTGATCAGACTGCACATCCGAATCTTCTCTAGGGACGTATATCCATAGGTACATTTTCTAACTTTGCGACAACTGATCTTGGTATTAAAATATTCTTTTTGTTGAAGACAAAACATATGATAAGATATTTTTTAGGAATAAAATTATCTTGTTTTAGCAAAACTGCATGACCCAAAGGAATTGGAAGATACACAGAATACAGACCGTTTAGAGTGATAGTGCTTGATTAGTCAAACAAACAATTATTCAGAATCCCGTTTGAAATAAATCTTTGCCCGGTTTATTCAAATGAACCCATATAATTTTTTTTGTTGACCAATTCTACTAATAGCTGTAATAAAGATATATTGTATCTGCAGCTATTTCAGCTATCAGATTGGAGTTTAAAGGCTCCATATTCCTCAAAAATATACATTTTTATCCAAGAAAGGTTTAATAGATTGAAATATGGTATTTATGCGATCATAAAATGGCATTTACAGTCTGTAAAATTTCAGTTAGTCTCTTATTTTTGAACTGGATAAAAAATGAAATGATTTTTTTTTTTGGTCTCTGGATTAATGCTGGCAACATTATTTCAGAGATATGATAAAAAATCATTTCATTTTTTATCCAGTTCAAGAATGAGAGTCAAACTGAAATTGTACAGGCTGTCAGGTGCTACATTTTATGATGATATGTCATTTTATTAAATCTTTCTTGGATAATAAAATGCCTGTTTTGGGGGAAAATGGAGCCTTTAATATATTTTTGTAAGCATATAGATCCAGATAAGAAGTGTCATCTCCAGGAAACCATATGTTTTGGGTACTCATTCAGAGTGCCTCAGTAGGGTACTTCTAATGAGTACCCACAACATATGTTTTCATGGGAAGAATACAAAAATATCAGCTTTTTTGAATGGAGAAAGTTCCTTATCTGCAGCTATGTAGAAGTATACTTTGTGGGAGGGGACAATGAAAACAAGACTGAAAAAAAAAAACCAAAAAAAAAAAACCAACAACAACAGCAAAAAAACAGCAAGTGCAGTAAAAATATATTAAAAAAAAAACAACAACAGCAAACAAAAACAACAGCAACAAAAAAACAACAACAACAAAACAAAACAATGATATTGTTTTTCTTTGACAAAGAGGAGACTACAACTTTGAAGTGGAAGAAATATGACCATAGATTTTTCATCTGAGTCAGTTTGTTATATGACAGAAAATCATCAACATTCCAAACAAAGAATTTAGAGCAGTTAATCAAAAATGAATTTGGATGCTTGAAGAATTGTTCCCATGACTTTGGTGTCAAAATTGTCACAAAAATAATTTTGATTTTGTCCGTATTCATGAATGTAATCTACTGGAAAATTTCAATCTTGATGCCATTTTTCCAAGTGTTATCTTCTCCTCCCAGATTTCTTAAGAATAACTTGTAAATTGAATCCTTTAATTGACCATTGACCTTTATCTTGTCATTTATACCTGAGATTAATCTCTTTTCTCCACTGTAACATTGATTTAATCAGCTGTCCAATCCAAATTCAATTGTCATAATTTATCTGCACATATACAGTTATTTAGTGAATCTCAAAATACAAATAAGAAATTTATTTATATATATATTTTTTTCATTTTGCTAAATTTAAAAGACCCTGATGCATGCTAGTTAGAGAAAAATGGCAATTTCTTGTGCCTAAAAAAGAATTTATTTTTTTTCTCCCAAAAACCTGTGTTGTGGTATTTGTTAGAAGTGCCTCTCCCAGGTGCTTCTGATGGGTACCAACAAGATAACTTTTCATGGAGAAATAAGAAAAATATTTATCTAGATACTCCTCCAATCTGGAGCCATACCTACAAGGACACAATTCACCTGAAATGCAAAACCCTGTTTTCTGGGAAGAATAAGAAAAACTGTCTTAAATGTTATCTCCTCAGGCTGTATAAATGCAGAGGTTAACAGTTGATCCAGTATATCACATGATCTCCAATAAAGGTGTCAGTTTTGACCCTCCCCAATCTTGTAAGTTTAATCTAGTAATGTGCTAAATGTTGGCACCAGGTCCCTTACTGTCAGATTTTATCTCTTCCCTCCTTTTTTGATTGGTTAATTGTGTTACCTGCTTATTATTAACACATTTGTGCCTAGGGTCCCATAAATGGGACATTGGCAAACAGTGTAGACCCAAATCAGACTGCGTTCTGCGACACCTGAAGAGGGTCTACACTGTTTGCATTAATTACAGCCATTTCAATAAAACATGGCAATAATAAAACCTGACCAGACACCCCTTTAACCGTAAATGGACTGGTCAAAAGAATTAAGGTAGAAGAGTCCACTCAGTATTAAATGTCTTGTATAATTAGTGACTGAGAAATAATACTGTATTAACCCAAAATATTGTGACACCATGGGCCATATCTCAGATGTGACATAGCTGATTGAACAAAATAAAACACATTGGCAAAAAAAAAAAAAAAAAGAATACAAAGACACATAAATGATAGATTAGAATAGAAAGATTCAGCAGATGACAAGTGAATGTCTTATTTTTCCCAGAAATTGGGCTATAACATTTCATGCAGATTTTCTCTTAAAGACAAAATTTGCATGAAAGGTCAAAATCTATTTTCTGGGAAAAATAAGAAAAATGCTGTCGACTGAATTTTTTACCCAGCATGCTAAATGTTAAATGATTATGACAAAGTAAATAAAAGCCTGAAAAACAAATACAGGGATGTGAATCTTACCTCTTTTCAGAGGGATTCCTTTTTTTGACTCCATTTTTTCCAAAGAACTGTTCAAAAACAATATTTTCTGGAGAGGGTATAGGGTTTTTCCTCTTTTTTTTTTTTTTTACAATTTTCCTTGCCTGGAGAAGCAGACCAATAAATCACATCCCTCTGGGCAGGCCTGCAGACAGCTGAAATTGGTGAGAAAGTGTTTTGGGGGCATGTTTCCAAATCTGTGCAGTCTGAATAGGGTCATCACTGGTAACAGAATCATTAGGCATTGTAAGAAGCCCTGCAGCAGATGACCAATTGGGGAAAAATGTATTTTTCTTATTTAAATTGGTGATATTTTTCTTATTTAAATTGGTGATATTTTTCTTATTTTTCCCAGAAAATAGACTTGCATTTTATGCAAAATTTTCTCTGTAGGAGAAATGTCAAAATCTGTTTTCTGGGAAAAATAAGAAAATAGGAGTCTGCTGAAAGTTTCACCCAGCATGCTAAATGTTCTTATTTTATTTATTTTTTTTTTTTTTTGCCTGGCATTTTTACCCAGAACAGGTGAATTTGCAAATGTTTATGATTCAACTCAAAATCATTTGTTGTACATGTGCACCAGAATTTTAATTCTATTCATTGGGTTAAAAAATGGTTGGTAGGTTGGTGGCAGGTTTTCAAGTTCCACTCATTTAAAATTTTCTGATATTTTCATACATCAATAATTAAAAATCAGTTACAGGAAAAAAAAAACAAAAAAAACAAAAACAACAACAACAAAAACAACAACAACAAAAAAACAACAACAACAAAAAAAAAAAAAAAACAAACAAAAAAAAAACAAAACAAAAACAACAAATATTTTGATATATTTTCCCAAAAAATCAGTTCACTACACTATAGAAATTGCATAGGACAGACCATTTTTTGGCTATTAAAATAATTTTGGGATGAAATGGCTTCAGGTTTCTGGTTAGGAGTTACCATTCATTGTTTTTGCATTCATAAAAAAAAAAAACCCAAAAAAAACCCAAAAAACTTCTAACAGATGTTGGCAGCCCATGCAGTAGTTGATGAGTCTAAAGGTTGCTGGCTGAGTAGTAAACAATGTAGACCCTGATCAGATGCTGCACTCTAATAATGGGATCCTATTTAACGGAGGTCCGTTTCCTCTCCAGATGAATTTGGACTTGTCCACCGATGCAACACATTGTTTGCCACTTTCATTCTAAAAAAAAAAAACAAAAAAAAAAACCAGACTGGCAAATAATGAGCCATCTCATCAGGATCTACACTGTTTGCACATTATAATGAGCCATCTCATCAGGATCTACACTTTGCACATTATAATGAGCCATCTCTTCAGGATCTACACTGTTTGCACATTATAATGAGCCATCTCTTCAGGATCTACACTGTTTGCACATTATAATGAGCCATCTCATCAGGATCTACACTGTTTGCACAGGTATTGGTTTTAGTCTGACAGGCTGAAAGGGTTGATAGATGGGAAACATGAAATATTCTTGCTAATTTAATCCCTTGATATATTTAATCATGTCATATCTTATTAATTATGAAATGATGATAAGCTGTTCTTTTGAATTGATTGTATCTTTTTTTTTTTATTCTTCCAAAGTGTCATCATCACTTGCTGTAAGTGACACTTTATGAATTCTTTAATAGTCAGAAATTATCAAAATAAAATCTTAGAATTGCTGTTTTCTGTGTATCCCCACTTGACCACAAGGCACACTTCAGTTACACTTGAGTGACATTTCAGTTGTAGGGGCCATGTGCCTCCATGATAGTCTATTGTTGTTGTTTCACACTTTGTAAGATCAGATATGAATTGACCAATCAGCAGCTGGAAGGCAAATCTGTCAGTTTGAGTGGGCTGGCTAATATATACCTGTCTAAATCCTTCTTAAATCCCCAGTAGGGATTCCTATCAAGTGCACAGGACAAATATTTGTGTTGCTAGAGAAAAGAACTATATTGCTCCACAAATTTTAATTTAAAAGTATCCTACTGGAATATTCATTGTAAAGTGAAAAAAAGGAGGAAATTTGATTTGAAAACAAATGCATTTTTTTTAACATACATAAAAGAAAGAAAATAGGAATATATACATTCGTGTGACAGAGGGCTTAATAAAAGGACTTAAGTTTGAATTTAACTGAACAACAAAGATACAGTTAGATTTTAATAATCTACTTAGTTAGATTGCAGAGACAATCTTGTGTTAATTAACTGGTGTATTAAATTGATTAGTTACATTGACTGTATTAATTAGCAGCTCATCTGAGAGCTGGATGGCAGTAACTTGACATGTTCATTGCCTTTAGACTAAAGAATACAGACACAATATTAGGACTAAGAGAAGTGACTTTCAGTTGGGACAGTGCCACTGTGTAGTGACATTATGATTTTAACTACAAGTTCTGAATCTGGGGATAGCAGCTGCAGCAGAACTTCAATGTTACGCCAAGGTAGGAGAAAAACATACTTTTAATGGCATTGTTGCAAGTTTGGATTGGGGAAGGATAGGGATGATTTCATTGTGATGATATAGTGTTTTCTGGAGAAAATTTCTCCATTAAACACCGAAAGGGCACTAATTTCTGTTGCTGGTAAATTTTTTAATACCTAAATGCTTAGCTTGCCGGGAAAGACATTTCAATTTGTTGTCTACCGAAATTTTTACCCAGCATGCTAAGCATTAATATTTATTCGACTGTATAGGGCATATGGTAGTGTTAAATTCTACGAGCATTTCCTCAGTTGTGCTCTTAGAAAAGAAAAAGAAAAAAAAAAATAGTTTTGAATGTTGGCAGAATATTTTAATTCATTTAAGTATAAGGTCATGAAGAGCTTATTTGAAGATTTGAAATCATCTTATATGAAAGTTCAGATGGCTTTGCTAAGGGTTTTGATCAAAGGCTGGTTTTGGGGCAGGTGTTTCTAAAGAAAGCAAACCACATGTTGATTTAGTTGATTGTTGCACTTTAGGTAATTTTAAATGTTTGTACTAAAGGGGTGATTGGCTTCATTTCTAAACATTTGGAGTGCTCCAGATACCTTGACTACATTAGTGAAGAAGAAGAAAATATTGATGTTGATTTTATTTCTCCCTTTCAATACAATCCCCTAAGATGATCATGTAATAATAGACATCCCCAAACATGTTTTTAAGGAGGAATAAATACCCAAAACACTGCTGCAGTGAACTGCTAGTGTTATTAATCGTAATAATGTTCTGCACACAGATTTCATTGTTTGTTTGTTTGTGTTGGGGGTTTACGGCCCAGTCAACTCAATGGGGTCATGTCGAGCGTGGTCAGTTTACCTAACCACACGTTTACTGGGCAGGCTTAGTCCTCTAGGGGTTAACCAGTATTGTGCACATTCTTTCACCAGAAACTGAAAACTGCCCTTCTTGAATCAGCGGAAGGGAAAGAATGACTGTAGAAAATATTTCATGATCAATCTCCACGAAAGAATGTACAGATTTCATTGCAAAAATTTGCATTGGCTTTAGTTTGATTTTGCGTCTTTGGAGTTTTATTACATTTTCAGTGCTTATGGTTATTTTATCAATCCATTCCCACACACCCCCACCCCACTCCCAATGGACAAAACACAAACAAAAGAATGAATAAATAGTAATGTGAATTGCTTGGAGATGATCGTAAATGTACATATCTTTTTGCTCTATTTTGTAACAAACCCATTTTACTTAACTTGTTGATGTGTATGAAATTGCTAGATGAGTGGCAACGATGTCCATCTCTGATGTGGGTCTACAATGTTTGCTCAAGCTTGAAAGTCCAAATACTTAGGGTTATTATGGTAACATGTAAGGTACCTTCTCCTGTGGGGTATTAATGTGTTGTAAGAATTCATTATGGATGTACAATTTATCATTAGTCCACATTACATATGCCTTAATACATGAATTGAGACTGTCTGGCTCTTGCAAATCACAGTGGGGTGGGGGGAAATGTAAATAGTTTATTGTTATCAGCAGTGCAAGAGTTTTCTCTACACCGTAAGTGCTATTGTTTAGGTATTAAGACATCCTTACACTATAATTCCTTCTGTTTGTTGGAAATCTTGATGTTTATTTACTGGCTTGTGGATTGTATATTTGTCTGTTTACTTTAATGAAGGGATTTAATACTGTACATTAGTTTGGCAAATAAAACTTATTAAATTTCCTCAGTATTTATTCAGTATTCATGACTATGTAGGTTTGCTTATAAAAACTACCTGGTAGAGAATCTTTAAATTTAAGGGGAATGGTTACGGAAACTTTCAGGGGAAACAGCTGTCAAATTTGTTTAGACTCCCTACTGATAAAGGGTGTAAGCTAAAAGGAAAGAATTTGCTCCTATAAAGGGTCTTCTCTAAAAGGAAGCAAATTCTTTCCTTTTAGAGTAGACCCTTTTTCAGAAGGGGATTGATGTGCAAACAGAAAATCACAAAAGTTAACTCCCTGTAAAAAAAGGCAAAAATATTGTAAGTCTCCTTAAATTAAAATATTGATATCTTTATTTTTCCTGGGTGTTACCATAAATATCCATATGTACACACTGAGAAAATAGTGTAGACATAAAGATCAGAAACCATTTGTTTGTGTTTGTCATTCACCCAGCAGTCTTCAGGTTCATCAGTCAGTATAGTAAAAGGGACTTGGTCAAAGAAAAAATATGGTAAAAAGTTAAGTATTCAAATATTTAGGGTAAATACAGCACATTTCAGAACAGACACTGGCATCAGGTAATACACAAATTGTGTATGATCCTAGATTGATTACCATATAGTGCCACTGTGACAGCAATAAAAGTGTCAGTATTTGTTCCCTTTTTCTATGTGAAGATCATAATCTAAAAACATGAAAGAGAGTTAGATGACTTTATTGAATTTAGCATTTTCTGCAGGAATGGGCAAAAAGTTATTTTAAACCTATTACTCTGGGATAATTTGTCATCTGCTGAAATTTTTACCCAACACGCTTTAAGCATTAAGCCATTTTCAACAGGGCTTTTTGTTATGGACTTTCCCTTCCATCTTTGAAGGTGGACATATCCATAGTTGCAAATTGGGGACGTCAGTCCTAAATGAAGAAAAGAATGGCAAGCCATGTAGATCCTGATGACAATTGGCTCATACTCATCTGCATCTACTTTCCTTTCAATATACATGTAGATATATCTGTATGGGTTTACAATACTGAATTGTTTGCTATATAATCATATAAACTGGTGATACATAGTTTGAAATGCATAAAACTGAATGTCTTTGGTGAATTAAAAACAATTCTTTAACCTACCAGTACTATCAAAATATTTCAGAAAAATCATTAATTTCTATCAATTATAATAGTTGGCTGTCATAAAACTGTCAGTGGGAACTAGACTAAAATCTATCACCTGTCATGTATCACAAGCAGGTACTTTGTCACCTCAACAAAGTATTAATTTAGAATTTATTGTTTTCTTCACTGTGGTATGTGACAAATTCTTAGAAACAAATAGTAAAACTGTGCCATCAAAATGAAAATTTTGTTCAAGGTTATTAGTAACTCTTGAAAAAAAGTGTTAACATTGTATCCAAAGGTTTTTCTCACACATAATATTTTTTTTTACCCTAGATTAATTTTCATTTGACAGGCATTTAAAGTTAATGAAGGAAATAAGTAGAAATTGATCTGGTCACACCTGAATGAGGCACACTTTTCAGATTAAATCACCCATTTCCAGGTCCAATTAAGTTAATTAAACACTCCATCTGAGTGAACTTAATTGCCAACAGTTTGTGCTGATTGATCAATATAGGTCAAATTAATATTTGACTTTAAGTGGTCACACTTAAGTATTGACACCCTCATATAAATGTACTCATTCATGACACCTTTATTTAATAAACTGTACAAAATGAAAGTTGGCATTTTCTTCTTGTGCTAACAGTCATACATGTACAAGTAGGATGAAATACCATACTGGTAAGGGTTTAATATTATTTTTTGATTTTATTTTTTGCATACTATTCAAAATTTAATTCTTATTCTTGCTTATTCATTTGCATTAATTTATGTGGTAGTGCATTATAAGTGAGACAGAACATTATATCACATATATATGTTTCCAAAAGAAAAAAAAAAAAATTTTGTTGACTGGGAATCATACTTATGAATCATACGTTTGTTTACTAATAAACCTTTTTTCTCTTTGTAGGTCAACTGAAGGTCTCGGCTTATATGAATTTTGGACTTCTAACTGTTCATGGTAAGCTAATATCTCAGTTTTGTTTTTCCATTCATGTCTTTTTCTTCAACAGTAGTTCAATTTAAGGGGAATAGGTACACTTTCAAAGATGCAACACTGGCAAAATTGTTTTTGGTCTCTTCTGTTAAAAGGGGTCTACTCTAAAGGAAAGAATTTGCTCTCTTTGGGAGCAAATTCTTTCCTTTTAGAGTAGACCCCTTTTCAGAAGGGGATTATTGTGCGTAAAAACAAACAGGAAACTTGTCTCAAAAAGTTGTCTTTCTCAATCTGTCCCCTTGGCTGATTTCAGATTCTAGTGGAGTATAAACAAAGCTTACTTACAATGCAATGAATACATAACAAAAGCTGTTGTTAAGGACAATCACAATGAAGACTGCCAGTGTTTGTATCACTCAAACTGCCTTTCTCAGCTTATTATGTGTTTGTGCATTTTCATAAAATATTTTGAATGCTGATAAACCATTTGCCATTCATGCAGCTTTTTTAGACACAGGTCGTATAAAAATAGTTGTTCAGTTGTTAAATTTGTTGAAGAGTGAAGGTAAAAGCCCCAATATTTAGAGCAGAATATAATACAATACTGTTTTCCCTACATACATAAAATCTTTCTTTTTTGCAGTGGTACAAGGGAGACAACTGTCAACAAAATGGAAGTCTCTTTGTGACTCATTTGTTAAGGTATGTTGGGTTATTTTTCTTTACTGTTGATTTTCATCTCTGAAGGCACAGATAATTTTTGTAAAGATTATGGATGTAACTGTTTTTCTTTTTCTGTATTTGTTAATGATTATAAATAAATTCTGAGAAAAGGGACATTTTGAAAGCAACTACCAAATTTAAGAAAGTAAACTGTTTTTACTGAGTCCGTTCATGAAAAGTAATAGTAATTTGCAGCACTGCTTATGTGAGTATGTAAACCTTGAAAGTATTTTTTCACACATGGCAGCTCAGATATTTTCAGTGTCCATCTTTCATGCCAGAAATGCCGTATTACACATTTTCCTTGTTTTCAGATGACAGTGATACCAGATGATGGAAAGAAACCAAAATGTAAAACTGACATTGCTGCTGACACAAACAATCCAGTTTATGACGAGAAGTTCTCATTGTAAGTCGATTCTCTACTCTCTTATAATGCAGCATGCCGGATAAAAATTTAAGCAGACAACATTTTGAAATATTTTTCCCGGAAAATAAACTTTGACATTTCATGCAAATTGTCACCTAGGAATATTTTGATTTTTTTTTTCTTCAGAAAATAGGCTTTGGCATTTCATGCAGATTGTCTCCTGGGAGACAGTTCACATGAAAAAAATAACAATTTGTCATCTGCTGAATTAGCCCAGAGAGTGCTTAATAGCAATAGAATTTTGGTCAGTATAGTATGGTGTAGGTTTAATTTTTTAATTTTACTCGGTGAATTAGGGTGACTGGGTACACTTGGTAGATTTCTTTTTTACCATTTTTACAAGGTAAATGACTTTTCTGACTTCCTGTTTACTTTTCTGCACACTGGGCCCCTTTATATTTATCCAGTCAGGGAAGACCCTTTTTCAGAAGGGAAGCAAATTTTTTTTACAGATTCTGTAAACATAGGTTCTTATGCTTCACATAAACCTAAATATAAACATCTTAGGAAGTTTTCACTAAATTTGCTTAAAGTATTTTAGATAGACAGCCTAAGTGAACAGTATAGACCCAGATAAGATAGTGCAGAATGTGGCAGCTGATCTGGGTCTGCACTGTTTGCCTCTCATCCAGTAGACAAATTATACACATTGGCAAGAAGGAAAATGACATTTCAAATTTTCAGTTAAATATAATAACCCTAAATATTGGGACAGACAAAGCAAACAGTGCAGACCCAGATCAGAATGCAGCATCTGATCGGGGGTCTACACTGTTTGCCAGCAGTTTTTGCACACATGAATAGATAGCAAAATGGACTTGATCAAATTTAGGACAATATGGTAAGGAGGTAAGGCATCCCAATACTTAAGGTAAATACTGTAAATACTTAAGGTGGTTGAATATTTAGGGTAACTACTGTATTCTACATCTAGCATTAATTACTTTACATTAGGCCAGTAAGTGTCATAATATTTGTTATCATGTACTTACTGTAGGTATATTTAATATTCAAACAAATAGCCAACCTACACAAACTAACTGGTAGCTAGGAACTATATTATAATTACTCCCTTATCTCATAAAACTGACACTTCCTCAAGTTTGCTCATCATTATGGGGGATCATCAGATATTGGACAGATAATTAATGGGAAGCTGTACTGTATTAAAACAAAGAGGAGATAAGAAGCTGTTCATACTGATTGTTCCTGTTTAGAATCTGATAAGGACTGCCAAGTCTATTTGTTCAGTGGCAGCTTAGTTTGAGCACTGTGTTGCTGGCCTGAGAGATGGGGTTGAAATATTGGATTTCAAGTCTACTTTGTAGCTCCCCACTACTTCCCCCTAGCTCTACCAAAAAACACATCTGCAAAAATATTTTGGTTACTACTGTGTGTGTGCATGTCTGAAGAAAAAATATCACCTTTACAAATAGACAATACATTAAAGTCTGTCATAATTTTGCTATGTAAGTTGTTTGTTTTGTGGTTTTAGTTTTATTGTTTGGGGTCACTTATTAATACTGGTAAAATGGCTGTAATCCAGACTGACCAACACACAGCTCAAGATGTTTTTTTTTTTCAACAAAAATTTCATGATATTTTTCTGATTTCTTCATAACAAAAAAGTAGGGGTAGGTACTCATTAGAAGTGTCTCATTGAGTACTGACAATAGTATGCATAGGTCTAGATAAGAGTGAGTATCTGGTAAATAGTTTTCTTATTTCTCAATGTAAACATATGTCGTGGGTACTCATTAGAAGCGCCTCACCATGTTTTTTTTTTTTTGAGAAATAAGAAAAATAGAGATACTTTTTGATTGAAAAAAAACACCTTATCAAGAGCTATGTATGTGTGTTTGTGGGGCAATAAGAAACAATCTGGATCTGTGTCTCCTGTTGTAACTGTAGATAAGGGGTATATAATCACAATTGTTTTTCTTCATTTTCCATGATGACATTTTAGTGGGTACTCATTGGCATTTCTTTATCGAGGCAATTCCATCGAGTAGCCACAATATAGGCTTTCATGGAGAAATTGTGTCAAACATGTCATATCCAGAGCAATGTTATTGTTGAAATTTATTCAGATAAATATTTACTTTAAGAATATTAGGATGGTGTAAGCATTGATAAGGCTAATTTAAGGATGTTTAAGAAAGTGCCAAAATTAATCAACCTCTGATGTGGTTCCAATTAAGGACCTATCATCATACCTTAAGGGCTCTGGTAGTCTACTATGAGTGATTGGTGGGAACCTAAATTGATTCCAGATTTGGTCAAAGCTACCTTTATCTCCAAATCCCTTGGACTAGATTATAGGAAAGAAAAAATACTTTATAGACTGGGTCTACATTCCCTATTTACCCAAAATTATCAGATAGGCAGGCCTGAGCGAACAGTTTAGACCAAGATCAGACACTGCAGGCTGTAACATCTGATCATGGTCTACACTTTTTGGCACTTGTCCAGCAGTTTTTAGACACATTCACAGATAGTAAAATGGAGTTGTTCAAATTTTAAGACCCAGTATGGTATGTGGTTTATTATGATATCCTAATAGTTGCCAAGTTTTACTATCCGTTGATGTGTGTAAAAATGTGGGATGTGTGGCAAACAGTGTAGGCTCGATCAGATGCTGCATGGTGCAGCACTGTTTGCACAGATCTGTCTGTCCAAACACTTGGTAAATGCAGTACTTTCCAAGTTTCTAATCTATATTCTGGACAGTTGAAACATACATAACTTTGTGTTTTAATTGTAGTGAACTGAATGATGAGGACCTCAACAAAAGATTGTTGATATCAGTGTGGCACAGAGATCAGAATGCTGGGTAAGTTTCTTCAACTTTTATGGATTGACATTTGAAGTCTAAATAAGAGCCGCTGGGAATTGTAGGAAGACCAATATTTTATTTTGCTAAAACTGAGACAGACTGGCCTGAACAAAAAAAAATATAGACCCAGCTTAAAGTGCACCTTAAGGAGCAGTTTGGTTAGGATCTATGCTTTTTGCTAGTCTGTCATAATATTGTAACTCCTCATCAGTTCTTCAGATGGACTGGTTCAGCTTTTAGGGTAGGTATGGTAAGGAGTTAACTTGCAACATGGTAAAGTACTGGGCCCAGTTGTTCAAAGCATTGTTAACTTAATGAGCTCGTTAGTGGTCAAAATGTTAACTGTTCTAGTAAGTAAAATATCTAATTCACAGATATTTTTGCTGAAAAAAAGTTGATAATTTAATAAAATTTGACAGTATTTCAGCAGAAATATTAGCATTTGTGCCATATTTAATGATCAAAGTTTTAACGATACCTTAACTAACCATATCATTAGTTTTCAACAACGGACCTGGTTTCTCAATGTTGGGTATTTTTGAAGCCCTGTTCTACTAAGTCTGAAATGACAATTTGTAGCAAATTGTCTAGACATTGTTTGTAGAACATGTGGATCTAAGATGGTTATTGTCTGGAAGGAATCATGTTTTTATAGATGTACAACAATGTTTGCATTTAATATCTCATAATAACTTGTGAAATGGGGCCAACTAGTTCTACTCTCACCCATATCCAGGTACACTGAGTAGTTGATTAATACCCCATTAGTGGTAATTAGAGGCTCTTGTGAAGTTACACCAGACTGCTTGTCTGGGAGGGGAATGATTGGAGGATTAACAGGGATTATCTAAAATTGATAACTACTGTGATGTCATATAATACCCAGTGAGAAGGGGAGGGTTTTGCTGGACTTTGATTGGCTCTGATTGAAGATGCTTTAATTTGGTGACATAAGATGCTTCCATACTGCAATCAGATTGGTTTGTCATTAATCTCTGAATCTAAGGTTGACATAAGTACTTGAGAAAATTTAATTTGATGTAAAGATGCTGGTTGATGGTTGTGAATTATTAGTTAACTAATGTTCGGCTGAAATAGTGTTGTCAGGATGGTTATGAACAAGGCTTTTTTGGCTTCTCCATGCAATGAACGGAGTAAACAGTAAGTCAGATATTTGTAATTAATATTTAACCCTTAAAGTTGATAATTTATGAAAATTTGACAGTATTTCATGATCAGATCATCAGCTGAGACATTTTACAACAAATTCTAGTCTGTTTTCACAGAAAAAATGAAAGGACAAAAAAAAAAAAAAAAAAAAAAATATTTCAAACTTTTTGTCACTTCAAAATTTAGAATAAGTCGCAAAAGAATTTTAACAAGTTCCATTTGCAAACTAATGATTGAAAAGATTTTTGTTTGTTTTATTTAAACATAGTGTTGTTGGATTGTGAAAAAACAGCAAACAACTAAAATAACAGCACTAAAAAAGAAACAATAAATGATTTTATTTTTTATGAAAAAAAAATAAAATAAAAATGAAACAAAAATCTTTAATTGTTAATTAATTTATGGAGAACATTGTTGCAGATAAAAAGGTTTTCGAGATAAAATAGTTTTCTTATTGGACTTGTGAACACATATGTTGTTGGTATGCTTAATAGTGTACCACAACATGTTTTTGTATGAAAAAGCAGCAGTATCTTTAGGATGAAAAAAAAAAAAAGAAAAAAAAAAAGAGCACCTTATCAAGAGCTGTGATTATGATGAGTAAAATGAGCACTGGAGAAAAAGATAGTTTCAGAAAATAACATTGAATTATAAATTTCTCTCCAATTATAAACTTTTCTTATATTCTTAATCCTAATATGTCAAACAAGGATTGTAGTCATGTCTAGGGGGTTGGCACCTGATAATGATAGGAGTTAATAGAGATAAAAGATACCATTGTAAATAGACTTAGGAAAGTAAATTGGTCTATACAGACTACAGGGTAAGGGAGATAATCTAGTATAGGTAGTGAAAATGTTATCTGAAATAGTGGCTTAAGAAGCTTAAAATCTTTGAAAGCCTTAGAGAGAGTGCAGGGAACTCAGTTTGATTGTTTTACAATTAGAATTAAAAGGTATTTTCTTACCTAAATATATAGTAGGGTAAGTGATTTGGTTGCTAAGGTATCAAAGATAGGCCATAAATCACTCTGATAGTTTGTAAATTGTGTTGGTTTAAGGGATTACCCAGCATTGGTTCCACCTGAAGTTGTTTTAACAACTTAATAACTTTGTAAAGTGTACCATATCTGGCTTAGAAAGATTTAATTATTTAATAAGATTTTATTTACCATATTAATTTTGACCTACATTACGAAAACACGCCTATTCATATATATAGAAAATTTCACCTCCAAAAACTGAAAATTTTCAGATAAAAAAATCTGATATTTTTCATATTTTTTGCCTAAAACATAGATTGTGGGTACTCGTTAGAAACCGCCTCGGTCGATGAGGCGGTTCTAACGAGTACCCACAATCTATATTTTGAGCAGAAATAAGAAAAATAATGTATACCCCTGTAAACCCCAGTTTTACTATATAAAAGTGGGGTTTAAGGGGGTCAACATTATATAGGCATGTTTTCATGATGTAATTACTCCACTGTGTGCTTAGGTTTTTCAAAGTTGCCTCAATTGACAAGTCATGTCAATTCAAATGAGTACCAAAAAACATATTGTTTAGTTAAGAAATAGATAAAAAGAACACAAGCTGTAATCATAAAAAGGCATTGCTTGACTGTGGTACATGCAGTAATAAGGTTGAATATGGTATGTCAATTTTGTAGATATAGCAGTATTTGAGGAAAACGAGAGTAATGGTGCAGAACAGCAGACTGATTTTTAACCCTTGTCATGCTGAATAAATTAAGATACCACGCCCACTTCTAATTTCCAGCCAATCAGATTACTTGATCAGGTTTTGATAGAAATTCACATATTCAATGACAAACAGTGCAGATCCAGATCAGTTGGCTTCTGAAGAAGCCAACTGATCTTGATCTGCACTGTTTGCTAAGACAGGGCATGTCGTGTTCAGCAAGAGAATGGTTAACCATCACTTTTCACATGTACTAGAAGAGCCCTTTTCATTTCACACTATCTATTAATGTTTGTGTTCATCTCTTTGCAGAGTGAATGAGTTCCTAGGATGTATGTCCTTTGGTATCCGGCATTTAACAAACCCCAAAAAGGTAACTATTTATATAATGTAGAGGTCAACTACAGAAACTAAAGTTCACTGAAACAATATTTTCTATTTATACCATAGGTTCATTTATACCATCTGCTCATTTAGCATATCACACCTAAGCATAAGAAAAAAATATTTGCAATAAAGATAGACATATTTTCCTCCTTTATCATAGGGGCTGCTCTTAAAGGAAAAAAATGCTCCCTGAATTTGTTCTCTCTGAGAGCAAATTCTTTCCTAATAGCCCCCATTTCAGAAGCAATACTAGGGAGAATTTTTCTAGAACTCTCCTGGGTGTGCCTATACATAGTTCTTGTCTGGCTATGCCATTGTATATACATGTTTTTATGAGCCATTATCAAACCACCCTAAAGATGTATGAAACTAATTTTCTTGGAGAAATAGGAAAAATATCAATATTTTATTTAAAAAAAAAAAAAGAAACCCTTTATCTGAAGCTATCAGATTTACCCCAAGTGATCAGATAGACAGGCAGGCCTGAGCAAACAGTATAGTCGCAGATGCAGCAGCTCTGATATATAACATCTACCTAACAAATGATTCATTTGAAATGCCAATAAAGACTCTGACCAGACTGTGATTGTGCAGGCTGGACCAAATCTTTACTATAAAAGTAGGCCTTTCATTATCTTGTTTTCTCATTTAGGAGGTGAGTGGCTGGTACTACCTGCTGACAGAGGAGATTGGTAGAAAGAAGCACCTTCAAGTGTCACAAAGGCTGAGACCACAGCTCAAAGTTAGAAGTAAGTAATAACAAGTTTTCTTTCAACAGAAACAGGATATTGCACAATAGGATATGTTGATTCTTTTAACACAACAAGAGGGCATTTGTTTCTGTTTGGTTTTAAAGTTGTCAGGGAAAAATGAATCAAGTTCTCATCCCAAAACATGACACTTATATTTTCCAAAACACATACATTCATATATATTTTGCAGTCAAGAAAAATCATTTACCATAGTAATCTTAAGTATTGGAAGAGACAGGCCTGAGCAAACGATGTAGACAAATATCAAATGCTGCAGAATGCAGTGTTTGATCAAGGGCTACGTTGTTGGCCATTCATCTAGCAAATTTTGACCCATCAGCAGGCAGTCAAATGAACTTGATCTAATTTTGTGACAAATACAGTGAGGAGTTAGGGTGTCAGAATACTTAGATAAATATCGCATCACATCCAGTAGTGTACATAAATGTCCAAAAATTTTGAACACTTTATTCCATACCTTTTTTGCCTAAAGGTTGCTTTTTATACAGTTATTTCTTTAAATACTTGGTGGAAAGGCAAACAGTGTAGACCTTCATACCATTTTGTTGGCAGCTTTGATGTATGAACTTTTAGGACATTTACCATAAGTGATGAAACATATTAAAGTAATAATTTCAACCTTCTCCCTTACAGCTCAATCAAATATACCAGCAGTGAACAAGGATGTTTGGGGAATGGAATCAATGCAGATCAGTTTGCGACGAGGCAAGAATGGTTTTGGGTTCTCAGTGGTGGAGGCTTGTCCTGTGAGAGTGGGCCGTGTTGATGGGGCTTCACCTGCGGAATCAGCAGGCCTTCAGCCAGGAGATATCATCATCCGTCTCAACAAACAGAATGTATCCCGATCAACAGCAACCAGTGTGGCCAAACTCGTCAAGTAAGTTGATTTGTCTACAGTTTCATTTCATTAATAGACTACCTAAATAAGTGATATTAAATACCTGTACTTTACCAAATTTAACCCGGGACAGACAGGCCTAATTAAACAGTGTAGATCAGATCAGATGCCACCGGCACTCTGCACATGACAACTTACTTCACACCTCATATGTAGGAAAAATTGGTAGGTTATATTTATTAGAGTTTTTTTCATAGCTCCATATGAGAGGAGTATCCAGATGAATATTTCTTTTATTTATTTGTCCACAGAACATCTTACAAAAGTGCCTTGGTGAGATGCTTCCAATAAGTACCCACAACATGTTCTTGTGTAGAAGAGAAATATAAAGTTTTTAGTTAAAAAAGTGCCTTATCTGAGACTATGTTTTTCCAAAACTTAATTCATTTTTTAAACCAGTTTTATCTGAGTTATTTTGCCACGTTTTATTTATTTGAGTCATATTTCTACAAATTTTGTTTGATTTGAACAGGGTTTTAGAAACTGTTCTTATATTTTCAGGCATAGCAGCAATCTACTGGTACTAGATATTCAGAGACATAAACCAGTCACGTTTGAGCATCTTGAAAACTCTCCATACAAGTCTAGCCCCACCCCCAGTGGTCTCTATAGCAACAACAGTGATGATGAGGAGAGTGAAAAGACAATGCCCCAGGTGTATACCATTGCGGACGATATGAAGGAGAATGAGATCTCGGTAGATGAGGGTATTCTGTTTCCCACAAACCCAGAGATAGCTCAGCTAGCTACCAGTACTCCATTACCATTGTTAGCAAGAGGACACAGGGTAGGTCAAGAAGGAATTTTGTTAGGGAATCAAAAATATTACAAAGATCAAGGAATGTGCATTGCTAGACTGGCCTCTGAAGTTTCCACCCTTGTTTTTTTTTTTTTTTTTTTTTTTTTTTTATCATTATCACCTCATGTAGCTGTACTTGTATCTTTAATCCCATTTCACTGTTTTACTACAGGACATAACTGATTTAATTATTATAAGCTGTTTTAGATATAAAGTATACCTTTGAAAAGAAAAGAGAAAATGGTAGAAAAGATAGAGACTAGTGTATTGCATAAAAATAAAGTTTCCAGTGGACTTCTGAAGGTAGTAGGAGTACCAACCATATTTGGTGATGATTCTGGGATAATTTTCTCGACTTTTCCATAAAATCATATGTTGTTTTGGGTACTAGTTAGAAGTGTCTTGCAGAGGCAACTGTAATGAATACCCACAATGTATGTTTTTATGAAGAAGTAAGAATTTTATTTTTTAAAATGATGCCAGAGTTATCACCAAATACCTCTGTTTAACAAGTCCTCTGACAAATGTTACCATACCATATTAAGTGTGCCAGATGTGCACATTTCTGAATTTATCTTCATCAGTGGCACTAAATCAGAAAATTGAAAGTAAAAGTGTTGAAGTTCATATGTTGGCAATCACTGCATGTCCCCCACGAAGCTCACATCAACCACCATATAATTTTGATTAATTATAAGACTTCTGGAGTGAAAGTCTTTGTGTTGAGCAGAAGCCTAGTTTGCAGCTAGAACTCTGTTACATAGAAAAATGTATCTATAGGTACAAGATGTAAAAACAGAATATATTGTTTTTTCAGACTGTTCGTACAACAGAGGTGAGGAAACAGGAAGCTATCCACCGTCTTTTGAGTCTGGAACTGGACTTCATTGACTTGATGCATTCTGGGATGCAGCGTTACTCCCGTCCTCTGAGACACTGCATACTGAGCCATACACAACACTCGGCACTCTTCCAGAATATTGAAAAGGTTTGTTCTCTCACTTGGAATACTTTTACATTTAGTAAAGTCTTTGACAGAAATTAATTTTTGTTTATTGCAGAAATTACAATAGTAAATGATAAAGCAAACAGGTTTTTGATAGCAGAGAACACACACACACACGCACGCACGCACGCACGTTCACACACATCATCTACTGCATTTGTGATGAATAGATTTTAAAGGGTTAAAAGTTTTTCTTATAGCATCATGGGCAAGATACATGTACAATGTGTAATGTGACAACTCCAGTTATTTTGCCTTGCAGTGTGTCCTATGAAATTTAAGATTTGTATGTAACTTAAGTCTCATGTCCAAAATGTAGCCGACTACAATCTAAACATGCTTTATGTTTTCTTTCACAGCTCACCACTATCTCCGAGTACCATATAAAACAGATGCATGATAATGCACCCTCATCCTTCATGTCTGATGATACTGATGAGTCAGCCACCAGTGACAATTACAACTTCGTCAACTCCATTGGCATGATCTATCAGTCCAAGGTAACTAGCTGGCAAACTATTAATCATAAATTACTCTATAATATTTTAGTATAAATAGTTTTGATATATTACATAAATGGTTTTATTTTTGACAGTTAACAGTGATTTCAAAATCTGTCAGAAATAATCAGATTGGAATAGGTAAAAAGTGTACAATTTTAGAATCATTAAAAAAATCTTTTACAGTATGTGTGTTTTTTATTCAATCATAAACTTGATAAATAAGCACAGCTAACAATCCTGAGCAAACAATGCAGGTCCTGATCAGTCTGCTCCTAAATGAACAGTGACTTCAGAGTCTGGATTGTTTGTCATTCAGTCACAATGTGTAAACATTTAGTGAAATTGCTTTGTTCCAGCTTTAGGAAAAAAGAAAGGCAAGGAGTTGTGTCAAATGTTCTCAGTAATTACAATATATGTGCATGCGGTAACATCCTTTATGTGCACACCTAAGTTGCATTGAATTTTTATTTACAGGTCCACATGTTATGTCAAGCTTATGACTTGTATGCAAAAGGACTTCAGCAGGCAAACCAAGTTTTATCAGATCTACAGAAAACAGAAGATTTTATGAGATTTGTTCAGGATCCACCTCTTGAAGGGAGACAACCATCTATTAGTCAGTTTATTTACCGACCAGTGCAACATATACGAGAGCTGTACCGAGTTCTACAAGAGATATATTTGAACACATCACAAGAGAGTGAAGATTACTCCAATTTGAAACAAGTAGTAGAAGGTACATTAAATTAAGACTACTGTAAATTCCCTAAATTTAGTGACAGACAGCCTTGAGCAAACAGTGTAGACCCAGATCAGATGACACAAAATGTGGCATCTGATCAGGGTCTACACTATATGCCAGACAGCCAGTAGTTCTTCAGACACATCAACAGGTAGCAAAATGGACGTTCAAATTTTAGGACAGTTATGGTACTAAGTAAACCCTTGCCATGCTGAATAAAGTAAGATGCCATGCCAATTGGATTACTTGATCCAGATTGTTGATATGAATTCACATACTGAATGACAAACTGCAGATCCAGATCAGTTGGCTGGATTTACTTTTTGCAAATGTAGTCTTGATATTCCTGTTGTTAGATTTTAATATTGAATGTCTAATCAGTTTCAAAATGTGCTTATGTGATGGTGCAAGGGAGATAATTTACACAAAAAGTTAAACTTTTTTTTGGGAGGGAGGGGGGGGGGGGGAATATTTTAGAATATCCTCCACTGATGATATTATTTAGCAGTACACCACAGACCACTAGAACACTGTGTGCATTTAGAATCTGCTTCTATAGGCTGGTTAGATTTAAATGCAGTGAAACCTTTGATCATATGTCAGTCATATGTCAGTCAGACATTTCATTATCAATATAACATTTCAATCCCAAACCAAATTAATACACCATGTTGATGCAAATGACCCTCATGGGCATTAAAACTGAACTCATGTCATTCAGGCAGTCAGTCTTATGTTTTAAATGCTTGTTTTTCAGATTTACAAGAATGTGCTAATAACATAACTAACTATGGCTGTGAGCGTGTAGAGAGCATGTCATCATTGGCTTCTCGAGAAAGCAAGACCAGTTATACTGGGAGCAGTATGCAGTCAGCATCATCAAGTAGTTGTAGTGGGAGTAGCTCAAGGTCAAGGTCAAAGAGAACTGGGACATCATCAACATGCTCAGTGCAGACATCCAAGTCAGTTGATGTAGAAGTCATGAAAATACAAGACAGGCTGATTTTCCCACCAAATATACCGGTAATTAATCTTCATTAACATAGTTTAAAAAAAAGCACTTTTTAGCCAAAAAGTACTGGTTTTTTGCTTAATGCTGTAAAATACATATATTATGGGTACTTATGGAAGCAGCTGACAGAGAGGGATTGTAGAGAGTGGAAGCTCTTGTCTATCAATCCTCTTGATAGACATATATCTAGAGATCTGGTGTGAGATCTGCCATGCGTGCAGCAAGCCAGCTACCTGGAAGGAGGCCCACTGATGTGGATGTTGCCCCTGTACCTGCATGTTAATCGAAAATCCAGTGATCATGATGATGATGATAATTTGATGAGAAGGGCCTCAGTGAGGCACTTCTAATGAGGACTCACAACATTTTTCATGTAGAAATAAGAAAAGTGTAGAAATAAGAAAAGATATGTGGGTATCTCCTCTTATCTGTAGCTATTATTATACTTCAGAATTCAAGAGAACCAGAGAGTTTACGTTGAACAGATAAACTTTGAACAGAAGACTTGTTGAGGAGGAATATTTGATGATAATTCTGGGATAATATTTCTTATTTCTGCTTGAAAACATATGAAGTGCCTCACCAAGGTGCTTGTAATGAGTACCCACAACATGTTTTTATGGAGAACTGGAGAAGATTATCCCATAATTGTCACCAAATACTCCTCCTTAACAAGTCCTCCGCTTCCAAGGAGATCACTGACCTGAAAGTGTTTCCTCCCTTCTCAGTGGGGGTTACCACATTTACCTGAAGTATTCGGACACTTCAACTCCTTACCATACTTGATCTAAAATTTGAACAAGTACAATTTACTACCCGATGTTGTGACAGAAAATTGCTGGATGAGTGGCAAACAGAGTAGACCCTGATGAGACGCTGTATTCTGTGGCATCTCATCTGGGTCTACACTGCTCAGGCTGTCTGTCTGAATACATTTGGTGAATACAGTACTCTATAAGGAAAAATTTGCTCCCAGGGAAGAAATTGAAAGGAGGCAAAGTTCTGTTTCTCATGATTCACTTTATTTAACACAAAGTATGAAAATGAAAACGTTTTGTTTCATGTTGCAAGTACATTTGCAGTCCTGAGATATTGTGGGTCACTGAGCATTGATTTCTGTATTGAATTTAAGTAATGTTTTTGTGGAAAATTGAATATTCATGTGGATACTCCTGCTTATTTGAAACTATGCACTCCCATTTTGTACACACAGTGTTGTTGCCTGTCCTAAACATTATTTTTATTTATACTTCTACAGGTATTCCAGCTGTGTCAAGATGAGCGTCATGTGATATTTTCTGGCGACATGTTCAAGTGGGACGGTCAGCAGTGGATCAAGCTCTACCTTATTCTCTTCACAGACATGCTCTTACAAACCCGGAAAGAGACAGATGGCTATTTACGAGTTCTACAGGAACCCTTGATGTTAGGAGATTTAGCTGGTGTTGATGCCACAAGAAAACATGGTAGGTGTTCATCTTACCATAGCTCTTAACCTTTATCACTATCTGAGCAAATTCAGAGACAAACTAATAATATGTTTCTTATTTTTTCCAGAAAATAGATTTTGATGTTTCTTTTGTTTTCCCAGAAAATAGAATTTGACTTCTGGGAAAAGCAAGAAAAATAATTCAAAATGTTGTCTGCTGAAAACTTTTTCCTAACATGCTGAGCTCTAAAGAGGAGTATCGATATGAATATTTCTTATTTCTCCATGAAAACCTATATAGTGGGTAATTGCAGTAAGGCATTTCCATTGAATACTCCGAAAATACATTGACATGGAAAAATAGGAGTAGCCACCATTTTTAAAGGATTTATATATGAGGGAAACAGTATCCTGTCAGCAAAAGTTGTCTCCCTTTGAAACAATTAAGACAGTCCAGAATATACAGAAATGACATTGGAGAGAGGCTCGGTAATTTCTGGCTAAGAATGGTGTCCAGTTGTGAAAAACTCCTGTTAGTATTCTAATTTGCTTTTGAAACTTACGAATATATCTGTGTAGTGCATACAAACACTACTCACATAAACTAATTCTCTCTCTCTCTCTGAAAAAAAAAAACAACAACAACAACAAACAGAAATCTAAAAAAAAAACATCAGATGTTGTCCTACTATTTTGAATGGTGCTTTAAGATTCAATTACTTGTAGTTCTGTTATTTAATTGTTTTGTTTTGTTTTGTAGGAACTGAGTTCATCCTGCACTGCAGTTCAAGAAGTAGGACTTCAAGAAAATTCAACCTGCGGGCTCCATCGACAGAGCAGAAATATGCCTGGAAGAGTTTGATAGAGCAGCGTGCATTTGCTATTCGCGGCTCACTTGAATATTTCAGTAGTACCAGTGATGTATCCAGTAGTTCAGCATCAGCAATTATTATATGATTGTCTTTGTGAGTAGGTGGTGAACATGAAAAATACAGAAAGATGGACTCCATAACAAGTTTCAAAAGCTTGAGCATCATATCATAGCAAGTTTTAAAGGCTTTAGCAGCATGATGGACTTTGTAACAAGTTTCAAGTGCTTGAGCAGCATGATTGACTTCATAAAAAGTTTCAAAAGCTGAAGTATAATGATGGACTGCATAAAAAGTTTCAAAGACTTGAGCAGCATGATGGACTTCATAAAAGTTTCAAAGGCTTGGGCATAAAGATGGACTGCATGAAAAGGTTGGACGACTAGAGCAGCATGATGGTTGTCATAAAAAGTTTCAGTCTTGAGCAGCACAATGCTATACTTGTAGCTATACTTGTGTTATTTTTCAAGAATATAAAATTAATTATAATGAAGTTTAACAAGGACTACATAATTTGTATTGACTACTGTTAATAGGTAGTCTTGGATGAATGAGATTATGCACAGTGCATGAATTATATATACTTTAAACTTGAAGCGCCAAGCAAAATTTGTACCAGACAACATTTCAAAATTTCTATTTATATTTCAGGGAAAGCAAGTTTTGACAATTCTATGTGAATTGTCTGCCAAGCAGACAGTTCACATGAAATGTCAAGACTTGTTTTCTGTGAATAATAATGATTAAACCTTGTTGTCTGCTGCAGTTGTGATTGGCGCTTAAAGAGTTAATTTAGTTGATGAAACAATACAGTTAAATGTCGCTATTTTTAAATAAATGTCTGGTTATGCCAATTTTCACAGACAGTTGAATGATTTGCTCTGTTAAAATCTTTCCATTGTTTACTTTATTTTCCCTAGATATTCAGACACCTTACCATACTTGGCCTGAAATGTGAACAATTCTATTCTACTGTGTGGTCAGGTGCCGCAGATCTAGTTCTGCACTATTTGTTCAGGCCAGTCTATCTGAATACTTAGGCTAAATAGGATACAAATGATGGAGACATTTTTTGTTTTACATACCATTGTTTCTGGACACTGTTTTCATGAGATTTGTTTGGGACAATGTTATTCTATTGTTAAAGAGTTTGTTAGAGATGTGTTTGTGTTCACTGTCAGCTGTCAGCTGTAAGTTTATGTAAATAAGTTGCCATAACTGACAAATCTTATATGAATTTTCTCCCTTACTTCTTTATTTCTATCTTATTCTTTCTCTTCCATCTGGTCATTCTAACCCTCAAAGTGCCAATCACAAAAGCAGCAGATGACATTTTTTTAGCATTTTTTTTTTATTTTTCAAAGAAAATACATCTTGACATTTCATGTGAATCATCTGCTCAGCAGCAGATGAGTCACATGAAATGTCAAGATTTATTTCAGATTGTAATGTGCTACAACTTTTGCTTGGTGCTTTAAGAGCTAATTTTGTCTCATTGTAATTCTCTCTGTCTGTTGTGGTTTTCATTTGTTTGTGCCATCTTGCACTATCTTTCTTTGTCATAGCCATATCTTTTTGAGTGGTAACATGAGAACTGAGGACTGAACATAGCACTAGATAAGAGGGTTATCCGGATAAATAATAGCTTTATTTCTCCATGGAAACATATACATGTATTGTGGATACTCATTAGAAGCACATAAAGTGGGGCATTTAATGAGTACTTAAAATATATATAGAGAAATGAGAACCATATCAACATGTTTTGGTTGAAAAAAGTGCCTTATCTATAGCTGACTTAATCACATACAAACAGTGAAGGTCACCTCAGTCTGCACATATGTACTGAGCAGTATATAAGCATTTTGACCCATTTACCGCTTTATTTTTGAAGTAGACTCTTCTGTCTTCAAATTTGAACACAACCACTGTTGCAAATACAGGTGTCAGTCAAAAATAAAAAATAATATGAGAAGCAGTGTAGATCCTGATGAGATGGCTCTTTAAGAGCCATCCCATATGGATCTACACTGCAAAGATACCTGATTTTGTCTTCAGGTTTGAAATGATTGAAAGTATATTTTACATTGTGCAGAACTTCTGCAAGCTAACAGTGAAGATGCTCAGTTGTTCAAAACAAAACGAAGTTATTAGCTAACATGATGTTCAAATATCTGGTTTGAAATACTGCTCGATGTAAAATACATTGATATTTTTGCTGAAAAAATGTGAGTAGCATTTGCATTACAAATGGTACTCACATTTTTGCAGCAAAAATATCTGTATTTGAAAATACCTTAGCTACAACAGTGAAAGAGTTTGTCATTAATGTTAAGCTAACAATGTTTAGAACACTGGGTGTGGACTGTAGATAAGCACTTGCTGACCTCGACTTCTGTGTGCATATATGATAAAAGTATCATTTCTCATGTTCAGGCGCTTTTACTGTCTCGTCTTTTTGTATATACTTGTAAATTTGTACAGCATCCCAAAACCTTACTCAAAGGCAGCAGCATAGATTAGTTGGGCCAGTATTTTATTTATTTGCAGTTTTAGTACAGCTTGTATTTCAGACAAGCTTTATTTCAATGACTTCAATCAACTTTGGGTACTTTGCTGATTTATTTTTTAGGGCCTTAAAATTAGATGCCTTTTTAACACTTAGCATGCTGGGTAAAAAGTTTGGCAGACATTATTTTGATATATTTTTCTCATTTTCCCCAGAAAATAGGCATTATCATGGACAATTTGCATGAAATGTCAGTCTGTTTTGTGGGAAAAATAAGTAAGTTAGTAGTAAAGATTAAACAATGTTTTTGTTTAAACTGTTTGGAAAGCCTTTGATTTGTGTTTTGGCAAAAGATAATTTTAGTGCTATTGACTATCAGATGAATCTTAACATTTTATAATAAAATGACAAGAAGTATAACCACAGTGTTGTGTTATTTGCCCCCATCATACACAAGATTGTGTTAGAAAGTAGAGCTAGGAATCAGAACTGATCAGCCCAGTGTCAGTAGAATGTGACTGGGTGGAATAGCATATCGTGTCTGAAACTTGATATTTCAGTGAGGTAGCACTCTCAAAGTGAGCATTGAGCCTATCTGCCATATCTGTACACGGTTATGTTATGACTGAAAGATTGTTAAAGTGACTTAAAACCTGAATTAAAGAAAGCAACCATAACAAATATCTGCATGAAAACACGTGGATACTCATTAGAAGGAACTCCCCCATGCTCTTCTGATGAGTTAGAGTACTCACAACATGTTTTCATAGAGAAATGAGGGAAAGAAATTGTTTTTGGTTGGAAAAAAGCAGCTTATCTGGAGCTATGATAGTAAAATGGACTTAACATATTTACCCTAAGTATTAGGACACCTTATCTACTTCCCGTACTTGTCCTTAAATTTGAAATAGTCCATTTTACTACCTCTTGATGTGTCTAATATATTGCTGAATGTATGACAGTGTAGATCCTGATCAAATGCCATGTTCTTCAGCATCTGCTCTGGGTCTACACTGTTTGCAAAGGTCTATCTGTCCCAATACTTAGGGTTATTACGGTATTCAAAGTTTGGGGACAAGCATGATAAGATGTTACTGTGTCTGAATGTTTAGGCTAAATATAGTAATGTGACGTAACTAGTCTAGGGAAGCATGGTTACCAACTCTCCAAAGTACATTGTCTCCCTTTACAAAAATATAAGTGAAGATACCCAGGAAATGTCACAGTCATGAAGCGCAGATTTCCCAAGGCACCAAAAGAAGGAGAGATGAAGAGCAAAAAATGAACAAAGAAACATGACATATGAAACTAAGGACACGTAAAGTAGAACTGCAGCAGAGGAACCACTTTGGATTACTTTCTTTGCCAGTATAAAGATGGAGAGGACCTTTGCAGAGATGGTAATTTCCTGGCCTAATATTGGTAATGTTTATATGTCATTATGAAAACAACCCTATTCAAATATACTGAAAATTTTACCACCAAAACATGAAAATTTTAAGATAAAAATTCTGATATTTTTAGCTCAACTGAGCCATAGGCTCAGGATGAGCTATTGTGATCACTCCTCGTCCGTCATCCCTCTGTCCGTCCGTCTGTCCGAGCCAACATTTAGGGATTGGGGGTTCAATTTTGTAACCACATTATGCTTTATTCCATTAAGATACATTATAAACCTTTGGGTTAGGGAGCTTATAACCCTTAAAATGCTATAGAAATTTACAAAGAGACGTAGCTCCTGAACCCGAATTACTGGAACGTCTGTCTGTCCATCCATTCACACCTTTGACTGACTTCTCCTCTGAAACCCCTGGGTCAAATTTCTTCAAACTTCATGTGGACCCTTGTGTTAAAGGGGCATTGAAAATTTGTACAAATGGTCATGGTCCATAAATCAAGATGGCTGTCATGCCCATATATAGCCCCCATAGACTTGTAATGTGAAAAACTTAAAAAGTCTTCTTCTCTGAAACCATGAGGCCCACAGCTTACATATTTAGTATATAGCAATGTTTAGTGGTCCCCTTCATAAATCCTGCCAATCAAACCTCTGGGGTCCGAACTGGCCATGCCCCAGAGGTCATTAGCTCCTATAGACTTACGATGGGAAAAACTTAAAACATCTTCTCCGAAACCATGAGGCCCACAGCTTATATGTTCATTATTATGTAGCAATGTTTAGTGGTCCCCTACATAAATCCTGCCAATTAAGTCCCTGGGCTCCAAACTGACCAGACCCCAGGGGTCATATGTTTATATAGATCTATATAGCTAAAGAACCTAAAATCATGAGGCCGACAGCTAACGGATTAAGTATGCAGTGATGTTCAGTGGTCTCCTACATAAATCCTGCCAATCAAGCAAACTGGCATCACCACTCGGGTCATTAGCTCCCATAGACTTATAATGGGAAAAACTTAAAAAATCTACTTCTCTGAAACCATGAGGCCCACAGCTTATATATTTAGTATGTCGCAATGTTAAGTGATCCCCTACATAAATCTTGCCAACCAAGCCCCAGGGCTCCAGACTGGCCACACTCCAGGGGGTCATATGATTATATAGAGCTATATAGCTAAAGAACCTTCAAAACTCTTCTCTGAAACCATGAGGCTGAGAGCTAACAGATTAAGTATGTAGCGATGATTAGTGGTCTCCTACATAAATCCTGCCAACTATGCCCCTGGGTTCCAAATTGGCTGCACTCTGGGGGTCATTAGCTCCCATAGACTTATAATGGGAAAAAAATCTTCTCTGAAACCATGAGGCCCACAGCTTATATATTTAGTATGTAGCAATATGTAGTGGTCCCATACTTAAATTCTACCAATCAAGCCCCAGGGGTCCATACTGGCCACACCCTGGGGGGTGGGGGGGGGGGTCATAGTTTTATATAGAACTGTATAGCTAAAGAACCTTCAAAAATCTTCTCTGAAACCATGAGGCACAGAGCTAACAGTTTTAGTATGTAGCAATGTTTAGTGGTCTCCTACATAAATCCTGCCAACCATGCCCCTAGGATCCAAATTGGCCACACCCTGGTTGTTAGCTCCCATGGACTTACAATGGAAAACATTTTTTAAAAATCTTCTCTGAAACCATGAGGCCCACAGCTTATATATTTAGTATGTAGCAATGTTTAGTGGTCCCCTACATAAATCCTGCCAATCAAGCCCCTGGAATCTAAATTGGCCATGCCCCAGGGGTCATTATCTCTCACTCTGAAAGCATGAGGTCCATAGCTAACATATTTAGTATGTAGCAATGTTTAGTGGTCCCCTACATAAATCCTGCCAACCATGCCCCTGGGGTCAAAATTGGCCATGCCCCTGGGTCATTAACTCCATTAAAAAACCTTCTACTCTGAAACATGGGGCCCGCAGCCTATGTATTTAGTATATAGCAATGTTTAGTGGTCCTCTACATAAATCCTGCCAATCAAGCCCCCCTAGGGTCCTAACTGGCGATGCCCCGGGGGTTATTATCTCTCATAGACTTATAATGGAAAAAAAACAAAAAAAACTTAAAAAATCTTCTCTGAAACCATGAGGCCCACAGCTTATATATTTAGTATGTAGCAATGTTTAGTGGTCCCCTACATAAATCCTGCCAATCAAGCCCCAAGGGCCCAAACTGGCCATGCCCCAGAGGATCATTTGTTTATACAGAACTATATAGCTAAAGAACCCTCAAAAATCTTCTTCTCTGAATCCATGAGGCCCAGAACTAATATATTTAGAATGTAGCAATGTTAAGTGGTCTCCTACATAAATCCTGCCAACTATGCCCCTGGGATCCAAATTGGTCACGCCCCGGCAGGTCATTAGCTCCTATAGACTTATAATGGGAAAACTTTAAATCTTCTCTGAAACCATGAGACCCACAGCTGATATATATTTAGTATGTAGCAATGTTTAGTGGTCTCCTACATAAATCCTACCAACTATGTCCCTGACGTCCAAATTGGCCATGCCCTCGGGGTCATTTATTAATATAGAACTATTTAGCTAATTTTTAAAGAAAAAAATTCTCTGAAACCAAAGGGCCCTAAGCAGGTGCCATCATCAAGACTCTTGCTCAAAATGTTTGTCTTGATGGTTACATTTCAAGGTCCAGTGAAAGTTTTTTTTTTTTCCATTTAGATCAGTTACTCAGTAACTGTTGGTCCTACAGCAGTGATACTTGGCACTTGCAGACATCTTAGCATGGCCTTTGAATGCAGTCATTTGACCTTGACCTATATTCCATGGTCCACTGACTTTGTTAAGTTTTTGCCTTTAGGTCATTTTCTCAGTAATTATTGGTCCTACAGCCAGTGATACTTAGCACATGCATACATCTTAGCATGGCCTCTTGAGTGCAGTCATTCATATTTGACCTTAATCTATATTTCATGGTCCATTAGGCATGCTACATTGTCTTACTTGTTGGTATTATCATCATGAATCTTGATCAGAATGTTTGCCTTGATCATTTATAGGTCAGGTTCTCTAAGTTCTATGATACTCAGGTGAGCATTACAGGGCCATCATGGCCCTCTTGTTCATATTTCTGCTCAAAACATACATTGTGGGTACTCGTTAGAACTGCCTTGGCGAGGCAGTTGTGATTTCCCTTGATCTATGTTTTTGAGTAGAAATAAGAAAATGTAAACCCCAGTTTTACTATATAAAAGTGGGGTTTAAGGGGTCAATATTATATAGGCATGTTTTCGAGATGAAATTAATTAGTTCTTAGATTTAATATACTCCTATTGTCTTCATCTTTTTTCTGGAAACTCCTTAATTTGAGTTCGAAAAAGGATATAGATAGAAAGTAGAAATCATGTTGTGGGCAGATAATTGTAAAAAAATGACAAAATTTGCCACTGAGAAATCCCAAACCAGATCTCCAAAATATCAACGCACATATCAAAGGTGAAAATCCATTGATTTACTGGTTACTGCCCTGGAACCGTGATACGGATGTGTTACTGGCAGACAACGCTGTCAAAAATTGATGAAATTTGCCTATTAGCAATCCCAAAGCAGATCTCCACAATATCAATGCACATACCAAGTTTGGTGAAAATTCATTGATATTCACTAATGTTATCATCGGAAATGAAAAAAACAAATGTGTTGCAGGCAGATACTCTGTCAAAAATTGACGAAATTTGCCCATCAGCAATCCCAAACCAGATCTCCTTAATATCAATGCACATACCAAGTTTGGTTAAAAGCCATTGATGTTTACTAAAGTTATTATCCGGAAATGAAAATACTGTTTTCCATTTTTTCCATTACCAATCCCAAACCAGATCTCCACACTATCAATGCACACCGAATTTGGTAAAATCCATTGCTATTCAAGTTATCTGCTGGAAATGAAAATATGGATTTACAATGGAGGGATGGACACACAGACATACAGACAACCAACGAGATATCATAATACCCCACCACTATCGTGTTGTGGGGGATAAAAAACAAACAACAAACAAAATGTGGCATTGCGGAATAGATGACGGAAGCTTGCTTGTTTGAAGTTACAAGTACCATTCTTCTTGCAGTTACACAACCTCGTTATAACATTTTCGCTGGGATCCAAAGTAAAAGCTATACAAACAAGTTGTATCAAACAAAAAAGTATAGATTATGTAGAATAGTGATCATAAATGGTCAGTTTTCTTTATACATTTCTGGGGTCCATCTTTAAACCATGTTATATCCAAAACCACACTTTAATGAACTGTGTTATATAGAGGTTCTTGTGTATATGCAAACATGTGTTTCCATTAAAGATGAAATAGAATTACAGTTAGTGTCAGAATCATAACTTTCTAGTCTTCATATCTTGTAAATACACATCATATCAAAAAGATCACTACATAATAAATAAGGCTTCAGATTTTCTTTTTTTGTGGAAAGAAAATTAGAATTTGTTGAATTACTTTATTATTGCACGACCTGCAGAAAAAGCAGGCCTTGGTAGCTCAGTCGGATGCACATCTGACCAGTGACCAGGAGTTATCCCTGCCGGGTCCGGTAACATTCTTATGAGGAAATTGATCATGAAATGATTTCTCCGGTCATTCTTTCCCTTGTGCTCATTCAAGAAGGGTAGATGTCAGTTTCTGGTGAATGAATATGCACCAGTACTGGTTAACTACTTGGAGGACTACACGAGCCCGGGAAAAAATGTATGTAAACTGACTGGCTCAATAGTGTTGACTGGGATGTTAAACTCCAAAGCGAAACCCGCAGAAAAATGGACTTTAAGAAAAGGCCCTATAGTCACCTTGTGGGTCAGTCTGTCTGTCCGTGATCAGTTAGCGAAAATGACCATAGGGCTATTTGATAATTTTTGCCATACTTATAGATACTAACAAGATCTAGCTTATGAACTTGCCAAATGTAAGTTTTCATTTACAGAGGCAAAGCCGAGGCAACAAATGTGAAAATATAAAAAATGGCCAAACCCTTGAACTGTGTAGAATATTTTAATAAGTTTTCATATGTGTTGATACCGACAAGATCTAGCCAATGGACTTGCCAAATGTTTGACTTTATTGAACCGAGGCTGAGCCGAGGCAAACAAATGAAAGTAAATAAACATTATGCTTAAACATTCATGAATATTTTGATAATTTTGTGCAGCATGCTTAGACTGTTCTGAATATTTTAATCATTTTTCACACACTGATTGATATGGACAAGATCTTGCCAATGGACTTGCCAAATCCCAGATTTTAATATCCTACGAGGGTCCTGCAAAAAGTTTTGTCACTGGGTTTGGATTACTTCAATGCTACATTTTTATCAAACATATTTTTATTACAAACCTTCAAAGTATTCCCCCTTTACTGAAACACATTTTTGTAACCTTTTTACCCAGTCACGAAAAGCAGATAAATAAATACAAATAATTTTATTTCGGCATTAAACATTACAGAATGTTTCTAGCCTAGTCTTCTTTTGGTATCTGTTGGAGAAACTGGTAAATAGCGCTGCCAAGAGATTTTCTAGATGTATACTTATTTCCAGAGAGCATTTCCTTAAGCCTTGGAAATAAAAAGAAGTCACAGGGATTCAGGTCAGGTGAATAAGGTGGATGGTTTAAAACTTTCACCTTTTCAGAAGCCAAAAGACTTAACAACCTCATACTTATGAGAGGAGGCGTTATCATGTAAAAGGTTGACTCCAGACCATCCTTTGCTTGGTCATTTCTTATTGTAAAACTCTTTCACTTTCTTCAGTACAGAATTCTTGTAGAAGCGGCCAGTGACTGTATGACCAGATGGACAAGGCACTTGAACGACTGGCCCATTTGAATTAAAGAAAATTGCGAACAACATCTTTTTCGAACTTATGGTTCTCTTGGCAATACATGGGCGTTTTTGATCTTTTTGCTTTCATTGCTAATTATCAGCCCTTCTTTGTGGCTCAAACATGTGTACCCAGGTTTCATCACCTGTTAGCAAGTTAGAAATAACCCATCTATTACAGCCTTTATATGTTTTCAAAAGTTCCCGGGCACATTTAAGGCATTGTGCCTTTTGCTCCTCAGTGAGCAAATGAGGTCCCCACCTAGCGCAAACCTTTCTCAGGTCCAAACGCTTTTTCAGAATTGTTTGCACACTGCCTTCTGATATGCCAGTACAACTAGCTATGTCTTTGACAGACAATCGCGCATCCTGTTCGACCACAGTCTTTACAGCAGCGATGTTAGCCTTAGTAACAGAGGTTTTAGGCCTTCCAGGATGGGTATCATCTTCAACAGGAAATTTCACAACTTTAAAACTTTAACCCACCTAAAAACTGTGTGCATTGAAATGGTCTGAGGTCCAAATATGCCACACAATTCATTAAATATCTGCTTTGAATCTATATTAAGCCTAATGCGGCATTTAATATAGCTACGAATTTCAGTCTTCTGGTCCATGTTCCAAAGTAACAAGGAAATTGGTCAGTGTATATGACTGCATCTATTTCAATTTGAAATAACTCAGTCAGTTGGAAAGCAATTTGCACGAAATAAACTGGTATCATTAGCTATTCAACACACATTAGCTATTCAACACACATTTAAAATATACCTGGGATAAAGCCAAGGAAGCCTATTAGTGACAGAAGTTTTTGCACGACCCTCGTATATGACCTGAAGTAGTTTTAACCCTAACTTGTAGTTGACGACACTCTATTTAAAATTATTATTATTTTTCAGAGAAAATTAGCCTTGGCATTTCATGAGAATCCTCTGCTAAGATTAATATGTAATGCCAAGCTTTATTTTCTCTGAATACCTCTGAATCCACAGTCTAAAGTGGTTTGAACTTCTCTGTGGTTTACACAGCTACATCATTAACAATTACATTGGCTAGGAAATTACCTTAAGTGCCTGCAAGTAGATGGAATAGTAGGAAAATAATTATGAAAAGTGAGCAAAACTTAAATGCTGTAAACAGGATTTTGAAATTACAAAGTGTTTTAAGGATTTGAGTGCAAAAGTGTTAAGGGTGCAGAAGTGGACTTGCTTGCCCGCCTGAGCTCTGGTGAGCGTAGTGGCCCATGGGGCTTGTGTTGACTGATTTACAACCCTTTTTGACTTGGAATTTCCATTTCAAAGCTTGTTTCCACAAGTTCTATTACATAGGATTTTTCAAAGGTTAATTTTGAAACACTCTTCCTCCAAAACCTCTTAGGCAGTCTGACCCTTATATAGAACTTTTAATTTGGTTGGGGCAATTTAAATAGCTAAAATTTCCATTTTGGAGTTTCAAGAGCAACAGAAAATTCCGATAGACTTTTACCTTCACCTGAGCTAGACAATAGTGCTCCGATGAACATTGAAATGATAAGCAACGTCTTGTGATTGGATGCCTGCCTCTAGTCGACCAAGAGCTCTGGCCACATATTCATCAGAGAGTCATCTCAGTGGATAGCATTTGCTATGGTATCTAAAGACTTAATGAATTAACATAACATTTAATTTTCATTTAGTGAAAATAAAAAAAAAATCATACCAGACATGGAATTCATTTCATTGGCAGCAAGCCAGCTCATTAACTCCTGCTCATGATTGTTTAAAAAAATCACATGCAAATTGTCTCTACTGTGGCCAGGGCACCAGTATCCAGGTAAGAATATTTCTCAGGACAATCTATGGCAGCATTTTTCTGTCAAGGTTCGCCTCAGTTCTGCTATGCGACCAAATAACAATCAGCTCGGCTCAATGACCTGTCGAAGACAGTTTTCCCATTGTTCGATTTCAGCACTGATTTTGCAATTTTTGATGACCTACCCTCAATATCTTTAAAAAAACATTCCCTGACATTATTCATCAATTTTGATCCTGTCTGAAACCAAATGCCCAGGATATGCTCGTTTAGAAGACAGTGTCTGATAATTTAATGCGTTATGTGAGATACGAAAATTAATAACCAAAAACCCCAGCTGTGCAGAACTTTTTTTTAACCAAAAACCCCAACTGTGCAGAACTTATTTTGCCGGATATACTTGAAAAAAACTTAAAAAAAAAATCTTCTTGTCAGAAACAACTTGGCTGATTTCAATAAAGTATGGCAGAAATGTTCCTTTGGTGACCCTCTACCAAGATTGTTCAAGCCATTATGATTCATCAAAAAACATGGCTGCCAGAAGGGGTGGAGCTTATTTTCCCCATATATCTACATTAAAAACTTTAAAACTCTTCTTTTGAGAAACCACTGAACCAATTTCAATATAATTTGGCAGAAATGTTCCTTTCCCTCTATCAAGATTGTTTCAAATAATTATGATTCGTCAAAAAACATGACTGCCAGGGGGTGGGGCTTGTTTTCCTTTTATATCTATATAGGAAATTTTAAAAAACTTCTTGTGAGAAACCACTGGACCAATTTCATTATAATTTATCAGAAATATTCCTTTGGTGACCCTCTTACAAGATGATTCAAGCCATCATGATTCGTCAAAACACATGATGGCAAGAGTGGGAGTGAGGGGATGGGGCGGGGCTTTTTTTCCCTATATATCTATATAGAAAAGTGTAAATATCTTGTCAGAAACCAGTGGATGGAATGCAATATAATATAGCAGAAATGATTTTTTGGTGACCCTTTACCAAGATCGTTCAATTCATTATGACTTGACAAAAATGTTTCTTTAATGACCATCTACTAAGATTCTTCAAGCCATCATAATTTATGAAAAAAACAAAAACAAAAAAAGAAACAGGGTCATTAGGGGGTGGGGCTTATTTTCCCTATATATCTATATAGAAAACTTAAAAAATATTCATGTCAGAAACCATTGGACCAATGGTGACCCTCTTACAAGATGGTTCAAACCATCATGATTCGTTAAAAATATGATCGCAAGTGGGGCGGGGTTTCTTTTTCTTATATATATCTATATTGAAAAGTGTAAATATCTTGTCAAAAACCAGTGGACTGAATGCAATATACATGTAATTTAGCAGAAATGAGTCTGGTGACCATTTTCCAAGATTGTTCAAGTCATTATGATTCCTAAAAAAAATCATGGCCACCAGGGGATGGGGCATATTTTCCCTATATATTTAAATAGAAAACCTTAAAAATGTTGTTGCCATAAACTATGGACAGATTTAAGTATAATTTATCAGAAATATTCCTTAGATGACCCTCTACCAAGATTGTTCAAGCCACCATGATTCGTCAAAAACATGACTGCCAGGGGGCGGGGCTTATTTTCCCTATATATCTATATAGAAAACTTTAAAAAGATCTTCTTGTTAGAAACCACTGGACCAATTTCAATATATTTTGGCATAAATGTTCCTTTGGTGGCACTCTACCAAGAGTGTTCAAGCCATCATGATTCACCAATTTCAATATACTGCAGCAGAAATGTTCCTTTGGTGACCATCTTCCAAGATTGTTCAAGCCATCATGATATGTGAAAAAAAAAAACATGGCTTCAGGGGGCGGGGTTTATTTTCCCTTTAAATCTATATAGAAAACTTTAAAAATCTTTTTGTCAGAAACAGCTTGACCAATTTCAATACAATTTGACAGAAATGTTCCTTTAGTGATATTAATGCAAGATTGTTGAAAAAGATGTTAAACCTCTTACTTCTCGTGATAGTGTTTGGATGGTTTATATACACTTACACAAAACTTTAAAAATCTTCTTGTCTGAAACTAGAAAGCCAAGGCCTTTGATAGTTCGTATGTAGCTTTATCTTTTGAACCTCTACCAAGATTGTGCAAATTATAGCCCTAGGGTCAAACAAGGCCCTGCCCTAGGATATCACATGTTTTACATAGACTCATATAGGAAAGACTTTAAAAATCATCTTGTCTGAAACTAAAAGGCCTAGGCCTTGGATATTTGGCATGTAACTTCATCCAGTGGGCCTTTACCAAGATTGTTCAAATTATAATCATGTGTTCAAAATTGAATAAGGAATATCAGATGATTCTCTACCATGCATATGATTATCATGGCCATCTGCCATTTTGTTTGGTTGCCATGGCAACAGTAAATCTTAGAACAGACATTTTTGTGCCACAACCCATTCAAAGAATGGTGGAAGGGCATTAATTTTTATCCCTGTCTGTCTGTCCGTCTGTGTGTGCATGCATGCTAAAAATTGTCCAGACCATAATTCCTAAACCTTGCAGTATATATTCATAAAACTTCACATTTTTGGCCTATAACTTCAGCATTATATGATACAAAAGACACCAAGCATCTGTGTCCCATGAACACTTTTCTAGTTAAACTACAATTCCAACAAAGCCACTAAAGTAATTTGACCCTAATTTGGTAGAAATGTTGCCAGGACACAGGGACTTTAAATTAGCTCAAAGTTTGCCAGTCTCCCCTTTTCGTTTGGTTAGCATGGCAACAAAAAGGTTTCATAAGCTGATATTGGGAAAATGGTTAAATGGTTTTTCCATAACCTCTGAAGTGGTTTGAACCCAATTTGGTATATGGGTATGTCTTGTAAAGAGATGTGTTACATGCCAAAAGTAGCTCACTGGAACCTATATTTTGACTTACCTACTTTATCAAAAATGTGCTGTAAGGCCAAGGCGTACCAAATTTGATCTACAAAGATGTCTGATGAAGATAAGGCTTTGAAACAAAAAGTAGGTCACTGTGACCTATGTTTTCACTTCTGACCTACTTTATACTATAAATTGTCCAGTGCTTATCTCCCATATTACATGGCATAGGATTACCAAATTTGGTATGTGGGTACAGGCTTTGAAGATGTGTCTTCCTCTAAAGGAAGGTATATATATATATATATATATATATATACATATATATACATATATATATATATATATATATATATATATATATATATATATATATATATATATATATATATATATATATATATATATATATATATATATATATATATATATATATATATATATATATATATATATATATATATATATATATATATATATATATATTGGTACTTATCTTTTGTACATGATATATATATATATATATATATATATATATATATATATATATATATATATATATATATATATATATATATATATATATATATATATATATATATATATATATATATATATATATACTGGTACTTATCTTTTGTACAAGACTCGTCCAATTTAGTATGTGGGTACATTTGATTGAAGAAGGTATATATTGCATACCAAAATGTCACTGTTTTTATTTGTGATATTTTATACAAAAACCTTATATTTTTATCAAGTGCATATCTCCTATACTGTATGCCCTAAGCTTACCAAATTGTTGAATACTTATGTTGTGTGCCAAAAGTAGATTTGTGCATCTTATAGCTTGACTGCTCACTTTATACAAAGCAAATGCTTATCTCTTGTACTGTATGCCCTGCACTTGCCAAATTTGACAACTACTAAAGACAGTGTGTTGTATACTAAAAGTATGTACTGGTATACCAAATTATGTAATTATGACTTGTATGTTGACCCTTGACCTGCTTTACAAAATGTTGTTTTTGAACTCTAGATGTCCCAAATTTATTGTTCTATCCTGTGTGGGACTAGTGATTGTGTTGTAATCCTTCACCTAGGTTTTCAAACGTTGAGACCTAAGGCCTGCATCTAGAATCCCCCTGATGCAAACCTTGGTGAATGAATGTCTTTTTACGTATGACCAGCAACTATTGTGCTTTTGACAATTTTAGAAAGTCATTTTTTGCTTGGCACTTTACATAGAAGACTTTTGTCATGATTTAATGCACAACCATTTGTTGTAACTACCTATGCACAAAAAGTTTTATGTTAGTCAATTTTTACAAAAAATCAAATATTTTCACTTTTTCCCATAGTGAAAATGAATGCAAATAATGCAGAAATCTGTAGGGTAGGTGAACTTGGTGACAGATTTTCAACAAGTTCCTTTAGTTTAATTTTTATGAAATTTTCACAATATTGTTGTGAAACATCAATAATTCAAATTCGGCAAAGAAAAGTTTAAAAAATTTCTTAGACAAAAAATCACTTTACTATAGAAATTGCATAGGTCAGACAAATTTTTGGTCATAGATTTAATTTTAGAGTAAATATTTGAGAACAAATGAGAACCAGAAAAGACAATTTGGTTTTTGATAAGATGTGGTCAGTTGAAACAAAATGTTCACTTAAAATAAAACGACAAGCAAAAAAACGTCTTTCCGAGTCGAAAGGACAGTAGTCTGATAATAAGGTTGTTCATTTTTTATGTGGCAAACCTATTTGGTGGTGTCTCTAATACACTTCTTGGCTAAATATTATCAAAATTGAGAAAAGATATTAGACCAGCTAAAATAATTATGCTGTTTGTTGTAATGCAAATTTCCATATAATATTCTTCATTTTTACGCCTGGTGGCTGGGCTACCACAACTACGTGATATTCTATTCTATTTTTGCTACGGACAGCTACGTTTGTTCGGCTTTATCCGTAACGACTTTCGGTCGCATTCGTGAGTTCTGGTTTGGTCCCAAAAAGATTATATCTGATTGGTCGATATTTTTAGTAGCGGTCACGATTTTTGAGGATTTCCTTGTCGTCAATATTTAAGGACGGAGTGAAAATGTGTGAGCACGTCGTACTACACAGCGGCTATCATCATCCAGTTCTGCGCTCATGGCAGACAACAAACACAGCCGTATCTAAAGACAATCTCATTTATCCGATATTTGTCACGTAAGTAATTTTAGTCTGTTATGTAAAAAAACGGATCTGCCACCGTATGGCAAAACCAGTGGGTGGAGTTCGGTGTCCAGGCATGTCTATCTATCTTCGAATACTGCTTACGCCCTCGCGAGCATTTTTAGCAGGTCTGCGCGTCGTGTTATGAAAAAGAAGCCCTCGCGAGCATTTTTAGCAGGTCTGCGCGTCGTGTTATGAAAAAGAAAAAGTAAAAGCATGATAGTGAGTCTATGTCAAGATGATAGCTTAAAATCTAGATCGACAAGGGGGTTTAGACATAAAAACAAATGACTTGGACGGATCAACCATAGGGGTTCGGATCAACCATAGGGGTTTGTAGAAATACAGGAACACACTGGTAATTACCGGAACACTTTATTTTATTTTATATTATTAAAGATCGTTTTTATAACTTAATTGCTGTCTATTTGTGTGTCGGTTGTTAATTATAAATTTTATCTTAGCACACAATAAATTAATCTCATTCCAGTATTTTATAAAAATGTGTTCCGATCCCTTTATGATAATGTATTTATAATGTCTTATGTCAATACATTGTTCACTCTCATCATTAACATTCCTTTATGAGGTTTAATGCAAGCTAACACCCATTATTATAAAATTAATCACCATCATGATATTTATAATGATTAATATTTTTTAATACCAAACTCATCATGACAAAAATTTACCTGATCACACTGCCATATATTAATATTACTTATTTGATGCTTAACTGAGCTAAGGTTTATAAAGTATGTTCACGTGTTACAAATGATCAAAATAATACATAGAATATATAAACAGACCACATATTCCCCCCAAAAAACTATTTATTAAGCAAAAACTAAAACAAGAAAAAAACTTTTTTCATTGTATTCCGGTAATTACCAGTGTGTTCCGGTGTTTTGGTGTGTTCTGGTATTTCTACGAACCGCAACCATAGGGAGTGGGATATGTGGTTAGGGCTAAAAACAATAAAATCAGGTTAAAAGCAAGCACATGTATGTTTAGGGTTTGGGGAACTGCAACTTTCAAATTTCTGCCTTGAATGAATCGAGACTTGGAGAAGTTAAAGTTGTCTCTGGGACAATGGCCAGTGGAAAGAAGGAGTACTTATAGGAGTCCTTGCCTGTGTGGATCTGACGAAATGTCATGGAATGGCAATATTTGGATATCCTAAGAGTACGGGGCTGAATGTAGTCAGGAAGGGGGACGGCCACGAGGCCATTGACTACTTTATAAAAGAGGCAGAGACGGGCCACTGATCGTCTCTCTTCAAGGGTCTGCCAGTCCAGCTCATGCAACAATGAAGAGACACTTGTTGTCCTAGCGTAATCATTCATAGTCCATTGTCCTGGCGTAATCATTCATAGTCCAACAGGCTGCACGTCTTTGGACCATTTCAACCTTATAGGTGTTTCGTTTGGTGTGGGGGGTCCCATACAGCTGAAGCGTACTCCAGCTGGGGACGTACAAGGGTCTGATAAGCCATTTCTTGGACTTAAGGGGACTTTGTCTTTACATTTCTTTTAATAAATCTGAGAGAACGGTTTGCATTAGCAGTAACTCTGTCCACGTGAGTGTTCCAGCTAAGGTTGCTGGATATGTCTACCCCCAAGTACCTGACACTGGTCACAGTGGTGACCACCTCCAGAACCTGGCCGTGCAGTATATACTCTGTATTGAAGGGGGTCCTAGAAGTAGTCACCTGTATGGAGCGCTGTGGTGCAGTGGTAAAGCGTCGGACTCGAGATCGAGAGGTACCGGGTTCGATCCCCACTAACAGCAAGTGTTGTTTCCTTGAGCAAGAGACTTTATCCACATTGCTTAGTACTGGTTTCCTAGGAAAAAAGAGGGCCACATGGAAGATTAGTACTAGATTACTAAATGTGTTACCCTCTATAAATAAGGTCGATTATTATTATTATTATTTGTATGACCTGGCACTTGGAAGGGTTAAATTCCATATCCCTCTTAGATTCCCATGCCTGAAGTAGGTCCAAGTTGCGTTGTAAGCAGTCACTGTCATGCTGAGACTCAATTATCAGGTATATGGCAGTGTCATTAGCGAAGAGACGCACCTGTGAGACTACATCCTGGGGAAGGTCATTGATGTAAGCCAGGCACAAAACCGGACCCATGACGGAGCCCTGAGGGACCCCTGATGTCACTGGTACAGAGTCTGAATTCTCGCCATCAACAACAACCCTCTGCTGATGATTGCTTAGGAATGCCTGAATCCAGCGTAAGGTATGGCCTTTTACACCGTATGCATGCAGTTTCTGGATCAGCTTTGAATGGTTTACCTTGTCGAACGCCTTGGAGAAGTCCAGCTAGATCAGGTCAGTCTGTTTATCCTGACGTGGACCTGCGTGCAAGATCCTCGACAAGGTAGGCCAGTTGTGTCTCACAAGAGCGTCTCTCTCTCTGAAACCATGCTGTAGTTCGTACATGAGGCCATTTGAATTGAGATGTTTTACCAAGTTGGATGCTATTATGTGCTCCATTACCTTACACAAGATACATGTAAGGGAGATGGGTCGGTAATTGGCAGCAGAGGATTTGTCACCTTTCTTGAAAAGAGGTGTCACATTAGCAGATGTCCAATCACTGGAGACAATACCATTCTGGAAGGATCTCTCAAAGAGGATTTTCAGTATGGGGGCAAGTTCCTCTCTGAGTTCTTTCAGAACCACAGGTTTAATCTTGTTGTTTAATCTTGCTGCCTTTCGGGGATTAAGATTTTTTAACAACTTCAGAATCCCAGCTGTTGAAAGTTGGATTTCTGGCATATCAGGGGTTGGGTTTCTCAAATCTTCAGGGAGACGTTCAGTTTCTATGACCTTGTTGTCAACGAGGTCTTGCACTTTCCTAAGAGATAGCTCTTTTAAAGAAAGTGGGGAGAGCGGGGTAAATACTGACTGAAACTGCTCATTTAATATGTTGGCCTTTTCTGTTGTGTCAGTATAGAGTTGGTCATTCTTCTTTAGTGTGGGATTCCTTGTTGGTCTTGGGGGTGTCGGGTGGTGAGAAGGTGTCATGTATCCTGTGTCACCGGGGCATCCAACTGATATTGGCTTACAGTTGGGCAAGGTCTGCTATCCTTGTCGTAGGTAAAGGTAGAGGGGGAATGTTTTCATTTCTTCTGTTTCTTCCCTTTCATTCCTGTTCCTCTTTCTTCCCTGTTCCTCTTTCTTCCCTTTTCCTCTTTCATCTCTTCTACTATCTCTTCTTTCTCTTTTCTCCCTTTCTCTGGGAGACGACACAAAATGTGTATCTTACATCACTGGGGCGTCCAACTGATATTGGCTTACAGTTGGGCAAGGCCTGCTATCCTTGTAGTGGGTAAGGGTAGAGGGGGAATGTTTTTATTTCTTCTGTTATTTCACTTTCATTCCTGTTCCTCTTTCTTCCCTGTCCCTCTCTTTCATCTCCTCTACTCTCTCTCTTCTATCTCTTTTCTCCCTTTCTCTGGGAGACAACACAAAATGACCCTCAAGGGTTGACGTGTCGTTAAACCCCAACACAATCAAAAACCCACAAGGGTTGACGTGTCGTTAAACCTCAACACAATCAATCAATCCTTGTTGGTCAGTTCTTGAGCTTTTCAGGAACTGAAAAAGTTTCTTGCTGTCCACTTGACCTGGGGTAATAGATGGTTGACCCTTCCCATCCAGCCCAAGCATACCTTCAAGATATGCTTCGGTCGTGACTGTCCTTAATTCTCCGTCTTATCGTGTGTCTGAGAGAAAGATACTTTTCTCTCATTTGAGGATTCCCAGTTTTCCTGTGGGATTTGTAGCATTTATCTGTTTTGCGTATCAGGCGTTTGATCTCATGAGAGACCCAGGGTAACGAAGGTTTGCCTTTAATGACCTTCGAAGGGATACATTCATCTGTAAGTTTGTCTAGCTTTTCTGTTAAGCCTGACCACAGCTGGTCAACTGATTTTTCTGATTCAGTCCAGAGGATTTCAATCTGGTATGCTTTCAGTTTGGACCTAAAAGTGGTCCAGTCTGCCTTATTGTACAGGTGAATCCTTCTGTGTTTTTGGTTCACCTGTGTGGGTTTGACGGCGACCTCTGCTTGGACAATGTCATGGTCGCCAAGGCCAGGGAGAATTGTAACATCTGTTACAAGGGTTGGGTTGGAAATCAAGAAAAGGTCCAGTACATGATCTTGCCGGGTGGGTTGGGTAACCATCTGGGTAAGGTTAAAATAAGGTTAAAAACATTCATACACTGGCCTATGTACACAGTCTTGTCTGAGTGATGGCTCATAGTCAATCCAGGATAATTTTGGCAAATTGAAATCACCTAAAACCATGATGGTGCCTTTCTTCTCTACAAGCATGTCTAAAGAGTCTTTCAACTTTTCCAAACTGTCCAAGTCATCCTCTTTAGGCTTATAAAATGCAGCAATATACAAGGACTGAGTTCCCACAATGTCAAGCTCTATCGAGATTAGTTCACACTCTGTTTTGAACTGAGGTTGCTCAGTGCAGACCAGAGCATTCTTAACCAGGACAAAGACACCACCACTCTGTTTTGTCGTTGACAGTCTGTCTGCCATATATGGGGTGTAGTCACTTGGGAAGACCTCATTGTCCTTGATATCTGGTGATAACCAGGACTCCGTACCAATGACAACATCAGGTTTCTCGATGTCGAGCAAGCATTGAAATTCCGCAACTTTATTTACAATGGACTGGAAATTGATTTTTAGGATTTTAAGCAGTTGGGGTCGTCCTCCATTAGTTGGAATCTGACTGGTAGGTTTGGTTGGTGTTGATGTATACTGTACCTCAATGGGTCTAAAGCATCGAAACTGTTGGATGTGTGAAATGTTGACAGAGTGTCATCAAACAGTCCAGTACTGAGATTTGGATGTTTTCATATCAAATTCAGTTATACCTTACAACACAGCAAGAAACTTACACATGGTACAGTACTAATAGCTCCAAATATGGAATCATGGACTCGTATTTGTTGGTTAGGACATATGTTTCTGGGAAATTAAGCAATATTGCAATTAAGGGGGTGGGTGCAGTGAAGTCCTGAAGACATGCCTTCATACATTATGCTAAAGCCTGAATGAAGAATGATATATAGATTCTTGTTATACAGGACTAGGTGCAATAGATGCAAATGACTAAGGCACGCAGTACCTTATCCTACTTAAAACTGCATCACACAGTGAAATCATTCACAACTTCTCAATCTTTAACAGAAAGTAGATTCTAGCCTAACCCGAGCCTTCTCTGGCTGTTCAAAATGATTTGGGATCTTTGACAAAGCCGCCAATCATTAAATATCAGAATGCTTTTTAAATTTAAGTCAGAGAAGGCTCAGATTAGTTCTAGCCTTGTTCTGGTATGGTTGTGAGGATGTTGTTGTTTATGTTGATTGGAAAGTGAAGTGGCTAATTTTTTTTTTTCTTAGGAAAGTAAAGCAGCTTTCATTCGTCAAAAGTTTATTTTCAGAAGAGATTCTCATTGACTGATCATTTTAACATACAAGTTATTTAAATTTCATAACCACAAATAAAACTAGGTGTTAAAACGGTCACCTTAAAGCCAATATTACGGTTGCAAGCATGCCTGCTGATATTGGAAAGATATTGAAACAGTTTTACATATCTAAAGCTGTATTTTCAAACACTTGTAAGATAAAATTCAAGAGTGAATATCGCCTGCCTTGATTGCTCAGTTGGATGCATGTCCGACTTGTGATCAGGAGGTTGCGGGTTCTACAGGTAAGCAGCATTCTTTTGTAGAGAGTGATCATGAAATATTTTCTACAGTCATTTTGTCCCTACCACTAATTCAAGAAGGGCAGTTTTCAGTTTCTGGCAAAAGAATGTGCACAATATTGGTTAACTATTTAGAGGACTAAGTCTGCAGTCTAGTAAAAGTGTGCATAGGTAAATTGGCCATGCTCCACAGGACCCCATTGGGTTGACAGGGCCGTAAAACCTGACCACAAAAACACAAACAAATGAAGAGTGAATATTAGCCAAAAGGAAACGGTTTGTGCCAAGGGTAATTATTGGTTATCTGGCATAACAATGTAATCACATGGTCAGTAGCATCAGTAGAAATAACATTGTAGTGGTACATTTTATGTAAAAAGAGATGCCCAGAACCTAGCCAGAAGCATTCATTCTTTCCCAGGACTAGTATTGATTAGGTCAGTAACAAACTCTTAAGTCACATGAGATGCAAAAGAACGGTCATACAAGTCAACCTTTGATGTTGAAGTGGCTGTTTCATTATACATTGTAAATTTATTCATTTTCAGATATTTAGCACCTCTTGGTGTTAACCAAGGATTTTGTTGTTCTTTTTATATTATATTTTATGGTTTTTTTTTATTGGAAATTGGCACAATTACAATACACCACAATCTCTTTATAACACTGTTGTTGGGGTCCATAGCATAATCCATGTTAGTTAAACAACCGTGTTATATCCAAACAAAAATGTATAGATTATATTGAAAAATGACCATTTATGGTCATTTTTCAATATAATCTATACATTTTTGGGATCCATCGTTGAACCGTGTTATATCCAAAACTGTGTTATAATGAACCATGTTATAAAGAGGTTATAGTGTATGTACAATAGTGAATCATACAAGTACAAGTTTTACGGAGTGTGATAGTGTACTGGCCTCTGATGCTGGAGATCCTGGGTTCAATACACAATCTCTCTTCAGGGTGAGAAAGTTTTAATATGCTTCATTAGCATCATAAGCCGAGAAGATGGTAATACAGTGTAACTTCCATCAGACTGTGAAATTAACTGAAGGGCCTCTGTGCAGGGAGAGAATCTGTGGAGGTTAAAGATTCCTCTCCTGAGACAAAACCACCCTTAGTGGTCCATCCTGCAAAGTCAGCTCCCCTGTGGGTAATGGTTGAATACAACCAATTTCATGTCAGTGTGTCTGGAGCATGATCTGCTGTGAGCAAGCTCAATAAAAAACTCCAAATTTAGAGTCATATACTTTTATAAAGAAGATCAGCGCATAATGCTTACACATGTAAAGCACCATTAAATACATCCCTCATAAAATCTTCTGCTGATCTGTCTTTAACCCATTGTATTCTGGAGACCCATAAAGGGTACTTGGCAAACAGTGCACATCCTGATCAGATGCCACTAAACGTCATGGCATCTGATCCGGGTCTCCACTGTTTGCAGACAGTTCAACCATTTTTCTCTAGGAATATCTAAATCACATAGCCTGACATACCTAAAATAGAAATTAGAATCTTCCAGTATACATGTATAGTGTGTGTGTGTAGGGGGGGTGGGGGGGGGGGAGCTATAAGTTTTTCAATAATTTTGAAAAACCTATAAAGCAAACAGTGTGGTAACTACCAGAGGTCGAAAACGGTATATGTTGTGGGAAAAAGTTTGTTCAGAAATGTTGATGAGACTGTAAATCTCTCCATGATAATATTTCAGCAAGTATAAAACTCATGACTGAAGGCGAGTTTTAAGACCCTTTAATGTGTGAATCACAACTACATTAGACAAGTTTTTATTTATTTTCAGTCATTTTTGTTTTTAATTTTTAAGAGAATTTGAGTCTTGGAATTTCATATGAATTGTCTGCTTGGCAGACCATTCACATGAAATGTCAATAATACTTATTATTTTTGAAAAATAAAAAAAAAGTAAAAAATTCAGAATGTTTTATGCTAGAAACTTTGCTTCAGTGGCACATGAAGGGTTAAGTTACATGTAGATACATCTATTTCATTCATTATACCACCTGCAAGTATGATTGTAGATCTAGTTACAGTTTATCAAAAACAGGCAATACATAGTAGTAGGCCATGTGTAACCTTGACCCACTACTTGCTTAATTGAATTAAAAGCAGATAACATTTTAAAACTTTTATTTCATTATCTCTCATAATAGGGTATGTCATGTTTGTGAACTGTATCCTTTAAGTTGATTCATTTGAAATATAAGTGCAGTTACTTGTATGGCTAATTTTGTCATCAGTGGTACTCTTAACCCTTAAAGTCTATTTATAACTTCAGAAGACAACACAACTTTTTTTTATCTAGTGTGTGTATTTTTCAGTGAAAATAAAGCTTGACATTTCATGCAAATCGTCTGCCAAGTAGATGATTCACATGAAGTGTCAAGCTTTATTTCCTCTGAAAAATAATGGTGATAATTAAAAAATAAAGTATGTCATCTGCAAATTTGTTTACGGCTTTAAGACTTAAAAGATGTCCCACCTTTACAGAATCATGTACAAAGGTTATTCAAGGTTAGATAAAAGAAATCTAATATGTGTAACAAATGTTTTTTGTGTCAAATGTTATGATAAGACAGTTTGTTAAAAAAAAAAAAAAAAAAGAAAGACACAGTTCAGTACCTCTGGTACTGTTCAATTACAAGTCTTCTTATGAAAATTACACAAATACACAAAGAGGAACAAAAAAACCCAAAAAAACAGTAAATAAGAAGACTATTATCGGCTTTGAGCACACTGCATTAACCCATTTTAGACTGAATACATTCCCACACACTAAATATTGGAAGAGTTGAATTTCAGGTTTAGGTACAGTGTATGCCAGACTGATAGTTCTAGAAAAACATGGCTAAACTATTTGCAAACAGTGGAGACCCTGATCACAAGTCAAAACTGTAGCATCTGCTGCATTCAGTGACATATGCAGCACTTCTGATCAGGGTCTACACTGTTTGCCAATTACTCTTTTGGGATCTCAAAACAAAATTGGATTAAAATGAATAAAAATGCCAGGAAGAAAACCTTAAGCCATAATATGGCTAACATTAGTCCAGATCTGCCTTCCTGTTTATATAGTCTGGTCAGGACCAGACTACCTTGTTTGGTCTCACACAGTATCAATGTATTCTGTAGGAAATATTGATGAACTGATTGCAAATGGAATAAGAATCTTTTTTCACATCCTAATCAAGTATTCAAAATAATTAGCCCACATACTCCTATGCAAAGTCGAGCAATTTCTGAGTCCAGAGATTACCAGCCTTGTATTTTTTGTTCAGCTCTTTATAAAAGCATACATACATGTAGCTACAGATAAGAGGGGGTATCCACATAATGTTTTTCTTATTTCTCGACGAAAACATGTTGTGGGTACTCATTAGCAGTGCCTCACTGAGCTGCTTCTAATGAGTACCCACTTCTAATGAGTGACCATAACATATGTTTTCTTCGAGAAATTTTGTTTGTTTGTGTTGAGGTTTTACGGCCCAGTCAACCCAATGGGGTCATGTCGAGCGCGGTCAGTTTACCTAGCCACACGTTTACTGGGCAGGCTTAGTCCTCTAAGCGGTTAACCAGTATTGTGCACATTCTTTCGCCAGAAACTGACAACTGCCCTTCTTAAATCAGCGGAAGGGAGAGAACGACCGTAGAAAATATTTCATGATCAATCTCTACGAAAGAATGTTGCCGACCTCGGCGGGGGTTGAACCCGCGACCTCCTGGTCTCCAGTCGGACGGCGCATCCAACTGAGCCACCGAGGCCGGTTCTTCGAGAAATAAGAAAGATATCAGCATTTTTTGGATGAAAAATGCCTTATCTGTTGCTATGGGCATATGTTGTGGACTGTCATTAGAATCAACTCGACCTGTTGAGTCGATTCTGGTGAGTACACGCATATGCTTTGATAAAGAAAATTAGAGGGAAAAACAACAACAAAAGCACCGTTAAATTTTTTCCTCATGACAAGTGTCCACCATTTAAAGATACAAAATTGCATAAAATGCATTTTTCATACATGTATTTTAATGAGTTTGAAATAAAAATTATCTGAGAACATTTATTGAAGCGATCAATGATATTATTATAGACTGCATTGATAAAGCATATATAGCAGATAAGCTTTATTTACGAAGCTGTTTCAGTATCAATGTGCATTCATCATAGCACCAGATAAAGAGATTTTATTTTCAAGGTGGAATTTTTTTTATTCATGAAAACATGTTGTGGGTGCTCATTAGAAATGCCATAATGAGGTGCCACAAATGAGTACCCTCAACATTTTTTTTTTTTTTTTTTTTTTTTGCTGAGAAATAAGAAAACTGTCAGTACATGTAACTTCTGGATAGAAAAAAGTCCCATATCTGGAGGCCAGGAGCTGTGACTCATGAAATGGCGAATAAATACTTTCAACCAAAAGTGAATATTGTAGTTAAAGTGAAGGCTCTGTTCTAACTGCACTGATAGGAAGCCATTTTATGTGACATAGCTCATTTATTGTAAATCATTAAACTTTGGTAAAGCTGAACCACTGAATATAAAAAATAGATTAGTTGTGGCTTCAAGCACTTAACAAAAATACTCTTCGAACAGTTTTGGCAGCATCAGCTATGCTCAGGATGAGCTATAGTGATCACTTTGTCGTTTGTCCATCTGGTTGTCCCTCGAACATATTTGGCAGTTATGATCACTGGATGATTGTCTACTCAGTTTTTGTGTTTTATGACCAATGGCCATTTTGTTTATCTACATATCAAAATGCACATGACAGAAATATTATGTCTCACTGGATATGAAAATAATGGAATAAGCACAAAAATCAAGTAGTTGATTATCGGGCAGGCCGTATCGATTTCTGCTGCTAATCGATCAATTAATCCATTATCAGATTAATTGTGACAGCCCTATTCACAAGTTTGCCTTAATAGGGTTACTACTAACAAGGAAAGGTTATACATTGTATACAAAGTCTACTTTAGATCTGTTTAATTACATTTGAATTTTTTTTCCAGTTTAAGAGATATCTGATATTTATTGAAACTAAGAAAGACAGGGTTAAACTAGTTTTACTTGCATGAAACCTCACTGTTCTGATGCAGCTCAAAATACCAATGAATATGTTTTTAGCCTGTATACGGTTCCCTACCTCATCAGTGAAACCCAGTAAAACACATATATTACGGGCCCCCGTAGCCTAGTGGATAAGAGAGTTGACTCTTAATCCATTAGGTTTCTCACCGCTGTGGTTCGAGCCTAGCTCGGGTCAAATGTGGGAAAGCCAAGTTCTGCTTACGGATGGTCAGGTGGTTTTTCTCCGGGTTCTCCGGTTTTCGCCCACCTTCGATGAACGATCGGCTCGATATAAGTGAAATATTCTTGAAAGGGCCGTAAAACCCAAATCAAAAAAAAAAAAAAACACATATATTCTACCTCATCAGTGAAATCCAGTAAAACACATACATTCTACCTCATCAAAGAAACCCAGTAAAACACATATATTCTACCTCATCAATGAAACCCAATAAACACATATTCTACCTCATCAGTGAAACCCAGTAAAACACATATAATCTACCTCATCAGTGAAACCCAGTAAAACACATATAATCTACCTCATCAGTGAAACCCAATAAAACACATATAATCTACCTCATATTCTACCTCATCAGTGAAACCCAGTACAACACATATATTCTACCTTATCAGTGAAACCCAGTAAAACATGTATATTCTACCTCATCAGTGAAACCCAGTAAAACACATACATTCTACCTCATCAATGAAGCCCAGTAAAACACATATATTCCTACCTCATCAATGAAACCCAGTAAAACACATATATTCTAGCTGGCCTCGGTGGCTCAGTTGGATGCGCCATCCGACTGGAGACCAGGTCGTCGGTTCAACCCCCACCGAGGTCGGCAAGAGTCTTTCGTGGAGATTGACCATGAAATATTTTCTACGGTCATTCTCTCCCTTCCGCTAATTCAAGAAGGGCAGCTGTCTCTGGTGAAAGAATGCGCTCGACATGACCCTATTGAATTGACTGGGCCGTAAAACCTCAACACAAACAAACAAACATATATGTTCTACCTCATCAATGAAACCCAGTAAAACACATATTCTACCTCATCAGTGAAACCCAGTAAAACACATATATTCTACCTCATCAGTGAAACTCAGTAAAACACATATAATCTACCTCATCAGTGAAACCCAGTAAAACACATATAATCTACCTCATCAGTGAAACCCAGTAAAACACATATAATCTACCTCATCAGTGAAACCCAGTAAAACACATATTATCTACCTCATCAGTGAAACATAGTAAAACACATACCAGTTAGCAGTCTACAGTCAACCTTCAATGGCTCAAACATCTTTGGGACCATGAAAATTTGTTCTTGCTGGGTATTTGGAGCCACTGAGGGTTAATCATACATTTGTAGGTCCAGGACAGGAGGCAGTTGAAGATAATTTTGGTATGTCTTTTCGGTCTTTTTACAAAATAATGATATTTTGAGTGTACTCATTCAAATTGCCACATTGAGCCATAAACATACATTTTCGTAACAAAAATCCCCTAAAATGTCACTAAATATTTGTTTCTTGAGCTATATTGTAAGAATTTCCTAGGGACACAAATCAGCCATGCGTGGCATCACAAAAACATACCTATATAATTTTGACCCCTTTTAACCCCACTTTTATATAGTAAAACTGGGGTTTACAGGGGTGAACATTGATCATGAAATATTTTCTACTGTCATTCCCTCCCTTCCACTGATTCAAGAAAGGCAGTTGTCAGTTTCTGGCGAAAGAATGTGCACAATACTGGTTAACCGCTTAGAGGACTAAGCCTGTCCAGTAAATGTGTGGTTAGGTAAACTGACCGTGCTCGACATGACCCCATTGGGTTGACTGGGCCGTAAAACCTCAATACAAACAAAGTTTACAGGCGTGTAAACTATTTTTCTTGTTTCTGCTCCAAAATATAGGTTGTGGATACTAGTTAGAACTGCCTCGGCGAGTACCCACTATCTGTTTTGAGCAGATGGAAAATATCAGTATTTTTATCAGAGAGCTTTCAGTTTTTGCTGGTGGAATTTTTAATATATTTGAATAGGCGTGTTTTCATTATGGTAAACAAGCCATCGATGTTCAAGTCATTGAAGTTTTACTGTACTTTAATCTATATCAGACAGCTATTGACCCGACTGGAGCCCTGTCAGGTTGATAATGATCCGATGTAGAATTGTAGCTGGGACATGAGTCACAAACTCTATGAGAGCATATTTACTTGAAATGGAATTAAAGATCTTGATTTGACTAAGTTTTGTTCTCTTATGTCTTTAATTAAGTGCAATTAAACATACATATATTGATAAATGAATTAAAATATCTGAAATTCAGTTTCATATATTTCCATAGCAGATAAGAGAAGGTATCCTCATAATAGTTTGAAAGTTTTCTGATTTCTCCACGAAAACATATGTTGTGGGTACTCATTAGAAGAGTCTCTTGGTGAGGCACTTCTAATGAGTACCACAATATGTTTTTTTGAGAAATCAGAAAAAATATCAGTACATGTAGTTTTCGGTTGAAAAAAATGCCATATATGGAGCTTTGTATTTCTAATAAATGGGTTAAATCCAAAACAGAAAGCCATATACTGTATATACGAAGGTGGCCAAGTTACTAAGGTGTGATATTTGTAGGTCAAGCATTTATTATGTTTATAAATGACTGAACATTGTGTGGTCCTAACATTTTCATAATGTGTAAACCTTACTATTTAATGGGAAGACTTGTAATTGACGTTGTAACATTTATTATGCTAGCTGCCAGCTAATCCTGTATTGTTTTTATTATGCCATTGCTTGTTGAAGGCTGAGTGGGGCATATAGTGTTTCGCTGTAATGTTAAGTGTGTATTTCATGTTGGTAACCAGAGTCTAACAAATGTTAACCCTTCTCTTGCTGAACACGACATGTCCTATCTTAGCAAACAGTGTAGATCCAGATCAGTTGGCTTCTGAAGAAGCCAACTGATCTGGATCTGCACTGTTTGTCATTAAATATGTGAATTTCTATCAAAAACTCAGATCAAATAATCTGATTGGCTGGAAATTAGAAGTGGGCATGGCATCTTAATTTATTCAGAATGACAAGGGTTAAGTCTGCATTCAAATTTACATTGATATGTAGGTCCATGTTTCTCTTGGATAGGAAGTTGAACTTTTGTATGCTATTTACCCAGACCTAAGCCTTCAGTAACGTGCTAGAGTTGCCTGGGGTGGGTCTAGAAGTCAAAATGTACAACAGATCAGACTGAGCATTTGGAAAATAGTTGTTGAAATTTATGCATCCAGATGTTGCCTTGTGGGCAAAAAGCAAAGGGATGTGGGGTTGGGGGGGAGCATTTGTGTGCTTTGGACACATGTCTAGTTTACAGTGCATAAATTCTGCTCTACCTGAAAAGCAATGACCTTGATCCCTCCTTCTCTGCTCCAAATATATTGAGTATTCAGATGATTTTTGTTGAGCCTGCTTTTTGTCAATCTTCTTGTGGAGACCTCATCACCTGTTTGTTGTTGGTGTGTGTTCATTTGTATGAATATCTGTGGACAATAAAAGCAGAATTTCTTATTTTGCTTCTCCCATACACATGCGCTTGGGGCCTCCACATACTTCATCAGTGTGTGCATCCCACTACCCTGTGTTGGACTACTAGAAATCTGGATCACTGTGAAATACTTTGGTCAAAATCGGCTCCTTTGAACTCCTTTCTGTATATATTTTTCTCAACTTTAGCAAGTTCATTTCACCATCTGTTTAATAACTGCTGGATGAGTGGTACACGGTATACCATATTAACCCTACTTACACAACAACCCCTTTATAACATGTTTCATTATAACACGGTTTTGGATATAACACGGTTCAAAGATGGATCCCAAAAATGTATAGATTATATTGAAAAATGACCATAAATGGTCATTTTGCAATATAATCTATACATTTTGTTTGGATATAACACGGTTGTTTAACTAACACGGTTTATGCTATGGACCCAAACAATAGTGTTATAAAGAGGTTGTGGTGTATTGGTTCACCTTAACTCCTTATCATATTTGACTTAAAATTTAAAAAGAAAGTCTGCTTTTTTTCTTCATTTTGATGTGTCCAGTAAACTATTAGATGGGTAAGCAAAGAGTGTAGACCCTGATCAGAGACACTATTCTAGAGTCTGATCTTGGTCTGCACTGTTTGCTAAGGCATGTCTGTTCCAATACTTAGGATTATTGTGGTAGATCCTGACCATATGACCCTTTCTGCAGCATTTAATTTGGATCTCCAATATCTGTTTGTCTAAAAAGCTTAGGGAAATTGGGTAATAAAATACTTGACACACATCCATTTCAAATACTAGGCGCCACTCATTGCTTTGATATAACATGCAGACCATGTTTAACATGTATCATTTACCAAATGACACCAAGTTATCATATAGTTCCAAATAAGGTGCCTTTTGTGGCACATGATAGCATGGGCAACATAGGTGTCCAGGTTCTGTCTGTTCCTCTATGTACTTGTCCACCCTAGCCTCCACCCTAGAAATCATCTTGAATGAAGTCTACAAATTATTTAACCATTGTCCTGCAATCAGATAACTCGATCTGGATTGTTACAATAAATTTGCATACTTAATGGCAAACAGTACAAATCCAGATCCACTGATCTGGATCTACACTGTTTGCAAAACAGGATATATCCGGGTTCAGCAGGACAAGGGTTAAATAACTTTACAATTGGTTTCACTTCACTGATTGTTTTATCTCACTGAGCGAAAGAAAAAAAAAAAAGGAAAATTACCCAGCATGCCTAGTGTAAATCTCTGTTATACATGCCCATACTTACGGATTTTACTTTCGTCTCCTACTTCCAAACTTAATGCTGGGCTGATATGTGAATAAGAAAGTGATGCACATAAATGGTCCCCTCCCTCAGTGACTCCAATGTTGCTGACAAGGCAAAGCACAACCCGTACCTCAAATTTACGAAAACTACGAACAGTTCTCTTCGTAAATGAGTGGATTCTTTCGTATTTTTGCGTAATTTTGTCCAGAGATTGCGTATATTCTTGTAGTTTGTTACGAAGGTTTGTGGAAATCTGCGTATTTACGAACAAATTTCCGTACATACGTAGAAATATATTCGTAGCTGTCTACAAACAAACGGAGCAATCTCCGCACTCTGAACGGATCACTTTGTAAAACTGTGGACTTAACATTTTTCAGTGCTGAACAGTTCGTAGAATATAGACTTAAACTTATTTCAGTTCGTATATGTATGGAGATTACTGGACTTAGAGATTTTTTAGACCAAATGAGAACATACAATATAACTTAACCAATTTTTGGTTCGTAGTCTTTCATAGCATTCAGAGTGTGCTTAGAGACCTTTGTAATTTAATATGCATAACAGATTCACAGAAGAATTTGTTGCCATGGATACAAAATGGTATCAATTAAGATATCATAAAAGTAGTTGCTTTATTGCTTTGAAACCAAAAAGTTCAGTCATTTATAGAGCTACTCTGTGGCAACATACGAGGGTGAGTCAATAAGTAACCAGCCTATCCCATTTCCGATGGACCAAGACGGTCACGATTTTCATGCTATGTTTCAATATATGTTTTATACATGGGTACAAAATTGCACACGTATCCAGTCATTCTTTAATAAGATATTGAATGTCAAACATGGCTAGTGATGCAAAGGCATGCTTTTTATCGCACCTGCTTGTAGCAGGGTGCGATATAGGCGTCCGATTTTCCGTCCGTCCGTCCGTCCGTCAGTCCGTCCGTCCGTCCGTCCGTCTGTCAACATTTATGTCGACGTTCGACATTTATGTCAAAGTTAGTATTCTAATCAACTACAAGACTAAACAACCATCAAACCTTGCATGAAACATCTCCCTGACCTCCTGACTTTGCAACATAGGCGTCCGCTTTTCCGTTTGTCTGTCCATTCGTCCGTCCGTCTGTCAACATTTATGTTGACGTTCGACATTTATGTCAAAGTTAGTATTTTAATCAACTACAAGACTAAACAACCATCAAACCTTGCATGAAACATCTCCCTGACCTCCTGACTTTGCGACATAGGTGCCCACTTTTCCATTCGTCTGTCTGTTCGTCTGTCTGTCCGTCCGTCTGTCTCTTAACAGTTCTGTTATGTCGAAGTTCGACATTTATGTCAAAGTTAGTATTCTAATCAACTACAAGACTAAACAACCATCAAACCTTGTATGAAATATCTCCCTGACCTCCTGACTTTGCGACATAGGTGCCCACTTTTCCATTCGTCTGTCCGTTCGTCCGTCCGTCTGTCTCTTAACAGTTCTGTTATGTCGAAGTTCGACATTTACGTCAAAGTTAGTATTCTAATCAACTACAATTCTACAACAACCATCATACCTTGCATGACACATCTCCCTGACCTCCTGACTTGGCAGATATGTTGACCCAGTGACCTTGACCTATATTTTGCGCTCCATTGACTTTGACACAATTTACCTTGACATTCCAGATCTTCTCAACTATAAGGCGTACAACTACCAAACCTTGCATAGTGCTTCTCCTAGAGGTACAGACTTGGCAGGTACCTTGACCCGGTGACCTTGACCTATATTTTGCGCTCCAGTGACTTTGACATATTTTGCGTCGACATTCAATATCTCCTCAACTATAAGGCCTACAACCATCAAACCTTGCAAAGTGCTTCTCCTCAATGTACTGACTTAGCAGATACCTTGACCTGGTGACCTTGAACTATATTTTGGCTGCAGTGACTTTAACATAATTTACGTCAACGTTCCAGATCTCCTCAAGTGTAAGACCTCTAGCTACCAAACCTTGCATAGTGCTTCTCCAATATGTACTGACTTGGCAGGTATCTTGACCCGGTGACCTTGACCTATATTTTGCGCTCCAGTGCCTTTTACACATTTTACGTCAACGTTCAATATCTCCTCAACTATAAGGCCTACAACCATCAAACCTTGCATAGTGCTTCTCCTCAATGTACAGACTCTGCAGGTACCTTGACTGGGTGACCTTGACCTATATTTCACGCTCCATTGACTTTTACACCGTGTACTTCACCCTTCCATATGTCCTCAACTGTAAGGCCTTCAACCACCAAACCTTATATAGCACTTCTTCTCGATGTACTGACTCGACAGGTACCTTGACCTGGTGACCTTGACCTATATTGTGCACTCCAGTGACTTTGACACATTTTATATTGATGTTCGGTATCTCCTCAAATATAAGACCTACAACCACTAAACCTTGCATAGTGCTTCATCTCATTGCACTGGCTTGGCAGGTACCTTGACCCAGTGACCTTGACCTATATTTGACAAATTTTACGTTGATGTTTGATAACTCCTCAACTATAAGGCCTACAACCACCATACCTTGCATTGTGCTTCTCCTTGATGTACTGAATTAGCAGGTACCTTGACCCGTGACCTTGACCTAAATTTCATGCTCCAGTGACTTTTACACATTTTACGTCAATGTTCCATTATCATTGGGCTGTATGATATGAAAAGTCAGTGCTGAAGATATAGCCATTAGAGGGAATGGGACTGGCCTGGAATATATGTGCCCCACTTGGCACTTTGTCTACATTTTTTTCAACCCAGTTTTCCAAGTAAGCACTGCTAAGAATGAAATAAACTTATTTAATAACCACATTCTGATTGTGGCTCCTGTGACTTTTGCGCCAGCAGGTGCGATGACGCCTTCCGCGGAATTCTTGTCATCTAAAGTTGAGTATCGTGCTGTAATTTGGTACTTGTATTTAAAAGGTAAAACAGGCAAGGAAATATATGGCGAGTTAGCCGATGTTTATGGGTCTTCTGCACCATCTTATGCTCAGGTTAAATTCTGCATAGGGGAATTCAAATGCGGTAGAATGTCTTTAGAAGATGAAGCCAAGTCTGGACGCCCACTGGATGCCACCGACGAAGAAATGTGTAAGAAAGTTCGGGATCTGGTATACTCTGATAGGCGAATTCAGGTGGAAGAAATAGCACAGGCATTAGGCATTTCACATGGTAGCGTTTCAACAATCTTACATGATCGTTTAGGTATGCGCAACCTAACAGCCCGTTCGGTCCCCAAATCCCTTAGCAATGAGCAAATGGCAACCAGAGCATCAGTATGCAGCACCTTATTGAAGCGTTTTAGGTCAAAAGATGATTTTCTTTTGCGTCTGGTGACTGTAGATGAGACTTGGGTTCATTATTATGAGCCAGAGAATAAAGCTCAGAGTCGTCAGTGGGTAGGGCCTGGGTCCCTGAGGCCAAAGAAGTTCAAGATGCAACCATCTGCTGGCAAGGTGACGGCCGCAGTATTCTGGGACGCAAAAGGCGTTATTATGTTGGACTTTTTATCCAAGAGAAGTACAATAACTGGAGTGTACTTGCAAACTTGTTAGACCAGCTGAGAACCACCATCCGTGACAGGACAACACGAGAGTCCATACTTGCAAAGTTGCAATGGATGCTGTAGAGCGAAACGGGTATGAATTAATACCACATCCTGCCTATTCGCCGGACCTATCTCCTTCCTATTCCCAAACTTGAAAAAGGATATCCGTGGACTTCATTTCCGGTCTGATGAAGAAGTCGTGACAGCAGTTGAGGAGTGGGTCAATGGAAAGGACCCTGACTTTTTCAGTTCTGGGCTGATGGCACTTGAACTCCATTGGTCTAAGTGCATCACACTAGAAGGCAATTACATCGAAAAAGAAGAGGTGGATCTCAACCGGAAATAAGTTAGGCTGGTTACTTATTGACTCACCCTCGTAACTATAAAGCTAGTTCATTAGTGAATTTAAATTATGGATTAGAAATACATATACTTGGTTTTTGTGTTTTACATGTAAAATGAAATAGTCTAAATGACTTTAATAGTCCATGGAAATGTGATTGCTGATTTCAGTGGTTTGGACAGAAGGTTGGTGGTCTCTTTTCATTACATGTATTTCAATAGAATATAAACAAATCAAAAAGTTGAATTCTAAGTCTTGCAATTTTTATTATTTCGTTCACAATACATTGACTATAATGCTTTTCTTCAAAAAAGTGCTGTAAAATTGCTGTAAAATCTATTTTCCATCACTGTTAACAGATATACAAAACACACATGTACATGACTTTTTAAGCAGATTCCAATGACTAATAACCTTTTTGTAAATACAAAATGCTTTAATACAAAATATGTTATGCTTCATTTTGTGGTAGAAAAAGCATGCTTTATGGAGTTTTCATAATAATTTTGTTACTGCCCTACCTTGAAATCCTGGAGGTGCTTGCTATGTTCATTCGGAGGCCAGCCTAGGTGGCTCCATTGGATGCACATGATTAGGTTACAGGTTTGACCCCCATCGAGTCAGCAACATTATTTCATAGGGATATGATCATGAAGTACTTTTTATGGTCATTCTCTCCCTTCCGCTGTCATGTAAGAAGGGCAGTTGTCAGTTTCTGGCGAAAGAATGTGCACACTACTGGTTAACCACTTAGAGGACTAAGCTGCCCAATAAACGTGTGGTGAGGTAAACTGACCAGGCTCTACATGACCCCATTAGGTTGACTGGGCCTTAAAAACTCAACACAAACAAATGTTCATTTGGAGACAAATAGGTAGTCATGCGGAGCTGATTACAAACAAGCGGAGTATTGGGGCATTTTCTACGAAACTTTACGCAACATACAAATGGTAAGTGTGCGTAAGCATGCAGAGCTAGTTACGAACAACTACGTAGTCATGCGGAGATGATTACAAACCAGCGGAGTATTGGGACATTTTCTACGTAACTTTACGCAACATTCAAATGATAAGCGTGCGTAAGCATGCAGAGCTAGTTACGAACAACTACAAAGTCATGCGGAGATGATTACAAACCAGCGGAGTATTGGGATATTTTTTACGAAACTTTATGCAACATACGAATGGTAAGCATGCGTAAGCATGCGGAGCTAGTTACGAACAATTACACAGTCATGTGGAGCTGATTATAAACCAGCAGAGTATTGGGACATTTTCTATGAACCTTTACACAAGATACGAAAGGTAAGTATGCATAAGCATGCTGAAATTTCATCCCAATACTCCGCTTGTTACGAAAGTGCATAGCTCATTTCGAATGTGGTGGTAATCGTAGCAGTTTACGCATTCTCTGCTCTGTTTTCCATTTTTCAGTAAAAAATTGCTTCCTAGTAAATGTCCCAATACTCCGCACAATATTTTCTTCGTAGTTATTCGTAGTTGCACGGAATCCTTCGGAAAATTGAGGTATGGGAAGTACACAACCTAAGTTTAATAAAATCAGTGGATACCTGTCTTCTGATGCTTTTTCACCTTTTAGTATGCAGGAGTGAAATAGACTTCAGCAAAGTTCTTTCTGTTTTTTATGCCACCACCTGCTGAAGCCCTCACCATGATGTTATGTCCTTACATGCGTATGTCACGTTCATAACCAGAGTCTAACAAATGTTAGTTTACATTCAAGTTTACATGCAAGTGTACATGTACCTGCATAACATTGACATTTACATCCAAGTTGCTCATAACTTTGATGCCTTTTATGCTGCAGAGTTGAAAGTTGGTGTGATATTTACCCAGACCAAGACCTTATACGTTATGGTAGAGGCCCCTGGGGCTTGCCCCTGGATGGGACCAGGGGTCAGAATGGGGTGGGGGTAAAGGCCTTAGGGCTGGGGCATCTGTGCACTTTGGACACGTCTATTTTTTTTAATTTTTTTTTTAAAAACAAAAGATTGTTGATATTTTTCTTATTTCTCTGTGAAAACCTATTTTATAAGTACTCTTATAAAATATTTACCTGTAGGTAGCTCTCTTATCTGGAGTAAAAGTTATGTTTGATCAAGTTCATAATGTCATATAATGTTCAGGTTTTTGAGTATTATAGCTCACTAACTTGACACTCTTTTTGTTAAATTTTTCTGGATATGGTTGAATTTTGCTTTTGTGAAGGCTAATCAGGATCTGTAGGGTCATAGCTGTAGATGAGATGGGTATTCAAATAAATATTTATACCTTATTTTTCTAAAAAAACTGGTAAAACTTAAGGTGTACATTAAATTGAATCTTCGTGTCAGTGAATGCGGGCCTCGGTGGCTCAGTTGGATGCGCTGTCCGACTGGAGACCAGGAGGTCGCGGGTTCAACCCCCACCGAGGTCGGCAACATTCTTTCGTGGAGATTGATCATGAAATATTTTCTACAGCCATTCTCTCCCTTCCGCTGATTCAAGAAGGGCAGTTGTCAGTGACTGGCGAAAGAATGTGCACAATACTTGTTAACCGCTTAGAGGACTAAGCCTGCCCAGTAAACGTGTGGTTAGGTAAGCTGACCACGCTTGACATGACCCCATTGGGTTGACTGGGCCGCAAAACCTCAACACAAACAAATAAAGAAATTTTACAAAAATAATGTGAGAAAAGCTCAGCCAGTTTGACTGATTAATATCAGAATTTGCTGTTGACTTGTGGCTGGCAAAACTTGACTTATTTTATTCAATCCAAATGATTTAGAAATATTATAGTCACTTGGTTTTGTTACCTTTCTTGTCCTTAAGCATAGGTAGCTATCTCTGAAACCGATTATACTGTGGAGCATGCACCAGTGGTCACCTCTCAGCAATAATCACTTCCCGACAACAGCCAATACAAATGTATTTTGGCTTTCCAAGTGAGGCTTTTGGAGAGAGGATGCACTGTCATGCAAGGCACTAAAACTTCTTTATTAGATGTGTGAATTTTTCAAATTTACTGTATGAATAAATTCGTAACCTTGAAACAGTTCTAACACACCTCTTATCTGAAAGAAAATATTTTCTTAATCAAAGTTTAAAATATTTCTTGTAATAACTGATTATGAATATCAAACAGATCAGCAGGTGGAATGTGTACAACTGATTGATTTTTTTTTACCCTATTTACCTTTTAAGTATTCAGATGTTTGAACAGACAGGCCTCAGCAGTAGTATAGACGTTGATCAGATGCAGCAGAACACTGCATCTAGTCATAGTCTACAGTCTTTGACACTCATCCAGCAGTTTTTAGATACACTGTACATCTTAAATGGACTTGTTATACCCCAGACATACGAAGTATGTGGGGGTATATAGTTTTCGCTTTTCCATTCGTTTGTCTGTCCGTTCGTTGGTTTGTTCGTCTTTCTGTCACAGGGTCAAAGTTTTTGCATTAAAGTTTATAAGACCTCATATTTTGAAGACCCTTTGGATTTCGTTCATATTTGGCATGATGGTAGATATAGGTCTAAAGTTTTTATCAGCACCATCCCCACCCTGCTTGGGGTCAAGGTCATAGACTTAGAATTTTCATAAAAAAAGTCACAGGGTCAAAGTTTTTGTGTTAAAGTTTATAAGACTTCATATTTTGAAGACCCTTTGATGGATTTCGTTCATATAATGCATGATGGTAGATATAGGTCTGAAGTTTTTATCGGCACCATCCCCACCTCGGGGGTGACCTTGCGGTGAAGGTCACGGACCCCCGATCAATTACCTGATGCCCTTTCTTATCTAGACCTATATATGAAGATGTTTCAGGAAAGTATTTTTCTTATTTCTCTATGAAAACATAATTATGTCATGGGTACTCATTAGAAGTGCCCTTCTAAGGTGCTTCAAATGAGTACCCACAGCATTATCTTTTTCTTGGTAATATCAGAAAAGTAGCTTTCCTGGAGCTATGTGAATTATATACATTGTATAATCTAGGGTAGATATGGTGACCAGTTTTTGGTACAATCACTGGCCTACAGTGAAACTTAAATGACTAGAACACTGATGACTCATTTACTGTTGCTAATTCACTCATTTTTGAGTCCCTAGGAAATTCTTCTGACAGATGATGAAAACAAACTTATAGGAATTTTTCCTATTTTATCATGAAAATTTATCTTTTTTGTACTCATTAGAGTTGCCTCATCAAAGCAATGATCACACTCAACATACCATTATTTTATAGAAGACGGAAAAGACATATCCATATATTATTCCAATTTTTCTCCTAACCTGACGCTATGATCAACCCTCAGTGGCTCGAACTACTCGTATCAAGAACAAAATTTCCATGGTCTGAAAGGTGTTCGAGCCATTGAGGTTTGACTGTAGCAGCTGGGCCACTAGAGCACATGTTCCATATTTACCCTAAATATTTTGACACTTTTACTGCCTATAATGTACCTGTTCTAAAATTTGAACAAGTGCATTTAACAACTTGATTATGTTTAAAAGCCCCGGATGAATGGCCAACAGTATAGACAGTAATCAAACTGACATACTGCAAAGAAAAATTTGAACTGAACCTACATGTACAGTGCTTGATTAGGCACATAGATCCCATTACTTAGTGTAAATCTGGTAATGGTCACTGTAGGAAACAAAAGCCCAGACCAGCCTGCACAAATATTTGCATTTTGACTGAGGCTCATGATGCGAATGTCAGGTTTTGACAGACAATGCGAACGTTCGGTTTTGATGGACGCTTATGATGCTTAGGAGCCAATCCTGTTTCTTTGCTAAAGAGTCTGGATTTGGCTGAGATAGGATCAGTTTGTGCATATATGCAATGTAAAATATTGCATATATGCACAAACTGGTCCCATTCTTTATCTTTAACACTTAGTATGCCAAATTAAATGAGACAGTTTCATGAAATGTCCAACGGAATTTATTTGGGAATAATAAGAAAAGATATCATTGTCAATCTGCTGAATCAGCCGAGTCAAGGTTAAAACATTACAGAATCTACCATATTCGACCAGTATCCACACTGTGCATTTAGGTAGTTTCAAAATTACTAGAAAAATTTGTTGTAAAATATGAATATACCAGTACTAAGTGTACGAAATAAAATCAGCAAAGGACTTATTTGATGATGTTAATGCGATTTATATTTTTTTTTTCTGATTTTCTTTAAAAAAAATATGTTGTGGGTACTCACATGAATTGCATCCACAAGTCGATGCAATTCAAATGGTACCCACAATTTGCCTTTCTAAAGAAGTAGACATAAAAGTACACTGGCTATTATCTGAAAATTACAGAATTGCTTGACTGTGTGCTTTAAGTGGATATTTGCTGTAATTGGATCGAATATGGTAAATTTAATTGCGAAGGTCCTGATTAAGACAGTGTGGATATGTAGATTGATCCTTAACCTCTGTGGTGACATGTAGAGAAAGTCTAGCCGCATAGATTGTAGGGTCACATGTACATATGGTTTGCTGTACACTCTAGTACAGATTTTTTTTAATTATTATAGACTGCCACACAATAGTGTGTTTGTGGCTGGGGGAGGGGGAGCGGGTGGGTATTATGGTTTTCATTGGGTGTCCTTCCATCTGTTATCTGTCGGTAATTTAGTTTCTCGACAATGATTTCGGTATAAGTCGATGGATTTTCACCATCTTAGTTTGGGTTTGCTAATGGGCAAATTTCATCATTTTTGACATTTATCTGTCTGTCAAACATCCATATTTGTTTCCAGACCATAATTCTAGTAAATATCAGTGGATTTTCACCAAACAGCAGGGGTCATCCTGGAGCTTTCAGAGAGGGAGAAGTTTTGCAACAATTTCAGGATTTTTGGGAGAAGTTTTGGTCCAAATTTTGCATTTCCTTATACATTCTATACATTTTCACTTCTCCCTCAGCTCAAGATAGGGAGAAGTCAGCCAGCTTAGGGAGACTTTTTCTCCCAAATCGCCCTCTAGGATGACCCCTGAAACAGTATGTCCATTGATATTATGGAGATCTGGTTTGGGATTGCTGATGGGCAAAGTTGGTCAAATTTTGACAGAGGTATAAGCCTGCCACACGATAGTGGCGGGGAATTTAATGATACCCCCAACATATGAAGTATGTGGGGGTATATAGTTTTCGCTTTTCCGTTTGTCCGTTCATTCATACGTACATTGTTCGTACGTTCGTTCGTCTTTCCGTCACAGGGTCAAAGTTTTTGCGTTAAAGTTTATAAGATGTCATATTTTGAAGACCCTTTGGTGGATTTCATTCATATTTGGCATGATGGTAGATATAGGTCTAAAGTTTTTATCAGCACCATCCACACCCCGGGGGTGACCTTGGGGTCAAGGTCACGGACTTAGAATTTTCATAAAAAAGTCAGGGTCAAAGTTTTTGTGTTAAAGTTTATAAGACCTCATATTTTGAAGACCCTTTGATGGATTTCATTCACATTTGGCATGGTGGTAGATATAGGTCTGAAGTTTTTATCAGCACCATCCCCACCCCGCAGGTGACCTTGGGGTCAAGGTCACAGACTTCGAATTTTCATAAAAAAGTCAGGGTCAAAGTTTTTGCGTTAAAGTTTATAAGAACTCATATTTTGAAGACCCTTTGATAGATTTCATTCAGATTTGGCATGATGGTAGATATAGGTCTAAAGTTTTTATCAGCACCATCCCCACCCCAGGGGTGACCTTGGGGTCAAGGTCACGGACAGAATTTTCATAAAAAAAGTCAAAGTTTTTTTGTGTTTAAGTTTTTATAGCTATATCATCAAGACCCTTTAGGAATTTCATTTATATTTGACATGGTGCTAGATATTGGCCAAGAGTCTTACTCCACATGATCCCCACTCAGGGTGTGACCGAGGTCAAGGTCACGAACTTAGAATTTTCATATAAAAGTAAAAAAATTTTGCGTTTAAGTTTATATAGCCATATCATCAAGACCTTTTGTTAAATTTCAGTATTCCTCAATTGAAAGGTCCAGCGGATATAGCTATCAGCAAGGAATCTGCTGGTCTGTCCGTCCATCCGTTGAAGCATTATTCGTTCATACTTTATTTTTGTCTTAGGGTCAAAGTTTTTATGTTAAAGTTTATAAGACCTCATATTTTGAAGACCCTTTGATGGATTTCATTCATATTTGGCATGATTGTAGATATAGCTCTAATCAGCATCATCCCCACCCCGGGGGTTACCTTGGGGTCAAGGTCACGGACTCCCAATTTTCATAAAAATGTCAAAATTTTTGTGTTTAAGTTAATATAGCTGTATCATAAAGACCCTTGTGGAATTTCATTTATATTTGACATGTTGCTATATATCGGCCTAGAGTCTTACTCCGCATGATCCCCACCCTGGGTGTGACCGAGGTCAAGGTCACGAACTAAGAATTTTCATTTAAAAGTAAAAGTTTTTGCTTTTAAGTTTATATAGACATATCATCAAGACCTTTTGTTAAATTTTATTATCCCCTGATTGAAAGGTTGTGCGGATATAGCTATCAGCAAGGAATCTGTTTGTCTGTCCATCCATCCGTTGAAGCAGTATTTGTTCATACTTTATATTTGTCTTAGGGTCAAAGTTTTTACGTTAAAGTTTATAAGACCTTATATTATGAAGAGCCTTTGATGAATTTAATTCATGTTTGGCCTGATGGTAGATATAGGGTCTAATTTTTTATCAGCACCAACCCTATCCCTGGGAATAACGTTGGGGTCAAGGTCACGGACTTATAATTTTCATAAATAAGTCAAAATTTTTGTGTTTATGTTTATATAGCTATACCATCAAGACCCTTTGAGAAATTTCATTTATATTTTACATGTTGGTAGATATAGGTCTAGAGTTTTACTCAGCATCATCCTTATCCTGGGGTATGACCTTGAGGTCAAGGTCACAGAAATTTCATATAAAAGTAAAAAAAAAATGCATCTAAGTTTATATAGCTATATTATGAAGACCCTTTTGTTGGTTTCATTAATATTTAACATGATGGTATATATAGGTCTGAAGTTTTTCTCGGTACCATCCCCAGGCTGGGGCATGGCTTTTAAGTCAAGGTCACAGACGTTTCATACAAATGTCATTTTTGCTTATATTATAAAGACAGATTTCACTGGTATATGGTGATAGTTATAGGGCGAAAGTTTTAGCTCAATCCCTGCACCTGTGCCTGACCTTTGAGGTCAAGGGCTTCATATTATGTGTGATTGAATTTTTTCAATGTTATAACATATAGCATACAACTGCCATCTCCGGAGTCAAAGCTACATACTTTGTGCTCTTTTTAAAAAGTGGCGGTAGTGCTGGTCGGGGATATATGTGCCCCACTGGGCACTTTGTCTAGTTTGGTTACGTTTTTGTTTTTAATTTGATTGTCAGCAGCATCAGGTGAATATCTCTTTTAACATGTTAATCTATTCTGATCTCTTGTTGCAGGGATGATGACGATGCTGTACAAGAAATTGCCAGTATGCCAGGACAGGCAAGATACGGTATCAACAAGCTCCGGGATGCCTTGAAACCACTCATAGAAAAAGGCCTAAAAACTGTTCTCATCTTTGGAGTGCCTGGAAATATAATAAAGGTAAACATAGAGAATTGTACATTAAAACATCAGCCCAGTTCATAGTTCCAGATAAGCAGGGCTATCCACATAATATTTTTCTTATTTCTCCATGAAAACATATGTTGTGGGTACTCATTAGAATTGCCTCGCTGAGGCACTTCTAATGAGTACCCAGAATGTGTTTTCATGGAGAAATAAGAAAACTACCAGTACTTTTTAGTTGAAAAAAATACTTTATCTGGCATGAAGGATTCATGTAGAAAATGTCCCCAGCACAATGGTAAACTACAGGGCTTGACAAAGAAACATACCATATTCGACCTAGTTACAACACTGTGATTGATTTTTCAAAATTATTGGAAATATTTGTAGTAAAATATTATTTTATCATTTTATTGTCTTAGATATAACAATTTATTGGGAGCTTTCTAGTTGCATTGTTTGTTTATTTTCATACAGGACAATAATGGCACTGCTGCAGACCTGCCAAACACACCAACCCTGGTGGCTGTGAGGATGTTACGTCAATGGTTTCCGGATCTCCTGATTGCCTGCGATGTTTGTCTATGTCCATATACCTGTCATGGTCACTGTGGTAAGTCAATGTTTCAGACAAATAAAACAACATCTACAAAACAAAACAAAAAACACAAAACAAAACAACAAAAACAATGCTTATAGTGTAATTTACTGCTGTCCATATACTGCATTTAACTTAACACTTAACACTCTTGGTAAAATTTTCATCAGACAACATTTTGAAATATTTTTCATTTTTAACCAAGAAAAAAGGTTATGAAATCCCTTTTCAAGGCTCTTCAAAGGCCATTAAGTTATGAGATTACTTTACAAGGCTTTCTAAATGCTAAGCATCCTAAGTAAAAATTCTAGCAGATGAAATTTTCAAATATTTTTTGTATTTTCCCAGAAAACAGGTTTTGACATTTCATGCAAATTGTATCCAATGAAATGTCAAATCCTTTTTTCTGGAAAAAATCAGAAAGATACCATTGATTTGTCGTCTGCTGAATTAAGTGCACAGAGTGGTTAGTGTTAAATATTCAGACAGTCATACCTGAGTAAACAGTGAAGGTAGGAAGAGTTGGATAAGGGTCTACACTGTTTGCTTTTCCATCGGTACTTTTTAGATAGACCACATAGCTCCATATAAGTACTTACGTTTTTTCTTATGTGTTGTGGGTACTTATTAGAAGCACCTCACCAAGGCCCTTTTAATTAGTATCCACAGCATATGTTTTCATGGAGAAATAAGAAAAACATTATATAGATACCTCCTTTTTTTGGGGAAAGAATGTGCACAAGTACTGATTAACTGATAGATGACTAAGCCTGCCCAGGAAAAGTGTGATTAGGTAAACTGACCAGCTCAACATGGCCTTAATGGGTTGACTTGGCCATAAAACCTCAACTCAAAAAAAAAAAAAAAAAAAGAAAAAGAAAAAATATAAAAAGAGAAAAAATATCCCCTCTTATCTGGAGCTATGACACCAGTTCAGCAGGTAGTTAAATGAAATTGCTCAAGTTTTAGGATGAGTACAGTAAGGAATGAAGGTAATGGAATTTAAGGAAATGGATACAATTGCAGGAGAAGCAACTCAGACAAAATTGTTTTGTCTCACCTGAATGAGGCGCCTCTAATGAGTACCCACAACATACCGTATTTGACATAATTACCGTGCTGTGTGCTTTGGTTTACAAAATTACTGGGAAAACTTGTGGTAAAATAAGTATCTACCTGCTAAGGGTACACTTTAGAAAAAAAGTCAGTAAAGGACTTACTTGATCGATGTTAATGCGACTTTTTTTTTTTTTTTTTTTTTTTTTTGAGTTTCTTTATAAAAGCATATGTTGTGGGTACTCATCTGAATTGCACTGACATTAGGAACTACAGTATAAGCTCAATGGCTCGAACACGGATGGCTCATTTACCATAGAAGATTCAAACTCTTTTTTCAGTCCCTACAAAATTCTTCCAATAGCTCAAGAAAACAAATATTTAATGATTTTTTCTTATTTTATCATGGAATTGTATGTTGTGTGTACTCATTAGAATCACCTCATACAATCATTGTGTAGAAAATCGTAAAGATTTCCCTAAATTATCACTGTTTGCTTCCTGAACTGGTGCCATGATTAACCTTCAGTGGCTCGAACTATCCATGTCTCGAACGAATTTCCATGGTCCCAAAGATGTTCGAGCCATTGAGGTTCTACTGTACATGTATGATCTTGTCTGTCCCAATATTTAGGGTAAGTAAACATATTTTTAAGCCACATAAATTAACCAGTTGTGAAATAAGTAGTGAAAAGTTTGAAATTTCATAATTAGTACTTCTGACAAGCTTTGAAGTTTGAAAACATGTGATGCCCATGCTAATCTTTCATGAATCAATATATATGTAATTTATTTCCCAAAATATTTTTCAGGCGTGTTGAACGAAGATGGCTCTATCAACAATGAAGCAAGCATTGCCAGGCTAGCAGAAATTTCCCTCAACTATGCCAAAGAAGGTCAGTTTTCTCATAGCTGTAGATAAGGCATTTTTCAGCCAAAAATTATTGATATTTGATGCCAAATGCACGAAAAGGGCCCTTGTGAAAATTTGTGGACAACCCAGGCCCAGATCAGCCTGCACATTTGTGCAGGCTGACCTGGGCCTTCGCTGTCTACTTACCGACTCAATGGATACTGTAGTGTATGTTGACGAATAGAGAATGTCCAGATCAGACGGCACAGATGCGCACGCTCATCTGGACCTTTGCTGTTTGCAAATAACATAAGGGTCTTTTTCCCATGTTGCACATCATTTGTTTTGTTTTGCCATGAAAACATGAGCAACAGTGTGAGAAAATGTACCTTTTGACTTTTTGCACCCAACAAAGTCTCAAGTCAGTCTCTGCATTCGCACAGTGATCACAGTCTTTGTTGTCCATATGAAGGAACTTTGTATCTTTGGCGATCAAAAATGCATCCAGGGAAGATTCTGATCAGATTGTGTGGATGCACAGGCTGATCTGAATCTTTGCTGGGCTTTCATGTCCAAAGGTATGTTTTCTCACTATGGGGCTCATATCGAGGGTCGATCGCAAGTCAGATGGTTGTTTTTCCCAATACTTAATCTCCTCACCATGAAGGTGATATGAAGATTACAACATTTCTTTCTGTAAACAATGGAAATTTAGGTGCCATTGCTCATTGCTCATAAATTTCCATTGTTTACAAAGGGGTCAAAGATGCCCCTAAACAAAGGGTTTCAAAAATATGTTTGAGTTTCTACAGTCTTGCGATCAACCCTCAATTTGTTATGAGTACTCATTAGAAGTACTAAGGCAAATTCTGATGAGTACCACAACATGATGTCTTCATAGAGAAATAAGCACAAAATACCACCTGGATTCTTGTCTTATATCTAGAGCTATGTCATGCCCTTAAGAAATCCCATATGCATAGTTCCTGGAGTAACAATAATCATAGTTAGCTTGTCTGACTGCAGATCCCGCCGTTGCAAGTTTGGTCATGTAACTTCTGTGACTTGATTGTGAAGACATTTCCATGGTCATTCTCTCCACTTGGCTGATTCAAGAAGTGGTTGTAACTTGTCAGTAACTGGCAAAATATTTGCACAAGTACTAGTTAACTGCTTAGAGGCCTAAGCCTGCCCAGGAAAAGTGAGAAGATTTACAGCTAACTCGACATGATCTTAACTGGGTCGTACAAATCTAACTAAAACTCAAACTTCAGATTAATATTTTCTTACATCTCCATGAAAATCTATGTTGCCTCAGGGAGGCACTTCTTATGTGTAGCCACAACATGATTACGTTTTTGTAGAGAAATAAGAAAAACATTTATCTGGATATCCCTGCTATCTAGAGCCTTGTGTATATCCTGAATAACAAGGTATGGTAAATGTCCTAAAATTTTGAGCACTTTATTCCCTACTTTTTTGGCCTAAATTTTGCTGTTAGCTCACCTGTATGAAAGTACAGGAAGAGCTATTGCACTACCCCCGGGGTCGGCATTGACGGCAGTGGCGTTAACAAAAATGTTAAAGTTTTGCGTCAAAGTTTTTAAGACCTTATATTTTCTAAATTCTCTGATGGATTTAGTTTATGTTTGGTATAATTATAGATGTTGGTCCAAAATTTTATTGAGCCCTATCCACACACCTGCTCGTGACCTCTAGGTCACGGTCACAGACTTAGAAATTTTATGTTAAAGTTTTGCGTCAAAGTTTTTAAGATCTCTTAATTTTTAAATCCTTGCATGGATTTACTGTATATTTGATATAATAATAGATATTGGTCCAAAATTTTATTTGGGATTACCTCCACCCCTGCTTATGACCTAAAGGTCAAGGTCACAGACTTTGAAATTTATGTTTAAGTTTTGCATTAAAGTTTTTAAGATCTCTTTATTTCTATATCCTTGTATGGATTTACTTTATATTTAGCATGATTATAGATATTGATCCAAAATTTTACTCAGCACTAACCCCACACCTGCTTATGACCTGGAGGTCAAGGTCACAGACTTAGAAATTTTATGTTAAAGTTTTGCGTCAAAGCTTTTAAGATCTCTTAATTTCTAAATCATTGTATGGGGTTACTTTATATTTGATATTGACCCAAAATTTTATTCGGCACCATTCCCATTCCTGCTTATGACCTAGAGTTCAAGGTCACAGACTTAGAAATTTATGTTAAAATTTTGCATCAAAGTTTTTAAGATCTCTTAATTTCTAAATCCTTGCATGGAGTTACTTTATATTTGGCATGACTATAGATATGATCCAAAATTTTATTCGGCACCATTCCCACCCCTGCTTATGACCTAGAGGTCAAGGTCACAGACTTAGAAATTTTATGTTTAAGTTTTGCGTCTAAGTTTTTAAGATCTCTTAATTTCTAAATCCTTGCATGGAGTTATTTTATATTTGGCATGATTATAGATATTGCTCCAAAATGTTATTCAGCACTATCCCTGCCCTATAACCTACAGGTCAAGGTTACAGACTTAGAAATTTTATGTTAAAGTTTTACCTCAAAGTTCTTAAGATCTTTTATTTTACTCAGCTATTTTTCAAATCATACTAGTTATATTTGGTATACAGATAGCAGCTATGTTCATCCAAAATTATATCCAGTACCCTCCCTTCCTTCACTGCCCCCCCTCCACCCCCCAACACACACACACACAACACTAACTATGATTAGGATTTTAAGGTCATAATTTTTTATTTGATTGATAAGTGCAAGTTCAGGCGAGCTATTCTGTCTGGCGACAGGTCTTGTTATGCTCCTGTTGCTTAAAATACTTAGTGGAATCGACAAACGGTGTAGACCCTGATCAGATTGCTCCTTCAGAAGCAGTCTGATCTAGGTCTACACTGTTCGCACATGTCATTTTGTCAGACACTCTGGTGTTCGAAATTTTAGGACATTTACCATATTCCTCATTTCATGTATATGATTATATGTACTTTACTGTATTATGACATAATTGTGTCAGTTTGGTCTAGCAACGTGAACTGATTTATCTTTCATTCATATTATTGGAGTGCATGTTCATTGGAGAAGTTATTGGCACATTACCCATTGGCTTAGTTTAACTTGCACAGTGATACTATCTCCATAACTTCAGATGAGGTGGTTGTTTAGGATATGTTTTTTTTTTTTATTTATGCACCTGAACATAGCTTATGGATACTTCCTGGAATTGACTTAAAGATGGAGGTGATTCCAGTGCAAATGAGAACCTACAAGATATGTTATGATGCAGAAATAACAAAACAATGATTATTTGAATACTCCTCTTATCTGAAACTTTGGAAATCATTTAGGCATAACCCCCAATGTCATTTGACCAGTGTTCCATAAAAAGAGATCTGTGCAGATGTACAATCTGCCTGCACATGCACACAGTCTGATCAGGCCATTTGCTTTTGATCAAAGGAAGCAGTAACCATGCCTTGTCCAGCCTAACAGTTAACATAATGGAAAGGCTGCATAGATCTGTTGACTGTTCCATGTCTTCACTGTCTTGGTACATGAGCAGCAACATGAGAAAAATGCCTTTATATAAACAAAGCCTGATCACTGCTGTGATCCAGACTGATTGGGTCTTTTCTGTCTAAATGTTCATAAGTTTCAAATCATTTCTTATGCAGGCAAAAAAATACCTCTTTAGTCTGCCCCAAATGCATAGGCTGATCAGGGCATTCATTGTCTGCATATGCAATAAGAACCATTTTCTATAGGACGACCTCTGTGGCGCATTCAGATACACATTTGACTGGTGATCAGGAGGTTGCAGGTTTGAACTTTGCTGAGTCTGACAACATTCTTTTGAGAAGATTGATCATGAAATAGTCTCTATGTTCATTCTCTCCCTTCCAGTGCTTGCATTAAGGGAGGACTTCCAAAAATCAATGCCAGGAAGTCTGGGACTCCCAGCTTTTAAAGATATTTAGTCATTTATAACAAAACTTTAGAATGAATTCATGTGTTATTTAGCTTAAGACTGGCGGTTTTACTCCATAAATGAGAGTTTAAGAATACTGAGGTTGAATTTCTGAAAGTGAGTGAAAAAATTGATCTCCATGACTTCCAGATATTGGAGCTAGGAAGCCCTGGGACTTCCTGATTTTGACAGTTAGTGCAAGCACTGTCCCTTCTGCTGCTTTAGTAGTGCAGCTGTCTGTTTCTGGCAGGAAAGTGCATGAGTTCTGGTCAACTGCTTCAAGGACTAAGCTTGCCTGGGAAAAGTGTGGTTAGGTAAACTGACTGTGCTCAACATGACCCCAATGGGTTGACCGGGCTGTAAAACCTGAACAAAAACAAACCTATACCCCTAATGTTAAATATTCATTTTTGGCTGTCTGGACCCCTAAGAAGAATTGTTAATCTTTATCCCTGTCTAGACTATCATTTATGCCTTTTTGGATAACTGGGAGGCTGTAGAAGGCATATGCAATCAGCAAAGACTCTTATCAGACTGTAGATGCACAGGCTGATCAGAGTCTTCACTGGCTTCACAAGTCTTATTGTAGTTTTTTCGTACCCTGGCTCATATATTCTGTGATTCTGTCTCCTTGACAAAAGCTTTAGAACTTTGTGTGTCTGTTTATACAGGATGCCATATAATAGCACCCTCTGACATGATGGATGGACGTATTGGTGCTATAAAGAAAATGCTTACAGAGAATGGTTATGGCAGTCGGGTGTCTGTGATGAGCTACAGTGCTAAATTTGCCTCCAGCTTTTATGGACCATTCAGGTATGTAAATACAATTTATGAGGGAAGAAATGTAGAAAGTGACAATGACTTCCAAGTTAAGCAGCCATCTTAATATGTCTTTTGCCATTTCACTGGCTTGAGGTTTGTACTGCTCTGTTTATGCAGATGTGTTTTAACACTTATGATGCTGAATAAAAATTTCAAGATGAAACATTTTGAAATATTTTTCTTATTTTTTTGCAGAAGATAGTCTTTAACATTTCATAGGCTTTAACATTTCATGCTGATTGTCTCCTAGAGAGAATTCATTTGAACTGTGAGAGCCTATTTTCTGCAAACAATGCCATCAGTTGGTTTTCTGCTGAAGTTGCATAATTAAATGTAGTAAAGGTTATCACCCTGCATCAATTACGTCTACAGTAAAATAGAAAGATTTAACACAAATTTAGAACTAAGGGACTGTATGGTTTTAAGTATATGAGCCATGCCATGAGGGAAGAGAGGGTATTTTTTGGTAATTTACAAACAGTGAGACTTCAGCTCAGCTAGTGAAGCAGCAGTCTGATACAGGCCTATATATCCGTTACTATATTTTACTGTATACAATGAGTCTGTAAGCAGACAGTGAAGGCCATGATTAGATGGTGCTGATTAAAAGGCTGATCTGGCCCCCAAGATACCTATATGTATTGTCAGCAACCCTTAGCAAACTGCAGGGATGTACAGATTGGTGTTGATCTTCACTGGTCATAGTTGGGAAACCAGCTTTTTCCATTGCAAAATGGCTTGCAGTTTTCCCTGTACTTTAGGAATGACCAAGAGCAGAAATTGGTCCATTATTTCTTAAGATAATCTTTTTTGCCTGGCTGCATTTTCTCCAATGCTATTCCAGTTTGCTTATCCCTTCAAAATAGAAGCTTTCTTCCTGGTTCCCCAGGTGCTCAACAAGAGCATCAATGACGGCTTCATTGCTTCAAAAAATTCCTACCACAAAGGTGAGTTTACAGATTTGGAAATAGACAAAAGCCCAAAGGGGCTATATCTGGAGAATAAGGAGGATGAAGAAGGACCCTAAAGCTGCCTGTTGTAATAGAATTCTTTCGGGTCATCTCTTCTTACAGAATAACTTTATGACTGCTCTACAACTTTATCCATTTTCTCAGTTTAACACACCCTTTCCCTGTTTGCAGCAAATTCCAACTGAAATCAATAGCTTTGACATTTTATTCTTTCTACCAAAGATGTTGAATGAGATGAAATATCAACTGATTGGGGTTTCATTTCAGTTTATTCATTCTACATTATAATGGGGCGAGAACTTAATCATACCTCTTATAATAATTCATAGCAAAAACCCCTTATTGCACTTTGCTTATTTGATGAAATTGGATATTTGATGTCTGCATATGTGGGGGTGGTCCGGTGGTGTGAAGGTATTGTGTGTCTTATGTCTCCGGGGCGTCCATCTGATATTGGCTTACAGTTGGGCAAGGACTGCTATCCTTGTAGCAGGTAAGGGTAGAGGGGGAATGTTTGTATGCCTTCTGTTTCTTCACTTTTATTCCTTTTCTTCTTTCTTCCCTGTCCCTCTCTTTCATCTCTTCTACTATCTCTTCTATCTCTTTTTCTCGCTTTGTCTGGGAGACAACACAAAATGACCCACAAGGGTTGACCTGTCGTTAAACCCCAACACAATCAATCAATGCCCTGAAGATAAGTTTCTCATGGCACAGCTCAAATATGAGCCAGCCCAAGACAAAACCTACAATAAGATCTGTGCGACCAGCAATGACTCAGATCAGCCTGCGCATCCCATTATGGGAAAGATTCTCGTTTATTCCCCTTTGGATAGCCTGGAGGCTGTAGAAGGCACATGTGATAAGCAAAGACTGATCAGACTCAGCAGGTGTGCAGGCTGATCTGTGTTTGCTGGTCACACAAGTCATATTGTAGGTTTTGTCATATAGTGGTTCATATCATTTTTGCAATGAGCTATGGCACAGCATTTCCTAAAAGATTGTGTGTGCACAAAGCAGACTCCCAGTAAAGACTCAGATCAGCCTGTGCACACATGAATTTCTATCCACAGTGTTTGCTAGGCATTCTGGGATAGCCAAGGATCCAAAGCATCGTCAGAGGGATAGCGAAGGCTCTGATCAGCCAGTCCAGGTGAACAGCAGCAGGCTGATCTAAGTTGCTGGGTGTGCATGCTATCTTGTAGGAAATGCTGTACCCAGGCTTAGATTAGGAATGACCTTGTCAAGTGAGTTCTAATGGTATTTCAGAACGTGGCTTTACCTTGGATAAATAAAAAAAAAATTCTCATTTGAATACTCTACTTAGTTGGAATTCTGTGAATGTAAACAAGTTAGTACTACCCCAGCAAACACAATGTCACCACAATGTCGTTACAATGTCGCTGCAACGTCACAACGTTTCAGTGATGTTGTAATGCCGTTGCTGTGATGTTTTGTGTTTACTGGGTTGATATGTTTGATCAATCATATTGTTTGTCTTCCAGAGATGCAGCGAAGTCAGCCCCTAGTTTTGGTGACAGAAAATGTTACCAGCTCCCACCAGGATCCATAGGACTAGCTGAAAGAGCTGTGGTAAGTATAATGTTGTTTCATTTCACATGTATTATTTTTTTTTAATGCTATGCTGGGTAAAGAATTCAGCATAAAATGTTTTGAAATATTTTTCCCAGAGAATAGGCTTTGAAAATTTCTGCAACTAGAAGCCTATTTTTTTGCGAAAAATAAGAAAAACATCATCAGTTTGTCATCTGCTCAATTTGCATGTGAAGAGAATGGTAAAGGTTACAGGAAAACCTGATTGGCGTGCATTGGCTGTTATCATGGAATGTGAGCAAGGAAGGCTTATATTGTCTTACTTATTCGGACAATCTGATCAGGCTTTTTGGAGACAGAATATACTAATAAAAGATGAAGGCCTTGATCAGACTTAGCAGATAGTCTTTGTATTCATACCGGTCATGCTGGGAAAAATTAAGCAGATGAAAATTAAGCAGTTTGAAATTTTATTTCCCAGCAAACAGGCTTTCACATTTCCTTGGAGACAATTTGCATGAAACGTCTGTTGCATTCTGTCTGACTTGGTGGTGCAGTTGGATGCGCATTCTTTCGTGGAGATTGATCATGAAATATTTTCTATGGTCATTCTCTCCCTTCTGCTGATTCGAGAAGGGCAGTTGTCAGTTTCTGGCAAAAGAATGTGCACAATACTGGTTAACCGCTTAGAGGACTAAGCCTGCCCAGTAAATGTGTGGTTAGGTAAACTGACTGAGCTTGACATGACTTCATTGGGTTGACTGGGCCGTAAAGCCTCAACACAAAAAAAAAACAACAAAACAAAACAATTGTTGCATTCTGGGGAATATAAGGAAAATACGTCATAATGTCGTCTGTTGAATTTTTTGCCCAGCATGCAACGTTAACTGTCTCTTCAGTCCTCACAGTTACTGGATACAGTATACCTGTATATCTAGATTGATCATGAAATATTTTCTACTGTCATTTTCTCCCTTCCGCTGATTCAAGAAGGGCAGTTGTCAGTTTCTGGCGAAAGAATGTGCACAATACTGGTTAACCACTTAGAGGACTAAGCCTGCCCAGTAAACGTGTGGTTAGGTAAACTGACCGCGCTCGACATGACCTCATTGGGTTGAGTGGGCTGTAAAACCTCAACACAAACAAATACCTGTGTATCTATGAAAGGAGAAAGCCTTGTGCAGATTTTTCAGCTGGTCTGTTTATTATAGTTTGGGAATTGGAGAGGAAAATTGATTATTGGGAAAGTAAAACTGATTGGATATTGATTGTACAGTCGGATATCCCATAATAATAGATAATTATAGTGTACGGGCCTTATGTTTCTGTATAACTTAGAATCAAGTACATGTACATATAATAGCCCAAATAGGTGAAGATATAGATTGTTTCAAGACAAAGCAGATGTTTGCAGCCATTTTTCTAGTCAATGAGTCTTCTATAATACTCTTAATTTGTTGTCTCATTATGTGACTTTTAGTCCATGTTTCTAAAAATAGAATTTCAAATAATCGATAGTGAAAAAAGTCAATTGGTAGCTGCCGATAGTAGGCTTATCCGATTAGTTTTTGATTATTTTGATTAATCACCACAACACTAATGTATTAACCCTTAAAGCACCAGTCACAGCTGCAGCATATGACATTTTGAAATATTTTCTTTTTTATTTTTCAAAAAAGATAAGTCTTAATATTTCATGTGAATCATCTGGCTATTGCTCTGAAAAAAAAAAAATAAATAAATAAAATGGTGTCTGCTACAAACTTTGCTTGGTGCTTTAAAGGTTAAAAGTGGTAATATAAAGCATTAATTTAACAATCTGTGGAAAATGAGATGTCTTATATAGTCCTTCTCTAGAAGGTATACTCTCTGTTTGCCATTCCTTTTGAACTGAGAAATGTCCGTCTTTGAAATAATGAATCTTACCAAAATAAAAGAGAATCCAGTAAAAGATATTAATCCTTGTCCTGCTGAACCCGGATATACCCTGCCTTTGCAAACAGTGTAGATCCAGATCAGTTGGCATCTGAAGAAGCCAACTGATCTGGATCTACACTGTTTGCTATTAAGTATGTGAATTTATAGCAACAATCTGGATCAAGTTATCTGATTGGCTGAAAGTTAGAAGTGGGCATGGCATCTTAATTTATAAATCAGCAGGGCAAGGGTTAAGTGAAATACTATAGTTACTCAATACTGTCCAGGCAGGTGAAAAGTGTAATCTGAGTTATGTTCTTTTAGGAATATATTTTTAATATTTAAATATGTTATATTTTAGGAAAGAGATGTGAAGGAAGGTGCAGATATCCTGATGGTTAAACCAGGACTGGCCTACTTAGATGTTGTCAAGTCAACTAAAACAAAGGTAAAAAGAGGAATTTGTCAAACCATTTCTTAGAAATGTTAGACCAACAGTTTGAAAATTCTGAGCTGTTGGTCATGAATAAAGAGGTTTGATTTTTTTTCCAGTATTAGTTCTTGGATGCTAAATTCTGATATTAAACCTCAGCTTTGAAAAAGTGATGATCATTGACTTGCATTTTATAGTCTTATTTCTTTTTGTTTTGTTATTTTAATCACGTGCATGTGTCTGTGAGCGTGTGTGTGTGCGTGTGTGTGTATTCTGTCTTTTTTTATGTATTATTATTATACCCCCCCCCAGCAGACGAAGTATGTCGAGGGGTATATAGTATTCGTCTTTCCGTCCGTCCGTCCATCCGTTCATCCGTGTGTGCGTCCGTACAAATGTTAACATTCTGCGTCAAAGTTTTGCTTGAAGTTTTTTCCTTTTGCGTATATTTTTGAAAGCTTACACTTTAGGATGTTGATGTGTGGTTAATGTTACTGCTAGATGATTACAGAATAGCTGACATCATTCTGCTTATGCTGCTGACCAAAGGTCAAGGTCACGGACTTGGGAAAATAGTGTGATATTTGCGTCAAAGTTTTACGTGAAGTTTTTGTCTTTTGCTTATAAGTCTGCAGCCACTGATCAAAAACTTTTCATATTTGGTATGGGGTACCTGGGAGAGTTCTCTTCCATTCTACATCTATGGACCCCTGGGTCATGCCACAGGGCAGGGCTAGAGGTCAAAATCTATATAAAATCAATAAAGTAGTATATTGCAGTTTGTTTATACAAACAACCTCTTATTAAAGAAGGATGGGCATCAGACATGTCTGTCACATTAGCATTCAGTGTAATAAGGTCAAGATCATTGTGACCTTATTTTCATGCTTCAGTGATTTTGATGTATTTTGAAGCCTATTTCATGGATTAATGCCTCAATAAAGTAGTATGTTGCAGTTTGTTTATATAAACAAGCAAAGAAGGATGGGCATCAGACATGTTTATCACATCAACATTCAGTGTAATAAAGTCAAGGTCATTGTGATCATATTTTCATGCTCAGGGATTTTGCCTTATGTCTTGAAGACTATTTCATGGATTAATGTGATACTTGGAATATTGGGTCTGTGTGACACCACGATTGGCAGCATAACAAATGTAGGTCACCTTGACCTATATTTCATGGTCCAGTAATTTTGCCGCATATCTTGAATGTTAATTGATGTATGAACATCATTGTGTGGGATTATGAATTAGTATGATCCAACAGTTGACCTAAAAGTAAATGTAGGTCACTGTTACCTATATTTCATGGTCAGTGATTTTATGTTACATCTTGAAGACAATTTGATGTATTACTATCATATTTTGGGATTATGTGACCTATATTTCATAGCCCTGTGATTTTGTCTTATATGTCCCACTGTTTGATACCTAAATGTCACATTTACATATAATGACACAGTGTGACCCAAACTTATAAAAATATAAATCAGTATGACCTAAATTTCATGGTCTAGTGATTTTGCTTAATATCTTTTAGATTATTTAATGGATTAACATCATAGTTGGTGTAACGAATCAGTGTGACCATCAGATTAATTTCTCAAGTATGTGTAGGTCAGTGACCTTTATTTTATGGCCCAGCAAATTTGCTTCATGTCTTGAAGACTATTTACTCCAGGAAAGTTGTACTTGGGATGATAGATCAGTGTCACTCAGAGACTGACATTGTAAACTATATCTTGCCTTATATCATTATCATTAACTTTAAAATATTTTATAATTAAGAAATGGTGCCGGCCGGGGTTATTTGTGACCCTCTGGGCACTTGCTCTAGTTATTATTACCTTTAGTGTTGAAAGCTTACCATATTTACTCAGATACCTGAACTCTGCCAATGTTCCTAAAATTTGATTGCTTGGTGTGCTGGCTGATTGACGAAGAGAGCAGGTCCTGGTCAAACTCCTTATAGAAGTTACAAGCAGCATCAGGGTTTATTTTGTTCATGTAGATACTAAGTATGTATCAAGTTTGCATATCAACCAAATTATTTTATTGCATCTGAACCACATTCTTTTATCATGTAAAGGGAACTTCATTGCCTCTACTATATACTTTTTCTGATTTCAGTACCCCACCCACCCTCTAGCTATTTACCAGGTATCAGGGGAATACGCTATGCTGTATCATGGGGCAAAGGCGGGTGCATTTGATCTGAAGACAACATTATTGGAAGTATTAGCAAGCATGAGGAGAGCAGGTATGTAATGTATCATATTTGACTAGCCCTGTGTAAAGGCAAATGTCACATACTTAGAAATTTAACTTTATAAAAGGTTTGGTTAAAGGTTATAATAGTTATATTGTACACTTTTTTCCTAAGTTTTATCCAGTATCTGTTTTAATAATTTATCATTTTCGATCTGTTAGTGGTTAAGGTTTATGAAACATAATTTTAATGTTCACAGAAAAAAAAAAAAATGCCATTCAGGTGAGCTATGCTGTCGTGTTGCTCTTTTCATTCTCTTACAATACTTTGATGTGTCAGTTAGGTGTTTGTACCCAGTATCAGTTACATCATACAGAATTGAGCTATACCATGTAATAATGTGTCTTTGAAGACTGTATTGGCAGCAAAGATTGGGATAAACATTCGCAGCCACACTATCTGATGAGGGCCAGCACAGTCCCCTTGGATAATCATAGCTCCAGATAAGACATTTTTTCCAACCAAAACAGTATTAATATTTTTATGCCCCCAACTTCGAAGAAGTTGGAGGGGCATATTGCTTCTGGATCGTTTGTCCGTTCATCCGTCCGTTACACTTTTTGTTGCATAGCATAACTTTTTGATACATGCATGCTAGGGTTTTGAAATTTCGTATGTGGATTCCTCATGAAAAAATAAGACACACATTTTTTTCTTATCAGGATTATGCCCCTTTCCTGAGTTATGGCCCTTTGAAAAAATTGAATGAAATCTTGTCAGCAAAATATCTAAAAAACTATTGAAGGTAGAGCTTGAAATTTAAGGAATAGCTTGGTAGAAAAAACTCTTTAGCCTGCTGACTAGAGGATATTGTTTTTAACCAATTGTGAAACTATTTCATTGATATTGATGTAGGTGGATTTGAATAAAGTGTGAACATTATGTCATTTAGCATTAACACCTACATAAAAGTACACTTTATATTTCAGGTTCTGACATTATAATTTCCTACTACACACCGCAGCTTCTAGACTGGTTATCATAACAAGGGACAAACACCATTTCCATAGCAACAGAAGAGCAAAACACAATGCATTTGAATTTTCCAGTTAGGTTTGATGATTCTCTGCATCACACAGCTGATGTTGAGTTTGTGAGATATAGTTTACTACTTGACCCTTCCATTCTTGAATTTGGACTTGTCCACTGATGCAAATAGGGGTTTCTGTATTAAATCAGAAACAGATTGGCAAACAGTGCAGATCCAGATGAGATGGCTTGTTACAAGCCATCTCATCTTGATCTACACTGTTTGCACATGAGCTGTCTCATCTGGATCTACACTGTTTGCACAGATATTGGTTTTGGTCTGCTGGGCCTAAAGGGTTGAGTAAATGTACTACATTTGAGAGCCCTCTATTTCAAATACCTTCGGAACAAGAAGATGGGTTTGAATAACACAGGTGCGTTGAATATACATGTTGAATTTGATAGAAATGTTAAGGAAGTGGAATAGAACTATTGTCTGTAATAGACAGTGATTTGGATAAGGCAGGGTTCTGATTACACAGGTTGTGTTTATGACTGGAGCTAGAGCACACAACAATATTCTGGAGAAGAACTAAATAAGCCTATGCTTCCATTCTAATCCTGATAAATTTACTTTGTTACATAGTATTGCTGTGTAATCCTGAATTTTAAATAAACTACATGTACATTCTGATACCCATAATGTATATTTTTATGGAGAACTGCAAAATTATTATCAAATGATTCTTCTTAACACCTCCTCTGCATGATTTTCCCTACATCCAGCAAGGTTATTCAGATATTATGTGTGCAGAAGGCAAAGAACTTGTCAGAATGCAGAGATATCATATCTCTAGACATGAAGAATAGTCAGATAAATAATTTTCTTATTCTTCAACATAATCTTCTGTTGAAGGTAGTTATTAGGATTGTCTGGGTGAGGCAAATTCAGTAAACTGAGGCAGTTTTAGTGAGTACTGGTAAAGTTTATGAGGAAAAGTAAGAAAACTACAAGTACTGCTGTTACTGGAACACACACACACACACACACACACACACACACACACACACACACAGAGAGCATCAAACCTAACATAAAGCATAAAGCAGGGTTTATGTCTCAGTTTTTCAACAATATAATGTAAGGATATATAATGTGTGTTGTGCCTTTTAGGCATTAGTTTATATGGTGCAGAATGATTGCAATATGAATGTTTTTTCGTTTTTTTTGGCCATCAAGGTCCAAAGCATAGCCTTTGCAAACACTGTAGATCCAAATGAGATGCTTGTAAAAGCTGGCGGCAGTGGCTCATTAGAATCTATGTTGTTTGTCATTATGTTAGTGATATTTGTCAAAAATAGTTTTAGTAACAGACATGACCAAATTGAAGGATAGAAGAGTTCATGTTTCTTATTTAGGTGTGATAATGTTAATCTGGGTCCAGTTATTCAAATCTTAACAAAGTTGTTAGCTAATGTGACTTTAAAATTTCTGTCTGGTAACATGGCAAATATACTACATGTACTCAGTTTGATATGGATCACGTTTTATGTATCAAATTTTGAAGTGCTAAGGTACAAATTCATGACAGATTTTGCACTCCGTATATTGAATATTATCTTTAGGGGCAGCTCAGTGCAACTCAGTCTTTAGGTGCATTTCAGTACTGACGAAAGTGCACACTTTTCACACTTTGCAAATGAACCCATGCACCTTCAAAATCTCGCGTAACACTGCATTCGAGCCAGAACATCAGAATTGTTAGTTTTCATTTTCTAAGCATGAAAAGGTTTTCATATGATTCCTGAAACCCTTAAATGCCTCGAGGACAATTCAGAAACTGTCAAAGTCCCGAAGAAATAAACCATGGGGTTGGAATGTTAGAATCTGGCGTCTCTCAAGGTTGTGTTGCTGGGATTCTGAATGTATCACAGAGTGTGGTACCATGAATGTGGAATGGTCATCTAACCCATGGAAATCCCTCACACAGACATGGCGGGGGTCGAGACAGGGCTACAACTCAACGTCAGGACCGGTTTTTGTTGATTCAATCTTGACGTCAACGGTTCCTGAACGCTACGAGCTTGAATAACGAGTTTAGAAACAGAACTGGAGTACACATTTCTACACAAACAGTCAGAAACAGACTCCATGAGTTCAGACTTAATGCCAGAAGACCCGCTGTACATGTCCAGTTGATGCAACAGCATGTGCAAGACCTGATAGACTTTGCCAGAATTCACGTCAGGTGGACAATTCGTGACTGGACACCAGTTCTTTTCACTGATGAGTCCAGATTCTGTCTAGACTTCACTGATAAACATCAGTTGCTATGGAGAATGTCCAAAGAGCAGTTTCATTACTTGAATGTGGCAGAACATGATCGCTATGGCAAGGGTTCAGTCATGGTTTGGGCAGGCATTAGTGTCAATGGAAAAACTGACCTGTATGTTGTTGAAAACGGAACGTTACCGGCAGTGAGGTACTGTAATGAGATTCTTGATCAGTTTGTGAGAACATATGTTGATGCTGTCAGTCTGGACTTTATTCTAATGGACAATAATGCCCGTCCCCACCATGCACACGTCACTGATGCCTATCTGGAATGCGAGACAATCGTGCGTATGGACTGGCCTGCTCAATCACCGGACTTGAATCCGATTGAGCATGTGTGGGACATGCTTCAGCATGCTGTTTCAGCCAGACCTGTGCAGCCAAGGACTTTACAGGAGCTCAAGGATGCATTGGGTGCTGAATGGAGACTCATTCCACAAAACCGGATACGGACTCTGATTACGAGCATGTGCAGGCGATGTCGTGCTGTAATTGATGCCAGTGGATGTCATACGCGTTATTAGGGAAGTTTGTCTCAACAAATTTAGAATTTTGTGAAAATTCAGTTGCCAAAAACCCTTAGTGCTACGGCACATTTTGGGGGTGCCCAGGCGTTTGCTGTTGCCGCGCTTGAATACACTGACATTTGACGAAATGAATCAATGGAATTAATGAAAGACCTGTTTTCTATCATTTTGTATCATTTGGATTCAGCTAATTTTGTATCAATTTTGGATTCAGCTAATTCATGTATCCAAAAATTATTTTGCATTAAGAAAGTGATCCCTATCAAACTTTGAGTAGTATACATAGATTTTTTTTTGCTGAAAAAAATGTGATTAGCTTATGCAGTGCAAAAGCTACTCACATTTTTGCAGCAAACATATCATTGTATTTGAAAATACCTTAGTTACAATAGTACAGATCCAGATCAGTTGGCTTCTCCAGAAGCCAAGTGATCTGGATCTAAGTTGGCTTCTTCAGGAGCCAAGTGATCTGGATCTAAGTTGGCTTCTTCAGGAGCCAAGTGATCTAGTTCTAAGTTGACTTTTTCAGGTGCCAAGTGATCTAGATCTAAGTTGGCTTCTTTAGAGGCCAAGTGATCTGGATCTACACTGTTGCAAAGGCAGGGCATATCTTGGTTCACCAAGACCAGGGCCAAGTTCTAGATAGCTCAGGGTCAAGTTGTTCAAAGCATTGTTAGCTTAACAAGCTTGTTAATGACAAACTTGTTAAGCTTAAAATGCTTTGAACAACTGGGCCCTGAGCTTTCTACAACTTAAACCTGGTCTTGCTGAACCAAGATATGCTCTGCCTTAGCAAACAGTGGAAATCCAGATCACTTGGCTTCTCAAGAAGCCAATTGATCTGGATCTATACTGTTTGTCATTAAACATGTGAATTTGTATCAAAAATCTGGATCAAATAATCTGATTGGCTGAAAATTGGAAGTTGGCTTGGTATCTTAATTTATTCAGCAAGGCAAGGGTCGTTTTAATCTCTGTCAGCCTAATGTAGATGACAATTCTCATGCAGTTGCACTTGCCGAGTTGAAATACTTAGCTAGTTTTCAGGGTAAAATATGAATTAATTAAAAACTAATCATGCCTACTTATTTCCACACTCAAAGTTAGGATTTATTTAAAAAGTGAATTTCCTTATTTTCAGAAATGACAGTTGTCATCTACTAATAGTCACCTGCAAGAGGGTAAAGATGCGCATATCTGTTGATAAGGTGCATTTTTCAACAAAAATTATTGATAGTTTTCTTATTTCTCCATGAATGCATACGTTGCGAATACTCACTAGAAGCACCAAACCATGGCCATGATTTAGATGAGTATTCACAACATACACTTTCATAGAGAAATAAGAAAAATATTGATTCTGGTACCCAAAATATTTATCTTGGTACCTGACCTATCTAGAGGTGTTAAGAATCTCAACTTTGTTTAGGTTAGGAAAACAATGCTAAAAAGCTGAATCTGACAACAAAAGGGTACTGCATATGTCAAGTCCTAGATTACCTGTGTATCCACACTGCTTGTTCAGGGACTTCATTTTCACTTATAGATTCAACAGTAAATGGTATTTCTGTAGGCTGTTTGGTTGCTTAGACTGGTTGGAGGTTTCACCGTTTGCATAAAGTGTTATGTTAATTTCCCTCACTACATGTACATTGAAGTGTCTCTAATTATTGAAAATTGGCCATTTGGTCAGAGAAAGTTCAAAGGAATGGATGTAATTGTGTACATAGTTGACTTAATGACAGCAAAAGTGTGTTTACAGAGCGTGTTGCTACTTTTATATGAGCCTCTCCAAATAGAAAAAAAAACAAAAAGCAAACAAAAAAATAAAAAAAAAATAAATAAATAAAAAATAAAAATAAATAAATAAAAAAAAAAACAAATGTAAAAAACAACAACAAATGAACATTAAAAAGCAACCTTGTGACATATGCAACCAGTGTAGATGCAGTTTAACCTGCAAATCAGCACAGGCTAATCACTGGATGCTAACATAATCTGTGGACTTTAAAAATTTATTTAAGCAAGAAGTGTGGATCCTGATCAGGCTGCAGAGAGTCCTAGACTGATCAGGACCTACACTGCTTGACTATGTCATAAGGTTGATTCTATATGGGAGGTGGGGGGGGGGGTCTCATATTTAATAAAGATATTTCATCAGTCTATGCATACATTTATGATTTGATTATTGTGCCATATTTTTTGTCTGGTATCTTTGAATCCACTGTGGTCCCTAGGTGGGGAAAAAGAAAAGAATATTGTGTATTCAGCATCTAGGATGATAATATAGAGCTCTAGATAAGAGTGATAATCAGGAAAATATTTTTCTTATCCCTCTCTAAAAGCATATGTTGTGTGTATTAATTAGAAGTGTCTCACAGAGGCACTTCTAACGAGTACCCACAACATATGCTTTTGTGGACATATAAGAAAAAGTATCGTACCAATAATGTTTGGTTGAACAAAGAACCTTATCTGGGGCTGTGTAATATATATGGGTATATGATGTCACTGCTTGGTGTCTTGCCTTAGCTGTGTTTCTTCATAACTGTAAGTACTAAAACATACGTATCTGTAAATATAGAGAGCATAATATAGATATGGGTGGCAAACAGTGTAGATTCTAATCTCAGTCTGCAGTATCTGATCTGGGTCTACACTGTTTGCTCAGGCCAGTCTGACCAAATACTTAGGGTGTATATGGTCCCCTATAGATGTTTGCATGGAGAGATTAGAAAAATGTCAGTGCTGTTGGAACAAAATTCTAATCTGGAATAGAATATCATGTTATTAACTAATTTTTCACAATTCAACGACATAGTTTCAAACTGACAGAAGGCAAGACATCAGCGTATGAATATACATGTAGTTCTTGTTGTTGTAACTCTTAATAGTTTACTTTTGTTAATGAAGGCTGTTTCAGGATTACAGCATGGGGATAGGTTGGTGCAAGGATTAATCCTGAAGAGGTTAAAAGTGGGCAAAGTTGTATTTTCTACCACATGCACACAGCAGACCAGACCAACATGTTTATCTGTGCAGTCATGTCAGGGTTTTTATTAGATCTCTGTATGAGCTGTAGTCTGAGAAAATGTACTTTCTGACATGTGCCACCCCCCTCCCAACCAGTGAAGATTCAGATCATCGGTGCAGTCTGATCTTAGTCTTCTGTCTATATGTAGAGGGCTTGCAACCTTGACTATCCCCAGATTGCTCAGTAACGACTGATCAGACTGGACAGATGAATAGGCTATCAGTCTTTGCTTGGATTACATGTTATAAGGTTTGTTTTCTCTTATTTTGGCTTGTATAACCAATTGTAGACTGAATGAAGTCCCCTGCACTGTATATTGGAAGAGTCCAATTTCAGTTTTAGGTGCCTTCAGCTGTGAAATTGAGATATTCCTAGAGAATAATGGCTAAACTAATTGCAAACAATGGAGACCCTGATCAGATGCTGCATTCTGCAGCATTTGATCTCGGTCCGCACTGTTTGCTTTTTACCCTTTTAAGGTTCTCCAGACTACAATGGGATAATGTAGGAATACAATGAAGGCCTTGGCCTAGATAATTAGGTTGATTTAGGCTTTTAGTGTTTATATGGGATAAAATATTAGTTTTCCCACTCTGAGACTGGGAAATGTTAGTGCCATGGGATCTTATGAAGTCAGTAATCAGAGACTTTAAAGTTACAGCTTTACCCAGTAGGCACTCAGCATTGAAACAAGGGCACACAACTTTGAAACAACATACATTCAACATTGATTCAACGTCAAGAGGCTGAATCATCATTGACTTGACATTGTTTTAACGTTGTGTGCCTGCTGGGCTAGGCTTTGATTTATAGATTGTCGAGGTGGTGCCCATTAACCATTTCAACCCTGGGTGTCTGACTTGGACTCTTCCATCTTTGAATTTGGACACTTCCATTGTTGCTGATAGGGATGTCAGTCATAAATAAAGAACTGAATGGTCATCAGGATCTACATTGTTTGCAAGAGTATCTGACTGTGTTGGATCTACAGGGCTGGAAGGGTTAACTGCACTTGACTGTCCCCTACTATTTCTTGCCACTCCTGGAATAGCCTTTTGCGGAAAGAATATATTTTTGTATTCTTTTGTAATTGATTTAATTTTATGAATTGAAGTGGTCTGTTGTAATATAAATATATCCCTGGTTTGGTTTGTTTGTGTTGTGGTTTTACGGCCCAGTCAACCCAATGGGGTCATGTCGAGCGCGGTCAGTTTACCTAACCACACATTTACTGGGCAGGCTTAGTCCTCTTAGCGGTTTACCAGTATTGTGCACATTCTTTCGCCAGAAACTGACAACTGCCCTTCTTGAATCAGCGGAAGGGAGAGAATGACCGTAGAAAATATTTCATGATCAATCTCCACGAAAGAATGTTGCCGACCTCAGCGGGGGTCGAACCCGCGACCTCCTGGTCTCCAGTCGGACGCGCATCCAACTGAGCCACCGAGGCCGGCTGGTTTGGTAAAGTGGGGGATAGGGGGCATACTGGATTTCCCCTGTCCGTCACTCCATGGTTCTGTCAATACAGTGGACAGAAGCAAGATGTTTTATAAAACTGGCATTATAATCATTTGTGTTTGCATACAGTTGAAGTGAGGATTATTCATTGTGAAATCTAGCATTCAGGATATTTGATGTTAGTTTGTACCTACAATATTCATGCTAAGCATTCTGGGTAAAGATTTCAGTAGATGACCTATTTTTTTTTCTTCAGAAAAAAGGGTATAATATTTCAGGCAATTCATCTCTTATAGAGACAATTTGCATGGAATGTCTAGCCCTATTTTATGAAGGAAAACAAATCTTTCTAGAAATACTTCGACATTTCTATATATTAGCACTCAAGGAAATGTCAAACCCTATTTTCTGGATTTGACATTTCATACAAATTGGCTCTTAGGGGAATGTTAAACCTTATTTTCTGAAGGAAAAATATAAATTAGTCACTGACTGAATTTTGCCTAGAGAGAGCTAAAGGTCCAAGACTAGACAGCATGGGTGCATATGTAGGTCAGGGCATTGATAGCTTTTTGTTAAGTGCCATAATTATCCTAAGTACTGGGACAGACATTCCTGATCAAACAGTGTAGACCCTGATCAGACACTGCAGAATGATCACGATCTACACTGCCACTCATCCAGCACTTTTTAGACACATCATCTGGTAGTGAAATATACTTTTTCAAATTTCAGGACAAGTATGGTAAGGACTTAAGGTGTCCCAATACTTGGGATAAATATGGTATGTATATTTTTTTCAGCAGTGAAATGACCTGTTGTGATAATGTCTTCCAGATGATTAATGTTTTCTTGTTTATGACAAGTTTATAGAAAAAGATTTATGTGTTATTTAAAAGATAATTCATATATTTTTATTTGATATTTTAATTAAGGGAATAATGTCAACAAGTAAGAAATATCCTGATAACTTCATAGCTCCAGATAAGAGTGGGTTCTAGGAAGATAATTTTCTTATTTCTCCTTGAAAATATACAGTGTGGGTACTTGGCCTCTGCAGGGTGCTTTTAATGAATACCCCCAGCATATGTTTTTTGTGCAAAAAATAAGGAAACTATCATTAGTTTATAGTTGAAAAAAAAGTACACAACCTCTTTATAACACGGTTCATTACAACACAGTTTTGGATTTTACACGGTTCAAAGATGGATCCCAAAAATGTATAGATTATATAGAAAAATGACCATAAATTGTCATTTTTCTATATAATTCTATATAATCCTTACATTTTTGTTTGGATATAACACAGTTTATGCTTTGGACCCCAACAGTAGTGTTATAAAGAGGTTGTGGAGTACCTGATCTGGAGCTATGTAGCTTATATCAGAAGCTGAGCAGTGTTGAACAAAAAAGACCCAAATGAAGCTGTGCCCTTTTTGCACCAAACTGCTCATCTTATGTTAGAAAGTTTTAATTTATGTATTAGTTTTATCAGGTAACACATTTAGGGCATTCCATTACCATGTTTACTGTAAGTATTTGGACTAACGTAGACTCAGATCAGAATGTAGCATCTTATCAAGGTTTACTGTGTTTGCCACTCATCCAGCAGGGTTAGACACATCAACAGGTAATAAGATAAAGTTGTTCAAATTTTAGGACAAGTATGCTGAGGAGTCCAGGTGCCCCAATACTGTTAAGGGTGAACCTAGTATCAGGTAATACATATAGGGCATTCCATTGTCATCACATGATGCAAAGTGCTTATTAGTCTTTTATATAGGTAGAACTAAAAGCCAAAACCATGGCAAACATTGATCAGACTGAGCAGATGTTTAGGCTAATTAGATGAACATGTAGCATAGGAGCAGCACTCAGTACACACTACACATGTGCATAATATGCATAACATGGTAAGACAAATACAGTAGAACCTCAATAATTCAAACTCCAATAATTCAAAATTCTCAATAATTCAAAATCATTTTGAAATCCCGACTTAAATATATGTATGCATTTTAACCCTCAATTATTCTAAGTCTCAATAATTCAAACAAAACTGTCTGGTCCCTTGGACTTTGAATTATCGAGAGTCCACTGTATTTGCAATAAAGAGACATCAACTACCATAAAATATTTTGCTTCTTCACCACAGGGGAAATAATCTGTCGCTTCCAAAATAGGGGCTCCTCTTAAAAGAAAGAATTGGCTCCCTCTAAGTGATACCAGGTAAAAATTTTCATGATTTTCCTGGGTGTGTGTAAAAAATGATTCCTTTCTTGCTACACCACTGTGTAGTGTCTGTACAGTGTGATTACAGAGTAATTGTTGTAGGCTATATGCATTACTTATAGTCTATAGCATAGCTTTAGATAAGAGAGGGTATCCATATAGTATTTTTCTTGCCGTATTTACTGTATGTATTTGGACAGACAGGCCTGAGTAAACAGTGTAGACGGAGATGAGATGTCACAGAGTATAGCATCTTATCAGTGTCTACACTTTAAGCCAGTCATCAAGCATGTTTTAGATGCAACATTGGGAGGTAAATCAAATTTGTTCAAATTTTGGATGAAGTGTGGTAAGGAGATGAGTTGTCCAAATACTTAAAGTTAATATGGTAGTTCTCCATGAAAACATACATGTATATTGTGGGTCCTCTTTAGAAGTTCCTCAATGAGGTGCTTCTGGTGAGAAGCACAAAATATGTTTTTGAGGAGAAATAAGTAAGCTACAGTCAAACCTGTCTTAAAGGCCACCTCTATGAAGCAATCACCTGTCTTAAAAGACCACTATTTTACATACCATTAAAGGTAAAAAAGTGGAAATTTACCTGTCTGGAGGAACCCTTTTTTGCATTCCCAAAGGTGCTGGCTTAGCACAGGTTCTGCTGTATTGATACTTTTTAGTTGAAAATAGCACCTTATCTGGAGGTTTGTATAATAATAGGCTGCATGGAAGAGATGGGTTCTTGGTATTCTGTCGATTCTGTATGGTCTATAGATGGTTCCTGCCAACAGGAAACGCTGATTAAACTGCATGGACTAGAATCCTGATTAGACTCTTGGCTGTTTGAACATGCCTTGATTTTGCTGTGGCTTGGCTTATACAGGATTGAGCAGTGATAGGACTGATGGAGTGATCAGATTAGGTCATTGTGCTTGCAGTAAATTAATACAAGAAAATTTACATATGGTTGTTAGTAAAAAATGAAGGCCCTAATCAGACTGTGTTAATGCACAGTTGATCTGGGCATTTTCCCCATTGGGCAGCTATTTTTTTTTTTTGGTCAGTAAATTACTTAAATGTTATAACATTTAGAAAAAATTGAAGTAAACTGAAATTTTAAGAAATGAATATATCTGGAAGGTTTCCTGCCATTTTCACAAGGGAGACCACTTTCGTGACTTCCTGTTTGCATTCCTGTATGCTAAGCTTTTTTTCAAAAGGGTCTTCTCTTAACCTTTAACGTGCCAATCACTACTGCAGCAGAAAACACTTTTAAATATATTTGTTTTATTTATTGTTTTAGAAAATAAGTCTTGACATTTCATGTGAATCATCTGTCAAGCAGACGATTGACTTCATGTGAATCGTCTGCAGACGATTGACATAAAATTTCAAGGCTTTTATAAGAAAAATGAAAAATTTTATAATGTCATCTGCTACAAACTTTGTTTGGTGCTTTAAGGGTTAAAGGAGAAAATTTGCTTCTCTTGGAAAAAAGTCTTTCCTTTCAGTGAAGCAACTTTTTTCAGAAGTGCACAAAATAATTTTGTTAGAGTTGCCTCCCTGAAAATGTATCAGTTACCCATAACTCAGTAATGACTTCAAATAGCTCTAGAAAATGTCTCTTCAAAAGAGAGGCTATATTTTGCATTGCAACTTTATTGTTGCTATTGTATTTCAGTAATCAAAACTAATGCAATATTTGTTAGGTATTACATTGCATTTAGAAGTTATGTTGTTATGTTGTTAATGAATCATTGTTGTTTATGCTTTAATAGTTAGCTTCTGAATGGGTATTAGCAGAGGCTGGTGTTGGTTGTGGTAGGGTCAGGGGAGGACGGGGGTCAGGAATAAAAAAAAAATATGAGCGCTTTTTGGTTAAAAAATTGCTGCGTTACATAGAACTAGTAAACCGTGAATACTTAATCTGCACATCTGTGTTTACTGGCAAGGGTCTGCACTGTTTATCTACACAATGTTCAGGCCCTGAAGTTATAAAACCTATTTCATGCTCAACTCAGCTGAGCATGAAATTTTTCCTGCTAATAAATCTCAAATTACTAACAAATGTAAATTCTTACTTGCTAAACATAGCTGAGCATGAAAATTTCTCTGCTAATAAATATGAAAATGCCAACTATTGTTGGCATTTCCATATTTATTAGCAGAGAAACTTTCATGCTCAGCTGAGTTATAAACTTGGGGCCAGGTATTATATATTACATGTAAGTATTCGAATAGATGGGTTTGAGCATCCAGTAAAGGCCAAGGTCAGGCACCACAGAATGTGCCATTGGTAATACTGGGTTTCCTATAGTAGACACAGCTGTAGAATGGGATTGATTTGTGAGTTTTCGTTCTTGTGAAATTGCATGAGAAATTATATCTGGGAGCTTTAAAATGTGCAGAATTACAAGTTGTTTTTAAAATGTCACTTAAAATTGTATTTAGTCACTCAGAATTTTTGAGTATTTTAAGGACAGTCTGTAATGGTTGTGAATATCTGTAAGAAATTGTTTTGCAGATAAGCACATTTATTACAACATACAAATTCATAGATATAAACATACCAGTGTTTCATGTGTTTGTTTTTTGTGTTAATACAGTATGATAGAATATGTTTTTGTTCTGCTGATAGTTATTTTTTTATCGATCTATGTCATATAAATGTATACGAATTTAAGCAACTATACATTTTGGCATTATTGATATCCTCATATGTATTTTGTCCCATTATCAATCATATTTTCTTTGGTATTATTTTTACCATTTGTTTTTTAAAGTTAATATTGGACCATAAAATTGGAAGCATTTGTGGTACTGTGGTGCTGCTTTGTTATCTTTTTTGGGGATGAATCATTTTATATGCATATCTCCAGATAAAATACCTTTTTGCAACTGAAAAGTACTGATATTTTTCTCATTCCCTCAAAAACAAACGGAAAACAACATACGGTACACATTAGAAGCACATTTTCAAGGCACTAATGAGTATCCACAGCATTTTTTTTTTTTTTTTTTTGTTTTGTGGCAAAATGAAAATATTATGTGTATTCCACAGAGGCTCACATGCATTTGAACTTGACTAACTAAATGACAAGTAATGAAGGGTTGGATGTATGAATCCAGTCTGGTTCTGAATAGCTACCGTGTGATGTAAGAAAAGTTTGCTTATGCCCATCTCAGATCTCCAAGTACTGGAAAATGTTTTCTTGAAATTGGTTGAAAATTGCAAATAAAGAATAGTTGTATCCGACAATTTCCCTGGTAAATTGTACAGTTTTTCCCTGGTGAATTGTACAGTATTTCCCTGGTGAATTGTACAGTATTTCCCTGGTGAATTGTACAGTATTTTATTATGATTTATATTTGGAGTGTGTTTGACATACAATTGTATATAGCTGTTTGTTTTTATGTAGTTAAAAGGGAATAAAGTTATTGCCTTGACTGTCCATATGTCTGCTGATTTGAGGGAAATGGATAAACCTTCAAAGGAAATTACAGATATGAAAATAGTTATCCACATGTGTGTGTGTGTGTGTGTGTGTGTGTGTGTGTGTGTGTGTGTGTGTGTGTGTGTGTGAAGGGGGTGGGGGCACTCTTAAAGGAAAGAATTTGCTCCTGGGAGCAAATGCTTTCCTTTAAGAGTAGCCCACAGTTTCCAGTTTTGAAATGTCTTTCCTTAAGATAAGCCCCCACCCCTCTTCACACACACACACACACACACACACACACACACACACACACACACACACACACACACACACACACACACACACACACACACACAGAGTGTTTCCAGTTTTGAAATGATTTAAGTGTTAGGGAACTAATTTCAAGTATTACAGAACTAACTTCAATCTCATGGGAGCAAATTCTTTTCTTTAAGAGAAGCCCACTGTCTCCAATTTTGAAATGACTCAAGATGCAGAAGTTTTTTCCCTTTGAACTAAGGGAGAAAATTCTTAACCCTTGTCCTGCTTACCTGGATATAGCCTGCCTTTGCAAACAGTGTAGATCCAGATCAGTTTGCTTCTGCAGACACCAGCTGATCTGGATCTGCACTGTTTGTCATTCAGTATGTGAATTGATATCAACAATTGAGATTAAGTAATCTGATTGTGAAAATTAGAAGTGGGCATGGCATCTTAATTCCCTGTAACACCTTGTGAATTATTGCCTGTGTTGGTCAGTTAGAAATCTTAATATAACCAAATTGATTAGTTGCAACTGCGTTTATTAGATAACATGTTTTGAAAAATATTTTTGTAGGGATATAAAAAGGGTTATGTTTTTATCATTAGCAATAATAACAATGGGGTAATACATGTATATCCAATTTTTCTCAGGTAATAATGCATGACAATTCAGTTAAATGATCTTTTAGTGGAATGAAATATCAAACTTTATTTTTAGGACAGAATAAGTGTGATATGAGCTGAATTTACTGTCAGTGTGTTCAAGGTGAAGTTTGAGCATTTTTTTTTTATTTCTTTAACAATTATGAAAGGGGACAAGATTCACTTGGTAGATATTTTACCATTTCCACCATTGGGGACAACTTCCATGACATTCAGGGCCCAGCTGTTCAAAGCTAACAACATCGTTAGCAACCGATTTGTTAAAATTTACATTGAGTGATACGCAAATATGCTGAAATTTTTTGTTGAAAAAATATGAGTAGCTACTCACATTTTTTCAGCAAAAAATATCAGAATATTGTATATTGAATCTGCCAAAACAGTTAACGAAATGACCCTTAACGAAGCTAAAGACACTTTGAACAACTGGGCCCTGTTTGCTTTCCAGCTTACTAAGTCCCTTCTGTAAAGGAGTCTACTCAAAAGGGAAAGAATTTCCTCCCAATGGGTGGGGGTTGTTCGGAGGGGGAGGTGGAGGGTGGGGGGGAGGGGGGGGGAGTGGAAAGGGGGAGGGGAATGTGGTGGAAGAGCAAATTCTTTTTGTTTAGATCAGAAAGAGACAAAAACCATTTTGACATAGTTGTGTCTCCTGTAAGTGCATATATCGGTTTCCGTTATTCTGATATGTAATGGCTATTTCCTTTATATGTTACTGTTACATAGAAAAAGTATACTATAAAATCCAATTTGTGTCAGTTTAAATATTTTGCTCCTAAAGTGCATTTGTTGGGTAAATAACTATATTTTACTGTAAGTAATAAGATAGCTAATCCTGAGCAAACTGTTTAGACCCAGATCAGAAGCTGCAGATATGATCAATGTCTGCACAGCCTTCCATCCAGCAATTTTAATAAGGAGTTCAGTTATGTTAATATTTACGGTAAATACATTATGTCCTGTGGCAAGTGTAATTTAAAGGGAAAATGGGATACACTTATTGTTTATAGAAATTTATAGAAAGTAGGGCATTCCAGTTGAGTTTAGATCCTATGACAAGTTTTGGTAAAAATATTAAAAAAAATATTATGCAGCAATATTAACTAGTTATTTGCTAAAAGTTAACACACACACACACACACACACACACACACACACACAAAGAGAGAGAGAGAGAGAGAGATCTTGTAGGCTCACACAGGGGGAGGAGAGATCAAATAGTATCTCGTTTTGCAAATTTCTCTCTGGTTAAACAGTAAAAGTAAACATGAATGAAACCGAGTGAATATTAAATTAAAGAAAAAAAAATGTATGTATCAATGGTGTTATCTCTTTAATTGCAGATATTACCATATTAACCCTAAATATTAGGAAACCTGAGCTACTTGTCATTCTTGTCCTACAATTTAAATGTCCATTTTACAACTTGGTGAGATGTCTGAAACTTGTTGGACAAGTGACATTGTATATATTGACCAGATGCTACATTCTTCTATAGCATCTGATCTTGGTCTACAGTGTCGCTGAGGCCTTTCTGTCCAAATAATTAGGGTAAACATGGTAAATATTAAATTCTAACAAAAAGATTGAATAAAATTATAATCAGATATTACTTTCTTTGTTTCTTTGTAACACAATAGTAAAGAAGACGCCCTGAAAGATCCGCAATAACAGAAGATTGCCTACTAATGACTCTGAGAGGAAGAGAAACCAAACTATGGTGGGCATCATATGGGTTACAAAACAATGAATAGCAAAGCAGCCATCTCCATATTCCCCAACAAGGTAATCATGTCAGATAGGACCCACCAAAACACAAAAATAAAACAACAAATAGGACAAAAAATAGAAGGAACCCCACAGCAAGATGCGCAAGGCCCTATAAAGAAGGAACAACACTAGAAACCATTTTATTTACACAGTTTTGAGAAGTTGGTTTGATCCCTTCTGGGAATTACCTGGCAAAATGATCTTGTACAAAGTCAGGACAAGTGTTAGTATTTCAGTGAACTTTTTTCAGCCCTGAGTTTCTAGGGTGCTCTCTTCCATTTTTGAATTTCACTCAACCAGTGTTTGTCAAAATAGGAACAAAAAGCAAAATTAAAAAAAAAAAAAAACGAAAAAAAAAACACAAAAAAAACAACAACAAAAAAACAACAACAAACAAACAAAAAACAACAAAAACAACAAAACAGCAATAAAAACAATAAAAAAACAACAAGAGGCTCATGGGCCAGGATTCGCTCACCTGAGCCATTGCATATCTGCAGCATTCAGATATGCCATGCAACATTCGTCCAGTGTTGGGACAGCAACTAAGATACCAATCTAACTGCCGTAAAATGGTCAAAGGTCTGGTGTCAGAGAAGAAGATGTTTATAGATCACATAATTTTTCTACAGAGGTAAGGGCAGATAACCAATTTTGATTGTAAGTAAAAGATTTTATTACTTTAATCATTAAATACATTGAGAAAATGATTTAATATCGACCCCATATAAATGCCATAAAAGGTCAAAGATCATCCTAGGATCAGCATTTTAACAATTTTGGTACACATTGAGTTCCCGATACTATACGCCAAGATTCAGCTTTAAATCTTGGTTCTGAAGAAGAGTTATAAGTGTTTGTTTTTTACCATATATGGGCATGGTAGTCATCTTGTTCAGTAGTAGTAATTTGAACAAATTGTCAATACCACATTAACAAAAGACCCCATGTGAAATCAGGTGAAACTTTGTCAAGGGGTGTCAGAGAAGAAGCCATTTAAAGATTTTATGTATATAGCCCAGGGTAAAGGCCAGAAAACCCCAGAGTACAAATTTTGATTGCAACTAAAAAAAGGTAAGAGAAAAGTCCAGGGAGTGCCACAATCACAAACCGCAGCCCTTCCCAGACACCAAAAGGAAGAGGAAACCGACAAATCCAGACAAGCACAAATCGAACAAACGTACGAAAAGCACTAAGATTAGCTCTCTCTTCCCCAAGCAAGGTAATCGCAATGCTAAAAGGACTGAAAGAACACAAGAACAAAATGACACAAGGTAAGACATAAAACAAATCGCCTCGTAGAATAAACCACAAAGCAACAAAGAGTATGACTAACACCAGGACCACTGCCTTAGAACTGTCAGTAGAGTAAACCACCGGGAGGTTTAAAGCACTTCTACAGCTAGCCAACTTCACCCTGGGTCCCGATGCTACTCTTTATACCGAAATGCATAAAAAATCGGTTTGCATAAAGGCTCCCAACTCAGTCAATGCATCAAAGTGAAAACATAACAAGAGGCCCACTGGCCACAGGTTGCTCACCTGGGTGACATTATATTGACATAGCCACTGCAGATATGCAAATATTATGCAACATTTTTCCAATCCTGTCATCGCAACTAATGAAAAGATCATTTAAGCAGGTCTTAATTTTGAAGAAGAATATAATATGACATGACAGTCAATGGAGCATGATCATTTGAACAAACTCTCAATCACATTTCAGCTGTAGGATCAATGCGAAATTTGGTGGCAAATGGCTAAGTGGTTTCTGAAGAATCACGATTTTATATATGTAAACAGCTCAGTGGCAGGGATATATAATAAACATAAACAAGATGGCAGCCATCTTGGATTTCCAATCAGAATGATTTTATCTACTGTTGATCTACAAGTCACCTCAATGCTTCCAATGAACTTTGAGTCAGTTGCCCTTTCGGTTCAGGAGAAAAAGTTCAAAACAGATTTTCAAGATGGCAGCAATGTGGGATTTCCTATCGCAAAGATTTGAGCTATTTTTTTTTTATCTACAAGTCACCCCGATGCTTCCTACCAAGTTTCGAGTCAATTGGCCTTTCAGTTCAGAAGAAGAAGGGAAAAATAGATTTTTAAGATGGTCGCCATCTTGGATTTCCAGTTCGAACGATTTTAGCTATTTTTTTATATCTACAAGTCATCCCGATGCTTCCTACCAATTTTCAAATCAACTGGGCCTTTGGTTCAGAGAAAAAAGCGAAAAAAAGAGTTTCAAGATGGCTGCAATGGTGGCCATCTTGGATTTCCGATCCAAACAATTTAAGCTATTTTAGATCTACAAGTCTCCCCAATGCTCCCTACCAAGTTTCAAGTCAAATGGCCTTTCACTTCAGGAGAAGAAGCGAAAAATAGATTTTCAAGATGGCTGTCGTGGCAGCCATCTTGTATTTCTGATAGGGACGATTTTAGCTATTTTTGATCTACAGGTCATATTGATGCTTCCTACTTAGTTTAAAGTCAATGAGCCTTTTGGTTCAGGAGAAGAAATGAAAAATAGATTTTCAAGATGGCCACCATGGAGTTCCAATCGGAAAGATTTTAGCTATTTTGATCTATGAGTCACCACGATGCTTCCTACCAAGTTTCAAGTCAATTAGCTTTTGGGTTTAGGAGGAGAAGCGAAAAAAAGATTTTCAAAATGGCCGCCATGGCGGCCAACGGATTTCCGATCAGCACGATTTTAGCTATTTTTGATCTACAAATCACCCTGATGCTTCCTACCAAGTTTGGAGTCAATTAGCCTTTCGGCTCAGGAAATGAAGTGAAAAATAGATTTTCAAGATGGCGGCCATGGTCATGATAAAAAAATTAGCTATTTTTGATCTACAAGTCACTCCGATGCTTCCTACCAAGTTCCAAGTCAATTGGCATTTGGGTTTAGGAGAAGAAGCGAAAAAAAATTTTTCAAGATGGCCGCCATTTTGGATTTACAATCAGCACGATTTTAGCTATTTTTGATCTACAAGTCACCCCAATGCTTCCTACTAAATTTAGAGTCAACTGGCCTTTCGGTTCAGGAGAAGAAGCGAAAAATAGATTTTCAAGATAGCTGCCATGGCGGCCATTTTGGTTTTCCAATCGGAACGATTTTAGCTACTTTTGATCTACAAGTCACCCTGATGCTTCCTACTAAGTTTCTAGTCAATTGACTTTTGGGTTTAGGAGAAGAGGCGAAAAATATATTTTCCAGATGGCCACCATGGCGGCCATCTTGGATTTACTATCGGCACGATTTTAGCTTTTTTTGATCTGCAAGACACCCCAATGCTTCCTACCAAGTTTCGAGCCAACTGGCCTTTCGGTTCAGGAGAAGAAGCTAAAAATAGATTTTCAAGATGGCTGCCATGGCGGCCACCTTGGATTTCCGATCGGAACGATTTTAGCTATTTTTGGATCTACAAGTCACCCCGATGCTTCCTACTTAGTTTGAAGCCAATTGGCTTTTGGGTTTAGGAGAAGAAGCGAAAAAAAGATTTTCAAAATGGCTGCCATGGCGGCCATTTTGGATTTCGGATCGGAACGATTATAGCTATTTTTGATCTACAAGTCACCCCGATGCTTCCTAGCAAGTTTGGAGTCAATTGGCCTTTCGGTTCAGGAGAAGAAGCAAATAATAGATTTTCAAGATGGCGGCCATCTTGGATTTCCGATCGGAACGATTTTAGCTATTTTTGATCTACAAGTCACCCCGATGCTTCTTACCAAGTATCCAGTCAAATGGCCAAAGGTGTGGGAGGAGTAGGCTTTTAAAATAATTGTTGACGCCGCACGACGGACGACGCACGACGGACGACGGACATTGCCTGACCGCAATAGCTCACCATGAGCACTTCGTGCTCAGGTGAGCTAAAAATCAAATTAATCACTTTAATAAACAAAGACGAGTACTCATGGCTATTTCTACTGTATGCCAGAGTAAATGAAAACCAAAAGTTGAACCACGGCGGGCCAAGCCAAAGACATATCGTGAAGCCCCAACCCACTGGTTAAAGTTTTACGAAGAGGCCGTCACTGAGTCTGACGAAAATGTTTTTCTGCTTTAATTATACAATGTAAGTTTCAGCCATACGTCTTTTATAAATTTTGAGAAAAGTTTTTTCAAGAAATGTTAGGGGAAGTACAAATGTATGGGGACGCAAATTTAACCATGCCGTAAAAAGGACAAGTATCATCTTAGGATCGTCTTTTGAACAAACATGGCAGACCTTGAGTCCCCGATACTATATACCAAGATTCAGTCGCACTGCTTTCTTGGTTCTGGAAAAGAAGATTTTTAAGTTTTTTTTTTTTTTTTACCATTATGGGCATTTCAGAACCATTTGAACAAACTGTCAATTTCCCTTCGACAGAAGGCCCTACGGTGAAAACTGGTCAAGTAGTTTCAGAGAAGACGTTTAAAAACTATACGATTTTAAACATGTATAAAGCCCAGAGGCAAGGGCAGATAATCCCCGGGTGACAAAAGTTTGATTATTACTAAATGTTTCACTTCTTGTATTGTAAGTTTCAGCCATCAGTCTTGAATACATTTTGCGAAGATGAAATTTACAATATTTTCCCCAAACAAATATAAGGGGAACTCAAATTTGACCTTGCCCTAAAAAGGCCAAAGGTCAACCTACGATCATTTGGACAAATTTGGTAGATCTTGAATCCCTAATTCTATATACCAAGATTCAACCTAAAATACATGCTGTTTCTGGAGAAGAATATTTCAAAGTGTGGGCATGGCAGCCTTCTTGTTCAGTGGTGTGGAACCTTTGAACAAATTTACGACACCCCTTCGACAGAAGGTCTCATGTAAAATCTGATTGGTCAAAGGGGTTCAGAGAAGGAGATGTTTAAAGATTAGACGATTTTATACATGTATAAAATGAAATAATCATTAAGCTTACATGTACTTTCAGACCTCGAGCTGTATATTATTGTTCATTGATATAATTGTGGAATAGATTCTAAAATAAATGACCTCTGAGAGCAATGAATACACTCACAAAACATAAAACAGCCGAAGCGTCAAGTTTTCTGGGCCAGGGCCCAGTTGTTCAAAGCATTGTTAGCTTAGCGAGTTCGGTAGTGGTCAAAATTTTAACTGATTTAGTAAGTACAAGGTCTAATTCACAGGTATTTTTGTTGAAAAAAAATGAAATGCAAAAGCTACTCACATTTTTCAGCAAAAATATTAGCATATACGCCATATCTAATGATCAAACTTTTAACAATACGTTAACTAAAGGCACCATTAGTTTTGAACAACTGGGCCCAGACTAGCTAGTTTGACTTCTGAATTAAAAAATACGACAGCAAACACACAGCGTCATAAAAAAAATCATTCCGAAATTGCTGCGACGTCATGGTGTCGCAGTGACATTGGAACAGCGAACGTGGACAATACTGATTTTCAGAACAATTAAAACGATTGTCAGTCATTACAACAACAAAATTACAACATGAACGTTATTCGGCAAACTGCATACATGGTTGGTGACCCAATCATGGTTGATGGCTAAATTACTTCACTCTTTAATTGCACGACGGTAAACCGGGTCTCAAACTGAACGACTGCTCTTTACACAATTTGTTTCAGAAGGCTTGCGCCTGACTATTGCTGTCTGTTGTCCGGCCGATTATGGTCCAAGTTCTGATTTTATTCTGATCTTTAAGCCTACTGCTTTGTTTTATTGCAGTCTGTGAATTAACCCATTGCAGACTGAATGAACTCCCCCACACTGCGTATTGGAAGATTCTTATTTCGATTTTAGATACGCCAGGCTATATAGCCCAGTTTTAAGAGAAGATAACCCTCGGGGACAAACTTTTGATGGTGACTAAAAAGTTTCCCTAGTTTGATCGTACATTGTAAGTTTGAGCTATTAGTCTTTAATTCATTTTAAGAAAATGATTTTTTTCAACATTTCCCCCATACAAATTCATGGGGAAGCAAATTTGACCTTGCCGTAAAAAGTCAAAGGTCAACCTACGATCATTGAACAAATCTGGTAGACCTTGAGTACCCGATGCTATGTACCAAGGACGGACGAAGTACAGACGGCAAGTGATCACAGTAGCTCATCCTGAGCCTTTGGTTCAGGTGAGCTAAATACAAACAACAGAATGACAAACAGTGCACATCATATGAAATGGCTTGTTATGAGCCATCTCGACCAGACTTGCGCTGTTAAGGAATCTGATTTAGTGTGCAAAGCAGAAAAAGGTACCCCTTAAAGCGCGAAACAAAATTTTAGCAGGCAATCTGATATTTTTCTTATATTTTTTTCACAGAAAATAAGACTTAGCATTTCATATGAATCGTCTACCAGATACAAGATTCAACCGCAGTATCAAACCTTAATTTCTAGGAAAATACTAAAACAATCAAAACGTCATCTGCTGTAGTAGTGATTAAGATAATTAATATTACAGGGCCATCAAAGAGTACATCAAAGAAATGAAAACAACAGACTCGCTTTGATAGAATCGATGCGTAATGCGACGCTGCACACGTTCTTTGGCCACGAGTTGAGCAGAACTGTTTTCTGTACAACTGGAATAATGGACTCAATGGACCCAAAGGATCGAATAATATGACCTGCTCTTTGATGAAATAAGTAGGAGTAGACGTTTTACGGCACCACAGGATACTTTACACTAGATGTGGTGAAGTCAAATGAAGACAAAGAGGCAAAAAGAAACAAACAAAAACCCTGGACGGTTTTGATATTTGTTTTATCATACCTATACATATAACGTCAGATAAATGCTTTATTTTATCCTACAAAGACAGCTGTAGACATGCATGACTCACAACACGCCGTTCTTGTTTCTGTTGGATATCGAGAGCAATAGCTAGCATGGCAATTGCCAACTTTGTCACCGTACTCACACCCTACAATTTAAGAAGAAACAAAAATATTTCATTTGAATCGTTGCAGAATGAGTGAACAATGCATTTAGGGATGGTTAAGATCAGCCTGTGCAACAACACTGATCGATCAGTGTCTTCGTTTTAACCCACTGGGTATAATGTTCTGCATATTTAGTAGGCGAAGACCACAATTAGAGTTCCCGGATGTGCAGAATGATCTACACCATTTTCAGTGTTTTCTGACGTTCAGGTTATTGTTTATATTGGTGTGTGCTGGTACTGAGCTTTCGGTTTTCCTTTCCCCACATTTAACACTTTCAGCTCTGCAGATCAAAGCAATACCTATGCAGACAGTGTAGATCCAGATGAGATGGCTCGTAACGAGCCATCTCATCAGGATTTACACTGTTTACCATTATATTATTTATTTTATACTGAAACCCCTATTTGCATCAATGGACATGTCCAAATTTAAGAACGGAAGAGTCCACCTCTGAAACTCTGGACTGAAAGGGTTAACTTACTGGTACTATGCTTACAGTTTTCCTTTTTTTGATTTTTTTTTACATATGAATTGTATTGTTTACGAAAAAAATGGTTTTCAGAATTCGACCAAGAACTACTGGTTCTTTTACTTCTATCTCTGGTCAACTTATGGATCTACATATAAATACAAGAATTACTTAAAACAAATGATAGATAAAATTTATCCTTAAAGATATTCAACTAAACAAAGGCAATATATCTCTGATACCGAAACCTCGTTTCTGGATTTAAATACCAAAAGATGACTGATTTCGATATTGTTAATTTTCCGCTTTTCGATGGCGACGTCCTTTACGCTACATCCTTTGCTATGCTTCTCAGCTGATCATTTTGCTTGAGAACCTAGTCAAAACCCGCGACTTTGATAACAGAAATTAACTGCTAAACGCCTTAAACAGGTATCGGTATCATAAAGTGCAAAATGCATTTTCTAGATTTTATCCAAATACATTGTATAACATAGGTTTGAAAACGCTTATGCAGGACAATCTATCGAAACCGAATTTTGTGTGACTTGGTCTATATATTTTGATGATCCTAATTTTCCGGAACAATTAAAAAGATCGTCACTTGATGCAAAATAACAGGTGACCGGTAAATTTCTACGGCAAACAACATGTATGATATGAATGGCAACATTAGTCTCTTCTTTAATTCCATGGCGCTGCTGTTTTGTCTTTGCTTATCCTAATCTCACCTCCTTTCGGTATTTCGTGGTTGTACCTTGTCCTGGGTAACTTCATTTATATGTTTGATTTGTGATTCAGAGCCACCTTTTATCTATGCGTTTAGTTGTAATATTCTTAGATTGCCTAATAGTATGAAGCTGTAAAGCCTACAGAAAGACCTACCTAATGTGTAAAGTGATAAGTATACACGAAATAAACGAATTCACCACGATATTGCACTTTGTAGAACGTTCCCTTTTGTAGGCAGGGGGGTTGTAGGTACGATCCCCGATACAGAAAAAGACATGTAGACAGAAAAATAAATGTAAGGAAATCATAGGTATTTATATATGGAACGGTATGCATGGTATAGATAAGAACTTATATAAACTCAAATAACTCAAACCAAGTGCCCAAAGCTATTCAAAGGCTGTAATTATTCCGAACCATTCACATTACGTCGTACAGTTAGTTTGGGCCAGGAAATCAGCGAAATAATCATTAAGCTTACATGTACTTTCAGACCTAGAGTTTTATATTATTGTTCATTGATATAATTGTGGAATAGATTCTAAAATAAATGACCTCTGAGAGTAATGAATACACTCACAAAACTGAAAACAGCCGAAGCGTCAAGTTTTCTGGGCCAGGGCCCAGTTGTTCAAAGCATTGTTAGCTTAAAGAGTTCGGTAGTAGTCAAAATTTTAACTGATTTAGTAAGTACAAGATCTAATTCACAGGTATTTTTGTTGAAAAAAAAAAAATGAAATGCAAAAGCTACTCACATTTTTCAGCAAAAATATTAGCATATACGCCATATCTAATGATCAAAGTTTTAACAATACGTTAACTAAAGGCACCATTAGTTTTGAACAACTGGGCCCAGACTAGCTAGTTTGACTTCTGAATTAAAAAATACGACAGCAAACACACAGCGTCATAAAAAAATTCATTCCGAAATTGCTGCGACGTCATGGTGTCGCAGTGTTATTGGAAAGCGACCGTGGACAATACTGATGTTTCAGAACAATTAAAACGATTGTCAGTCATTACAACAACAAAATTACAACATGAACGTTATTTGGCAAACTGCATACATGGTTGGTGACTCAGTCATGATTGATGGCTAAATTGCTTCACTCTTTAATTGCACGACGGTAAACCGGGTCTCAAATAGAACGACAGCTCTTTACACAATTTGTTTCAGAAGACTTGCGCCTGACTATTGCTGTCTGTTGTCCGGCCGATTATGGTCCAAGTTCTGATTTTATTCTGATCTTTAAGCCCACTGCTTTGTTTTATTGCAGTCTGTGAATTAACCCATTGCAGACTGAATGAACTCCCCCACACTGCATATTGGAAGATTCTTATTTCGATTTTAGATATGCCAGGCTATGTGATTTAGATATTCCGACAGAAAAATGGTTGAATTCTTTCCGTGCCTCCGCAAAGCTGTGCTTCTTGATTGTGTCCTTCCTTGGGTAACACATTTATACTATTACTGGGACACACAAAAAAAAAAAAAAAAAAAAAATATAAATAAATAAAATAAAATAAATAAATAAATAAGTAGTAAATTGACACATCGAAAACATGAACCTTCATAATTGGAAAGTGAGATTAGATGCCCACTGCAAGTAAATGTCTCTTGACTCACTAGTAACACCCGCCAAATTGTAACTTATGTAAGGCACCTTTAGATCTCTCAGAATTATAACATCATGCAGTTACAAGATCAACAACATCATCGCAACTATTTGTATCCATATTCGCTCTGCTTTGCAAGGTTCTTGTGATACAGTAATACTAATTGTGAAAGCGTAAAATCTATTCTTTCTGAAACAGCAATAAAGATAAGATTATAAATTCAGATTACCATGTCTTGTTGAATTACGGTACTTGTGACAACTTTCACAGCATAAATCTTCATTACCATAGTAACATACATGACTATCAGCTCGAGATTGTATGTTCCTTTGACACCAGTCTGAACGGTCACCATAGGTACAGCCTGGAGAATATACAGCCGAGCTCAAATAGCTCGAACACCGTTGGCTCGTTTACCATGGCTAATTCAAACTCGTTTATAAGTCCCTACGAAATTCTTCCGATAGCTCAAGAAAACAAATATTAAGGGAAATTTTCTTATTTATCATGAAATTGTATGTTGTATGTTGAGTGTACTCATTAGAATCGCGTCATCGAGGAATTCTAATGAGTACACTTAATATGCCATTATTGCGTAGAAGATCGAAAAGATTTCCCTAAATTAACATCATTTGCTTCCTGATCTTGCGCCATGATAAACCCTTAGTGGATCGAACTACCCATATCTCGAACAAATATCTATGGTTCTAAAGATGTTCGAGCCACTGAAGTTTGACTGTACAAGATAGCATGTCCTGGAGAATGATGACAGTTGATCACTGAAGATACAAGTGCTATACACATCCAATATTTAACCCATTAACACCCAACGAACTCTGCTACCTCTTTCTTTGGGCAGGTCCATGTCTGATGAAGGTATGTGAGGTTTATTTTTATTGTTACCATTCATTACAGAAATTCTTGTACTTAAAGCAAGTCGTGTAGATCCTGATCAGGTGCGGAGTCTAATGTGGGGTTACATTGTTTGTTAATGACTCTTTTATGGGGCGTCAGACATCAATATGTTAATAATACGTCTATTAGGGTTAAATGCAAGCTAGTTTGTTATGTACCATAGAGTTTAAAATCTTCAAATTGAAATAGCATTATCCGTGTAGCTACGGCACTATGCTTTGATATAACTCACCCGTCTTTACAATACGATTATTTGGTACAGAGAGATTAAATTCTCTTCATTAGTTGACAAACAGCAATTTCTGTCAACCGTTGATCCTCCAGTAATGGTCGCCATTCAACAACAACAGCCAACTCCCCTTACTGACCATTTTAACTAAATTACATATTAACTATTTATTGGATCCAACTGAAAATGCACCTTCCTACAACCACCAATGCTAGGCCTTCTTAACAGTGGCACATGTGAAGAGGTTGCTCTATTGTTGCTAGAATGGCACGTGTACCAATCTTCAGTACGATTTCTGCCTATTACCAAGGCTTCAATATGATATAAACCTTACAAAAGCATCACTTTTTGTCTTTTTGTTTTCAGTTGTATTAATTCCATTGAAATTACCATACCAAATATGCATTTAGTAAAACCAAATGATTCACTGGATTCAACAACATTGTGATATACTACAGTGGTATTTGGCAATTTCGTAAGGTATTTTTGATTATAGTTTGAAAGATTATCAACTTCTCTTTAGGTGCATTTCTTTCCTTAGAACAACAGGAAAATACATATTGAAAAGATACCGAATGTTCAGAAACATTAAAAATATTGGACTCCCTGTTATTCTTTGCTTATACATGTACTGTAATTAGCGATCGGTGAGAAGGAAAAAAGTAAACTGCTGCAATATTTCAGTTTGCAGAATATACGTTTCGTGTACAGGAGGCTCTGGGTTCAAATCCTTCCGGGTCATAACTGATACTAGCTACTCTTGAAATAATTTACGGAAATTATATACACAAAGTAGATGTTTCGCCATTTTTGGGTGGATTCTTCACAAATGAGCCAAAAAATTCCTTACGGTAGTTGCCTACGAGATTATCATTGACCAATGTAATCAAACCGGGGGGACCGGTTGAATGTCACACTGTGCACGGATTGATTACAGAATAGCAGCATAAAAAGTTCTAATTAATGTGGCCGAAACATCATCAGATTTAGACTCAAATACCTGATGCGCGAATATAAGGCATATTTCGCAGAAAAATCATGAAAAATATTCTTGCAGTATATTGTTGGGCGAACTGGGAAATTTCGCTGAGTTAATGTCAAAAACTGTCATCTGCAGAATTCTCTGAGAGAAAATAGTTTTGCTTCTTTGATGCATAAAGTTGCAAAAGTAATTAAACGTTCAAGTGCTGTTCAAAATTGTAGCAGGTAGCATTTCAAAATGTAGTTCTATTGTTCTTGCGAAAAAACAAGGTTTGGCATTTCATGTAAAGTAAGTAAGTAAGTAAAGTAAGTAAATTCTTTATTTTACGAGGGTAGCCCAATTGATTTTACCAATCTTCCTTGGGGCCCTCAACAAAACAACATACATACAAATACATACAACGCGTTATTTAAAACAATGATTAAAATGGAGCGGTGCACGAGATAATGGTACTTATGGTATATGCGACCAGCAAAGGCCCAGGAGCGACTGCCTGCTCACAGACATGAAGCAAATTGACCAGACAACGAAGGTAATCAGACATCTAGCTCCACTAAACGATTTTTTTTTTATTTGGGTTTTACGACCCTTTCAAGAACATTTCACTTATATCTTCATCAAAGGTGAGCGTAATACGGAGAACCCGGGGAGAAACCACCTGACCATCCGTAAGCAGAACTTGGTTTTCCCACATGTCACCCGAGCGAGGCTCGAACCACAGCGGTGAGAAACCTAATGGATTAAGAGTTAACTCTCCTATCAACTGTGCTACGGAGGCCCGCCTCCACTAGATGAATAGGCATGTGTATTTGAGAACGTTCTCACAGAGGACAAACAGTATCTACTCCAATATGAAAACTATGCCAGGGCATATGGTTTTATGCGTAAATGTAGTAGCTATGACTGATTAAAGATAGCATGTTACATATACATACAACATGACAACAAGCAGGAGAGAGAGAGAGAGAGAGAGAGAGAGAGAGAGAGAGAGAGAGAGAGAGAGAGAGAGAGAGAGAGAGAGAGAGATTCATTGTAAAAACGCAAATACAATATACGTATTCGAAGTACTGAATTACTGACGGCGGAGGCCTAAGTATTGTATATGTAATAAAATGATTATTAACCTTTAATCCAATCAGTACACTTCTTTACAAAGATGGCGAGTGAGTTTGAATTTTTTATGTTAATGGGGATGCTGTTCCAAACCACAACGCCTGAGTATGATTAACTACCTTTGAATAAATTGCATTTTGGTTGTGGCAATAAGTAATTCTTGTGATTCACAGATCTTAAATTAGACGCAGTATTATCGAGATTCACATCGCGCATTTGGAATAGCTCCTGTAAATAGGTTGATGCCAAGTTGTTATAAATTTTGTACATAATTTTAGCTTTGTTAAGAAATACATTTTGATCAAATGACAGAATATCAACTTTTGAAGCGCCTCGTGAAAACCAATATAAGTTTGCGACAGGATTAATTTACAAGCCCGTCTTTGTAATGTATTTACTTTATCTATATTGCTATTAGACGTATTAGACCAAACCGTACTGCATTACTCTAAATGCGGCTTAATGTAAGCATTATAAAATAACAGTCTATGATCTTTGGATAAATACTGCCGTATTTTGCTAAGTAGCCATAAATAAGAAGATACCTTTTTGGAAATGTGGAGAAGCTGATTATTCCACAACAAATTTTCATCAACTTGTACACCCAATATTTTGCTGATAGTTGTCACTTTAATGTCAATTTCATTGTATTTCAGAGACAGATTGGGATTTTGTAAGTTGCTTCTTCTCTGTCTGCTAGTAATCAACATAACATTTGTTTTCTCGGTATTTAAAACCATGTCATTTTGTCTACACCAAACATGAAGTGCATTTAATGAAAATTGTAGATTGAATTCAAGCTGATCTGTATTACATTGCACATCATAAATAGTGGTGTCATCAGCATATAGGTCAACATTTACTGAGTACTTTAACACTAATGGCAAATCATTAAAAAAAAATTAAGAATAATAAAGGTCCTAATATAGAACACCACATGTTACATGTGCAGGTTCAGATACATTATTATTTAATGAAACGCATTGCGTTCTGTTTGTTAGGTAGGACTCGAACCATTTCAGACAATTTTCACTACACTTGTAACACTGCAATTTTTTTAAACAGAATTTTATGGTCGACCAGATCGAATGCCTTTCGGAAATCTACCAAAACACAACCGATAAGTTTTCCATCACTAATGGCTTTTAACCAAGAATCAACCATAAGAGTAAGTGGAATACAGAATGTTTAGAACGAAAACCACTTTGAGATTTATGAAGCAAAGTATAAGTATTCAAATATGTCATAAACTGATTATTAATCCATTTTTCAATTAGTTTTCATATAGTAGGGAGAACAGAGATTGGCCGATAATTGTTTACATCATCTTTAGCACCGGATTTAAAAAGGGGTTTAACTTTTGTTTCCTTCCACGTACATGGAAATTTACCAGAGAGTATGCTTTTATTCACAATAAAAGTAAGGCTAGGTGCTAAAACATTTGCTGCAATCGTAAGAACTCTTGGACCTATATTATCTAGACCAGTTGATTTCTTCACATTTAAATTGGTAAGAAATTTTCTTACAAAAGTTACATTTGTTAATGGAATGGTAAATTCAGTGTTGCTTGTCACTTTAGATTCGACATAATTTTGTAGTTCTTTGAAGTCAGAATGCACAGTTGGCTCTTTAATACTTGAAGCAACATTGACGAACTAAGAATTGAAAAATTAAGTCAAATCAGCTTCGTGTGTCACCAATTTTTCACCTGATTTGATGTTTATACTGGATTCAGAGTGATCATTTACATGAAATGTCAAGCCTTAATTTCTCGAAAACAAAGACGAAACAGTATGTCATCTGCTGCTGTTTTGACTGACGGTTTTGACTGGTCCCTACAGAACTAGAAAATGATTTTTTTAAACACTATGCCCAAAAGTATATGCTTTCCCTTAAATAAGCATTGACCGACAGTGTCGAGATTTTGTGCAGTGTTTTTTTTAAGATTTCGCCGTATGCAAGTGTAACGGACGGAAGGACAGATTACACACACGAATGGGTACTTAGATGGTTGATAATTATGAACAGTTTCAGTGTATTTGAATGAAATTTATTCCGTCAGCTACATAAAATCAATCTTTTATGTGGCTTATTTTTCTGTTACCTGTTTTTTAGCCACATAAGTGTGCTAAAATAGTGACGGTAGCCACATAACTATCCATTCGTTAGAAGATGGACGAACGGACAGGCCCAAACCAATATGCGCCCCCCCCTCAACTTTTTACGTTAGGGACATGAAATGGCCGAATTCAAAGTAAAACGAAAAGCGACAAAAATGAAATTGACAAAAAAAAAAAAAAAAAAAAAAATGCCAAAACCACATGCATATCTACATATCATGACCAAACGGCCTGGAAAGTTTCAAATTGATCAGTATAGAACTGTAGGAGGTGTTGCGCACATAAGATACTTACGGTAATGCACTTTTTAAAGTATTTAAGCCCCAATTTACAGGAGATGACTTTCATTTAAACGAAAGCTTATAAACTGACGAGAATGCCAAAACCACTTGCACATCTGCAGGCAATGATAAAAGAGCCTGCAAAGTTTCCAGTTGGTATAAAAGCGTATGAGGAGTTGCGCACATAAAATACCCACCGTCTGTCGGCAAATTCCTAAGTCGAAAAGGGGAATAACTCTGCAAGGAGAACCCTCAACGGAAAAACGAACAAATATGGGTCGGCTTAATTTTCATGCTGATGCTATATATAAAATTTTAGGAACCTAGCTCTTACCATTGCTGCCAGTATGCATAGCGTAAACAGATAGACGGACAGAAATGGCTTAGTTCAAAGTCGAAAAAGGTGACAAAAATTAAATTGACGACAATGCCAAAATCACATGCACATATACATACCACTGCAAAACGGCCTTTAAAGTTTCAATTTGATCGATATAAAACTACAGGAGGAGTTACGCACCAAGATATCCACAGTAATGCACTTTTATAGTATTTAAGTCCCCAACAAGGCTTAGTTCAAAAGTCGAAAAAAGTGTTAAAACTACACCGAGTCGAAAAAAGTGACAAAAATATAAACTGACGATAATGCCAAAACCACATGCACATCTTAAACGGCCTGCAAAGTTTCAAATTATGATTGGTATAAAACTAAAGGATGAGTTGCGCACACAAAGTACCCACTGTAAAACACTTAAATTGCATTTAAGCCCAAAAATTGATAAAAGTAACAAAAATAAAATACCAAGACCACCTGCATATCTATAGACTATGACAAAAAGGCCTGCAAAGTTTCAAATTGAATGGTATAAACTGTATAAGGAGTTGCGCGCACAAAGTACCCACTGTCTGTCATCAAATGCCTTAGTCGAAAAAGGGGAGTAACTCTGCACACACACACACACACACACACACACGGAACCATTTATTTTCTATGCTGATACATAGATAAAATTACAGGAATCTAACTATTCATCGCCGTATGAAAGGGTAATGAACGGTCGGACAGGCCCAAACCAATATGCCCCCTCAACTTCTTCGATGGGGGCAAAAAAAGTACACAGTGGCATTTTGTAGACATGTACGGTTTTGGAACCATATCAACTAATAAAAAGATAGGTCTTACCTGGAATACCTGGGGTTGAGTATTTGCGGCAGGTCCCACAACAAAGATTTGCGTTATTACCAAGATAGCACTTCCGCTTGTCACTTGGTGATACTATGTTGTATACACACCAGTCCGACTTGTCACCATATGGACAGTCTAGATAAGTATAGAGATATATAATTGGGAAATTAAAGCATCGCAAAGCACTGCACGATACCTTACCACTGGTTTGAGTGGAATGAGTATTGGATAAGTCTTGCACGAAAACATAATAGAGACCGCACATCAAGTCCAAAGTCTTATAAATGCCTTTTAAACAATCTTTGATCAGATGGCATCAAGTCACTACATGATATCCGTTTATATCGCATGAACGAAACAAAAAAATCTATTGCCCAGAAATAAATTATGAACGCTTGCCAAAAGCCAAAACTCTGTAGAAATACTTGAAATTGAAAAAAGTCCATTAAAATAAAATCAATTAGGGTTGCCCGGATTGCAGATTATGTATGACAGACGGACGGACAGACGAACATTCAGCGGGATATTATGATGATGTCATCCACAAAAGTTTGACCGGATACTATAATTGAAATAATTAAGAAAACGTGTCAAAAGACAAGATCCGCCCTATCCTTTAAAGTATCAAGCAAACAAGACTCTTTTCTTTTTTTCTATATAATTTTTTTCTGGGAAAATTAAACTTGAATTACATGTGAATCGTCTGCTAGGCAGACAGTTCACACATGAAGCCAGTCGTGTTTTCTCTGAAAAAGTAATAAAAATCAAAATATCGTCTGCTCCAGTTGTGACTGGTTTAGTATACGCTGAGTTTGACTGGAAGGTAAGTGCGTGGGGGTGGCTTGCAATTGACAAAAATGTATCAGTATCTAACAGCCCAGTGTCAATCAAACCCATTCGGACATTCATGAGATATACATTTAAATACTTATACACACTTTAAACATTATTGCTTTAGTGGGACGCTGACTAACCAGAAGCCGGGGATTGCGTGATAAATGTTCCTTTACTACTTCCGTTCAGCATGAATACAACTTCAAGTTTACAAAAGCAGTATTTTAACATTTGTTTCAGTTCGTCATGGTTCATCGCAAATAACAGGAATACGCTGCGAACATTTGTTGAATAATAAGATTAGGTCGTGAAAAAATGGTAACTGGTGATACAAAAACTACTCAAACACAGCACTGACTGGCGGACGTGTCTGCTGTTGTACCGGCTTCTTTGTGAATCCTGATTTGTGCCTATTCCTGGAAATAAAGGTTAAATACACAATGCCTAAGACCCACAGACTCGGTCAGTGGATCAAATACATAACAACACCACTCAGTGTAGAAGATACTTAATGACATCACTCAGTGTGATCTACTAACCGAGACATACAAACATTATAAATCTGTTTTCTCAACCGAACCGACAAAACATGAATTATAAAGATATCTGTCGTATCCCGAACCAAAGGCTAATGACAATAGATATCACATTACAAAGTACAGGTCAAATGAAATAACTCAACATTTAGCAGGCTGCGGGCATATTTAAGACTAGTGTTACAGTATATAAAATAAAACCTTTGTCCTGTCCACTATATCCCTCAAACTATACTAAGCATCAACTCCTGAATACAGTTCAACATTTTTATGGACTGGTCCCATTAGACATCAACGACGTTGTTAGGACTTTGTGTGTTTGTTGGGATAAATGTTAGATCGTTAGCATAGGTTTGTAACAGAATTACCGCACAATGAATATGATGTCATTTGCTTGTTTTCAGGTACTTTTTTCCTGCAAAGTGAGCCAGAAGAGAGCGACCAATAACATCTGTAATGACAGTGGTTGGGTACCGGTTTGTGTTCTTTTATAAAACATTTGAATGATTAAATGGTTTTACACTTACGAAGTATATTTTTAGTGTAAAAAACAAACAAAACATAATCAGAAACATGTTTTTTGTTTTGACCAAATATGCTTCCATTCAGTTCTTATATAGTGTTGAAAACCGACTTTAAGTGTGGGTTTCAGTTTAGGAGCCACGTGTCTTTCATGTATTTTTGGATATAAAATTTTCATAGGTTTGACGCTTTACACATTTTTGGGATATAAAATGAGCACTGTAAGAAATCCAACATTTCCATGTTCCAGACTATGATAGAATATGACATTTAGTCACCTGTTATGTTTGTCTTTAAGCTATCGCACGTCCCACAGCAAACCTTAGAAGAGAACTTGTCATTACATCTCCACTGGTGATGAGGTAAACGGAGCTCCGAACAGGTAAGTCCAGATGTTACAACACCAGGTGCATCGCCCCAAGGACACGTATCTTAAAGAACAGAACATATGTATCATGCCCTTGTGTATAAAGTAATGAAAATGATGATGCAAACAATTTGTATAAATGCGTTCACAACTGAGGCCACTGATGAGAATAGAGTCCAAAAGGAATGACCCCCGAGAGAGCAATGAGCACACACAGAGAAAGGACAATAGCTGAAGTGTCAAAGTTGTAAGGGCCAGACTTGCTAGTTGCGGCCAATTAAGCCCCGTCATCGACACTCATATGATTGTTGTAAAATCCCGGAATGATTTACTGATCACAGAGAACCGGAGAATATAAACTGCACTGTAGGGAAGTTTAGGGAGATATTATAAGGCCGCCATACATAACTAACACCATCCGTAGAGAAATAAAACTAGATTCTAAAAGTTTATATAGTATATTGTCATAAAATGTGCGCCCAGTGAAGAATCAGATAAGCCTGCGTATTCAGGCAATCTGATCATAATATGCATTGGGCGCTTTCTGAACAACCAAGGGTGCGAAATTTCGTCACGCGGATAGCGAAAACTGACCAGATTGCGCGGTACGTTTTCTTACGTTGCGGTTCATATAGCATAGAGAATTCTAGTTCATACATATGAAAGCTGTCTAAATTATCAACTATTTGTCCTACCGCTATTAAAATGTATGTAATACTCTTAAAAATAAAGACAGCTCGGGTAAAATCTGTTGCGTTTTATTATTAATCACCCTGGTGAGGTTCTACATCTAGATATTTTGGAGCATTCAGTTTGGCGACACATGCTTTTGCTGTATTATATATAATCTTGCCACACAAACTGCTTCAAGATAAATTGAAGACACCATGGTTCCTCTTGTAGTTTCTTTCAGAATCTATATTTCATTTAGTCTGATTTTCAGTTTGTTTTCGACACCCCATCTGTGTTTCATGACATACATTGTTTTGTCTTTGATCGGAACCTACTTGATTTAACTAGTAGCTCTTTAACTAGTGGCGGCCAGTGTCTGAGTTGTTTGCCACGAGCCCTCATCCTTGTTTCATCACAATGATTTATTTTGATTTGCCTATAAATGCTTTATGACTGAGTTAGGGAGCCTCTTTGCGAACCGAACAATCATTTTGTGTTTTATACAACATTTGAACTTAGGGTGAAGATTTGGTACCAGTAAAATCGATTTAAAGATCCCCATCTCCACAGTAGCTTTTGCTACTAATCATTCTAAGGCGGTATTTTTGTTCTTTGTGTGGCCTTGGGGCTACTTGCTGCCTCTTTCTTTCGTTGTTTGTCTTGTTGTTGCGTTTAGTGGATCCTTTCTGTCATTCTGATCACCTCGTTGGGAGCCGGTTGCTTTGCATTTCGTTGCTTAGTACTGTCCGTCTTTGTTTGTTCATATATTTCTCCTCTTGATGTAATTGCTAGGCTACTGTGATTGTGGCTCTTCCTGAACATTTTTTGACCCCCCGCCCGCTACCCCCACACACTACGACAGTTCTACTGTTTACCGTTCCGCAGTGTTTCTGTTACGGTTCTTCCTATTCCTAGCTCACCCGAGCTTTTAGACTCATAGGTGAGCTTATAGTATAATTTTCAAACGACGTCTTCTCCGAACCACCAGGTCGATTAAAGCCAAATTGCATATGGAGCCTCTATGGACCTGGCGAACGAAAGGCGGTGTTTAGGCCACATGACCAAGATGGCCGCCATGCCTATATATGGAATAAAAGCTTTTAAATTTTTATTCTTCAGAACCGTTTGGTTAGTGGCCATGAAACTTGGTATGTAGCATTAAGGACATAGGCCCATCATAGTTTGTTCACATGATGACCCTCAGTTGATCTTGACCTATTTATGAGAAAGTCAAATTTGGCTCCTTATGCTTTTGTATAGGAAAATATGAAATCTGTAAATTTTCAAGACTGTTATGAAACTTGCCATCAATGGGCCAAAATGACAAAAGGCATATGTTGACATAAAAATTCTGCCCTAGAGGTTATTCGCACCTACCCGGTGCTCCGTCCATTCGTCTCGTTGTCTACATTCTTCAAACATCTTCGGGCCGATTGAAGTCAAGCTGCATATGGAGCTACTATGGGTCAGGGGAACGAACGTTTCCATGCATGGTCTGGGTCATCAGACCAAGATGACCGCCATGTCCATATTGGTAAAACCTATTTAAAACCATTTTCTTCTCCGGAACCAATGAGCCAATGACCATAATAGGACTTGGTATGTAGCATTGGGGACATAGGCCCATAGTAGTTTGTTTACTTGATGGCCTTGAGTAAACACTGACCTATTTATGCCTAGGTCAAATTCGGCCCTTATGCTTTTGTATAGGAAAAAGTGGAATATTGAGGAACTACCATAGATTTTGATATGAAACTTACATTAATAGGCCACAATGACAAAAGTATCTATTGATATAAAACTTTCTGCCCCAGGGGTTATTCACCCTGTCCCGGGGCTATATATATGTATAAAACACAGTTCAAAGAGATTTTTTAAAACTCGCACCATGTGGTCATAGTGACAAAAGATTTCATTTGACTTTAAAACTCTGTCCCCCAGGGATATTCTGCCCCTGCCTCTGCCCCTGGACTGTATGAAAATATATAAAATCAATACAAACCATGTATAAAATCACAGTTTAAATAGATTTTTATGAACTTTGCATCTGTTTTGCCATAGTGACAAAAGATTTTATTTGACATAAAAATCGAATCCCCAGGGGCTGTTTGCCACTGCCCCGGGGTTATGTATATGATTTATGAAGTCATGAAAAAATATTGTACAAAATCACTATTCAAAGAGGTTATTTTAAACGCACCAGTTGGCCTTAGCGGCAAAAACTTTCATTTGACATCAAAACTGTCCCCAAGGGGTTATCTGACCCTACCCCTGGGTTATGTACATGTAAGAAATCATGACAAAATCTTATAAAATCACAGGTCAACGAGATGTTTTTGAAACTTGCACCAGTAAGCCAAAGGGGCGAAAGGTTTCATTTGACATCAAAACTCTGTCCCCAACAGGGATCTGCCCCTGCCCTAGGACTATCTACATGTGTGAAATCATGTGAAAAAAATATGTATAAAATCTGAGTTCAAAGAGATTTCTTTGAAACTTACATCAGTTGGCCATAGTGACAAAAGGTTTAATTTTACATAAAAGTTTTGTTACCCAGTGGTTATGTTTCTCTGCCTTGGGGCTTTGTATATCCAGAAGACCATGAAAAAATGTATAAAATTATAAAATCATAATTTAAAGGGATTTTATCTGAAATTTATATCAGTTGGCCATAGCAGCAAAAAGTTTTTCTATCGACTCAAAATTCTGTCACACATCGATTGTCTATCCCTGCCTAGGAGCGGAGGTCACTGGTGAAAGACAGGACCGTCAGTCCTCTGTTGTCGTTGATTTATTTTCATATACCTGATACTGCTGGCGCTTGACTGTCTGGAACACAAACTCCATTTTTACACCACTGTAAAAAGTAAACACAGATAAATTAGAATTTATAAATTTACAGGGATGGGTGACCTACAAGCTGTGTAATTCCTACATTCTTAGCCATTAAATAAAGAAACGCAAACCTTGCTATTGTATATATTTATAGCTGATGTTATGTATCTATTTACAAATGTATCTAAATTATATTCCAATATTAACATTATTAACATTTTATATAAAATTTGGCTCCGACGGGCTTGTCAATTGAAGCAATATATTTTACGTATAAGAAATGGTGAAGACAAGTATTTTACGTATGAGAAATGATGAAGACAAGTATCTGTTTAAACATGAATCAAGAAAGAATTATTACGTATTTTCTTTCAAATTTAAGCGATAGTTTTATACGCATTTCTAGCAGACACATCATATTTTGCAGAAAACAACAATAATATCATATAAAGTATTATTTTGCAACTCTTATAAACATTCATTTCTTTCTATTTCCTTGTGTTCCAGTACAATCAATAAACGATGCAAATACTGCTTGAGCAGGGTTGAAAAGAAGACAGTTTCCGTTATGTGTAGCCTCATTAAATAACAGTTTTACTCTTTAACTATTTATAGAACTCTCCAAAGTAACAGTAATATTAACTAATATTACCTTTTTATTTCCACAAGGAGTTCCATCATCAGCTCTTTTGGAAATGCACATCCTTATGTCATTAGGATCCACACATTGCATATCATTGCACACAGCATCCGAATATGCCACGTTATCATACCTTGTTCCACCCTGAGAAAAGTGAATCCTTCCAAATAGATATCAATCATGACATATTGGATCAGTATATACTCAGCTCAAACTGCACTTCTGCACAGGCTGATCAGGGTAGGTTGTTCGCTGATAGACTAATTATATTTTCTATTAGCGACCGTCGTTTACCCTAATTAGATTACTCTGATACCATAAAACATGGCTTGGTAATCCCGACCTTCCTGGTAAGTTAACTATAATGAATCCATAACTATATACAACAGATGTAGTGAAGATGAATAGATTCTTAAAGGAATGACTCTTGAGAGAAATTACACCTCAACACTGACCCTAGTATAAAATTTCAGAAAAAAAGAAAAAAAACTTGAATAGGCTCATTTTAACAAAGAACCGGAGGATACGTTTTAAGGCCACAACATGGTACTAACACCAGCTGTAGGTTTAAGCCCATCCACACACACATACACAGGGTACGCCTGTTTCATTCTCCTTTGTTTGTATGCCAACTTGCCGTTTTAAGTTGTCATTTCATGTAACTCAGTCCTTATCCGGTGTCTTAGGAAGTTTGTACTCCATGATTCTCATGTATCCTTAGTACCTCTATGTTTTCTTTTACTTATGACACTTACGAGTAGCGTTTGTGGTCTCAAATATTCGGAGAAGGCGGCAAAGTTTATTTTTTGTGTGTTTTTTTTGGCTCTCATAGATTGATAGAGGGTCTAACTTTTAATCTGAGATGATTCTACAGTACAACAGGAAATGGCGGAACGTGATATGGAGCAAAGGGAGGATAGTAGGGCACAAAAGACACATTCAAGTCTAAAGAATGTTTAAAAACATAGTTAACCTATAATGGGCGGGACAATGTTACCGACATGTTCTTCTTTACACTGTCTCAGGTGAGCGCTCTATATGAACATATTATCATTATTATTATTATATAGGGATCAACATGGCTTTTCATGCATTAACGTTCGCCAGGTCCCGTGGGAGGTGTTGAAAACCGAGGCCCAAGGGACCTGGCGAATGTTAATGCATTGAAAAACCATGTTCGATAGCTATTATTGCATAAAAACTGAAAACATTTGCTACGTACATATCGCGTTATTTCTTTTGCACTATTTTGTTTCGCCTTTTCTCCGCTATTTCCACGGACTATGCTCGTTCTAGGGCAGGGCAGTACAGATCTCGTGACGGCAATAATTTTGTGGCCCCGGTACGAGCATATTGAAAGTTGCGTAGCCGTGCATTAACAGCGCGTGAATTGCCTTATTAATACACGACTTTTCGCCGGTTAATGCACGGCTGTTAATAACATGCGACACTGCTTTTTATGCAATAATTATTATTATTTAATAGGAAAACTGCTAAACTAAATGTTGTATCGCAATTGACACACACAGACAATTTGAAGACACCAACAAAAATACAACATGTATGCTTGAAGAACTAATTTTAACTTTCTTACCCTGCACATATGTGACCCTGCTCCCACTTTATTTACACACTGCCGATCAATTGACAAGTTTGCCACGTAGGCAAGGCTCTCATCTATAAGCAGAGTTTGATAAAACATATAATATAATTTTCCATGGAACTCTTTCCATGAATTTCTTTCATTTATCTCACAAGCAGATTTACTGGAGAAATTAAATGCGCAACTCAAAACATCCATGATGCTTTGTTCTACCAAGTCAAGAGCATATACTGTCACTCTCTCGTTGTCTGCAGAGTTCTGTGTAGGTCGTCTTACTGTCTAATACTCTTATACATGTCTATTTTCTCACAGGTTTCTAACCGTTGCACGCGCTTCCTACTTTTCATACAGCAAGGTAGTTATAAGAGATTGTAGATTATTTTCTGTGTCTTACATTACTATAATGTTTACACAAACAGACAATTAATGTGGCCCATTTTTAGTTTTATTTCTAAGAATAATACAGACATAAATGTATTTTTACATTAACTAATCACTGTGAACACACTATGAAAATATCCCAGTTTTACACCGGCTCTCACTGCGGCAATATTCATGACTGATGAAGTTTTATCCGGTACATTGGGAAAGCTGTATTCCGTGAATGTGACCTTTTCTTGATATTTGTTCTTTCTTTTTATTTAAAAAACACCAGATGTGTATCCGACACCATCTTCTTTCTAGAATAGCTGACACTATTTAGTGTTACCGTATTCTTGAATATTTTCACGTCGCCAATTTTTCGCAAATTTGCCTCAAAAACACGAGGATAAATTTTCGCGGTATTTACTTTCCGCGGTTGCTTGTTCCCGCGACAATAAAACTGGGATTGCATATTTAAACAATTGAGAGACATGCTATTATTCAGTATTAAAGTAAATAAAACTCATGATCCCTGAAAATTTGTTTTAATGTAGATTCAATATACAAATGTAGGTGCAAGTGACCTTTAATCAATTGTTGTTAATGGAAGCTTTTCAATGGTAATTACCTATAACATAATACAAGCCTTGCCGCAGGTTATACCTGTATTTCTTGGGTTTTTTTTCGCCTTTGTGGAATTTGCGCCGATCTATGTTGGCCTCGCACATATAGACTGGATGAGGGAGTGCTTCCGTAAAAAATGCAGATGCCCGAAATACAAAATGCGTGCTGTGCGATTTTCATTTTTTTTCTGTCTCTTTGTTACGAGACAGGCGTAACGAGAAAGAAATGAAAGTGAAACTAGCAACAAGCTTTATACTTTTAACAATACATATTCACAAAAAATAAGACAAGATTCAAAACAAAAGAATGTAAGTAAACAGTACCTTTCAAGTTTATGTCACAAAGTCCGTCAGAAAAAGTCCACAAAATTTTATAAAACAAATCCTTTGAATAACAGCTTCTGATCCAACAATTTAAAGTCCCTGAATTCAGAGTTCAGTTCCAGAATGAATAAATATTAAAGTAATCCAGTATAGAATAATTTCCGATGAAAGTATACACAAAGATGCCCATATGAAAATCTTATCTCCTTATATAATATCAAAGAACATTCTAGAGAAAGAATTAATAGAGGCATCACTGACTTTCCGGGTTTAGTCAAGAATATTCTAAATATTCTATGACATGCCAAAAATAACTCTGTCCAGAATCAAGGACATAAACAACATGTTATTGTAAACACGTTTTTCCAGAAAGCTATTTATAGAAACATAGTAAACATAATTCTTAAAATAATTAAACACCCTGTATATAACACTTCCTCTCTCCAAGGAAAAGAAAGATTTATGTATGATAAAGGCAATTGTTATCTTATAAACAGCAAGTTACAGGAAATCACAGCTCAAAACATCATGCTCTAGACAAGGCATCAGGAATAATAATATCTTTTCCTCTGATATGCCTGATGTCAAGATTGTATTCCTGTAACAACAGACTTCATCTAAGTAACCTCTGATTCTTGTTTTTCATCTTATGGATGAAAGTCAGTGGACTGTGATCGTTGAAAACAACAATAGGTGAGGATGAAGAAGTTAGATAAACTTCAAAATCTTGAAGAGCAAGAATGAGAGACAAGCATTCTTTCTCTACTGTAGAATAATTATTTTGATGTTTGTTAAACTTTTTGGAAAAGTAACAAACTGGTTGATCGACACCACTGTCATCGTCTTGCAACAATACACAACCTGCATCATCATCACTCGCATTTACGGCTAGCTTAATTTTTTTATTAAAATTTAAAATTTGATGCCAAGACAACTAGCTCTCTTCTTAGTATGGCTTTTAGTTTATCAAAGGCATTCTGACAAACACTGGTCCACTTAAACCTCATTCTTTTACTGAGTAAATTAGTCAGTGGCTCAGCAATGACGGAAAAAATATTACAGATTTTTCTGTAATAACCGGCCATACCAAGAAACCCCATCAGTTGTCTTTTGCATGTGGGCACCAGAAAATCTGAAATAGCTTTAGCTTCTGTAGGTTTAACCTGACCTTGACCCATAACATGTCCTAGGAATATTAAAATTGCATGACAGAATTTACTTTTAGCAAGGTTTATTGTCAGTTTTGCTTCACTTAGTTTATCAAAGAATGCTTTGATAGTCCCCAGATAATGATTCCACTCATCATTGTATATGATGGCATCATCAATGTAAGCCTCGCAATGCTCGATTCCAGCTATTATGATGTTGATTAAGCGTTGAAATGTTGCTGAGACTTTTTCATTCCAAAAGGCATTACTTTTTAGTGATATAATCAATCAGGAGTAACAAATGCTGAGATCTCTTTGGCTCTTTCTGTGGAAGGAATTTGCCAAAATCCTTCCAGAAGGTCGAATTTAGTTATATATTTTGAATTTCCAATTTTTCAATACAATCATCCATTCTTGGGATGGGAGAAGTATCTGTTTTACTCAAAGTATTGATCTTCCTGTAATCGGTGCACATTCGGTATGTTCCATCAGGTTTTGATACAAGAATGCAAGGTGTACTCCATTCATTTTGGTTTGGTTCGATAAAATCATTGTCCAGCCAATATTGAAATTCCTCCTTCAGAAATTTTTGTTTTGTTGGGTTCATTCTATATGGATCTTGTTTTACAGGTTGTGAATCCTCAACATTCTCACCATGGTAAATTTTGTCAGTCCTTTTAGGAATGTCCAGGATTAGGTGTTCATATTCATGAATTAAATGTTTCAATTCCTTTCTTTGAACTGGATCTAGATGTGAAAGTTTCTGGTCGAGGTCCTTAAGAATGTCAGAATTCTGGAGTTTTGATGACGCAGGATCAGATTTGATCAAGTTCATGTCTTCAGAGTTCATTTCACTTTGTTCCTTAGGGACTGAACTAATAACACTAATTGGTGTAACAGAAGAGCTGTCTCTATCTATGTATTGTTTAAGCATGTTAACATGACATAATTGCTTTTGTTTACGTCTCCCAGGAGTGTTAACAATGTAATTTACATCACTAATCTTTTTATCTACAGTGTAAAGGCCGTAATATCTGGCTTGCAATGGTTTGCCAGGAATAGGCAAAAGAGCAAGTACCCTGTCTCCAGGCATAAACTTTGTTTCTTTCGCATTTTCATCATACCAACGTTTCATTTTCCTTTGTGCTGACTTAAGATTAGTCCAAGCAGATTCACAAGCTTTTGACAGTCGGTCTTTAAAATCTGTTACATACTCAAATAAGTTCAAAGAACTTTCGTCATTGAGAGAAATTTCTCTTTCAAAATTTCAAAGGTCCACGCACAGTGTCGCCAAATACCAGTTCAAATGGGCTGAAACTAAGAGATTTCTGAACAGATTCTCTTACAGCGAACATTAACAAATGAATGCCTTCATCTCTATCTTTTTCAGTGTCAAAGCACGCTCGTATGATCTGATCATAATTTCCAGTGTCTGATCAAATCTTTCAAGGGCACCTTGACTTGCAGGATGCTAAGGGTGACGATTTATACTGATATTGCCCAACTCATGCATGACATGTTGAAAAATTCCAGATATGAAATTCGAGCCCTGATCAGACTGAACAGACTTTGGGAGGCCTGCAAATGTGAAAAATTTCATCAAAGCCTTATCAATATTCTTTGTTTTAATTTTCCTAAGTGGAATGGCTTCTGGGAAACGTGTAGAAGCACACATTGTTTTGAGAAGATACTCATGACCTGACTTCGTTTTGGGCAAAGGACCAACACAGTCAATAATTATTCTGCTAAACGGTTAATCAAAAGCAGGTATGGGTTGTGAATGAGCTTTTGGTATTGTCTGGTTGGGTTTTCCTACCATCTGACAAGTATGGCAAGATTTACAAAACTGAGAAACGTCAGATTTTAACCCTGGCCAGTAAAAATGGTTGCGAATTTTGTGATAGGTTTTGTTTACACCTAAATGACCTGACAAGGGAGTCTCATTGGCCAAGTTTAAAATTTCAGGGTCATAAACCCTTGAAACCACTATTTGGTGGCTAACAGCTCACTCGTCTTCTGCTGATACATTAGGATGACGCCATTTTCTCATTACAATTCCAACGTTGACATAGAAACAGACTGGGACTTGATCTATTTCTTTCTCATCAAAAGCCCTTTCAAGTAAAGGCAAAATTTCAGGATCATTATGCTGTTCATTATGAAGTTGTGACCTTGACACCAAGTCATGACCTTTACCTTGGTTATTTGATATTAAAGAGTAATGACTGGACTCTGGCTTGATGTTACTTAAACCTGTCGGCTTGCCAGACAGGCTGGATGAAAGAGAATTTATAATCTCATGTTTAAAAGACTGACCCAAAAAGGTATCAGTTATTTCAATATTCCCATCATTTTGTTTTGCTTTCTTTTGCATGGCCCTTGTAACGGCACACATGGGTAAAGATCAGGGATTTCCTGTTCAATGGAATCAGGTGGTGGCTGATCTATACAAGGTATAGTAGTCAAAAGTGGGTTTACCACAACCTTATACCCTGCTAAATCATTGCTTAACAGTAAGTGAACACCTTTAAAAGGTAAAGAAGGTAGAATACCAACAGCCACTAAATCAGTTACCAAGTCTGAGGATAAATAAATGTTATGAAGAGGAACATTAACAAATCCACACTCTACACCCTGAGTAAGGACATTTGTCCCAGAAGAAGTCTTCTCAGAAAAAGGCAAAAATAAGACGATTCAAAACAAAAGAATGTAAGTAAACAGTACCTTTCAAGTTTATGTCACAAAGTTCCTCAGAAAAAAATCCACGAGAATTTATAAAACAAATCCTTTGAATAACAGTTTCTGATTCAACAATTTAAAGTTCCTGAATTCAGAGTTCAATTCCAGAATGAATAAAATATTAAAGTAATCCAGTATAGAATAATTTCCGATGAAAGTATACAAAGATGCCCATATAAAAATCTTTTTCTCCTTATATAATATCAAAGAACATTCTACAGACAGAATTAACTAGAAACCTCACTTACTTTCCGGGTTTAGTCAAGAATATTCTAAATGTTCTATGACATGCCAAAATAACTCAGTCTGGAATCATGGATATAAATAACATGTTATTGTAAACAACAGAAAGTTATTTTTCCAGAAAGTTCTTTTTATAGAAACATAGTAAACATAATTCTTAAAATAATTGAATACCCTATATATAACATTCTTACAGTGAAAATGACCCCCCAAAATGGTCCCCCAACCAGGTAAAATAAATTCGTTCCCTTTAGGATAAAACTCTTTTCAGAAGGGTCTGTGTAGGCAGGCAAACAAATAGGAAACCGCAAGAGTTGTCTCCTGGGTGAAACATCTACTTAATGTATCCAGTTACCTTTAAATTTACATTCTAAAGAATGATAATTACAAGAACAATACAATGAAAAGTATTTAAGTATTATTTTTTGAACTGATATCAGGACATTATTTTCGTTTCATTATCTTTTTGTATATACTTACTTTTATGAAGATTACAAGAAGCACAACACCTGTAGCGTAATTTGCTGTCTGTACATTGTGAAGGGTCCGCTTTGACAAGCTCTGAACATGTTAATCCATTCTTAACTGCTCCTTCCTGGTCCCCAACTGGACATATAGCTACATTAATAGATAACAAAACTATTATTATCTGAAGAACGTTGACCATGGTTCTATGTGTGGCTTTCTTTTGCTGAGATGTTGCTTTGTAAGCACTTTTTTGTTTGCTTATAGTATTGAGGTTAATCTACATGTATATACGCTGATCCACGTGAGTAAGGAAATTCCTTCACGGACTGAATTTAAAACTATATTAGGACGAAGGTTAGATAGGAACAGCCCCACTCCAACGATTTTAATCATGACCATTCCAAGATGGTTTCATCTACTGCAATTCCTCTTCGTTTGTTGCTTTTGGTTTTGATTGTTTGTTTTGTATTCAGCTGAGTGGATAGGCTCCTAAAATATAGGTTTAAGTGTTGATCACTGATAATTTCAAGGAGATATTTATGTATCAACGTCTCTTCGTGTATTCATTCTGTTTTTGCCGAGTTGCTGTTTTAGGTTGTTGTGATTTGTCAAGCAAACCTCACACAGTGTCTTGCGATGGCTATGTTCTACGTCTGTAACCTTTCTCAATTATCTACATAATAATGTTTTGCAGTATCTGATATAATACTAAATTCTACCATATAAGTATGGTTATGGCGGCCATATTGGATGTCAGTTCCTAAAAAGCAAACTCAAAACAGGAATGCGCCAAATACAAATGCAATAATTCAAAATCATGGTTAAGATCTTAACTGTCATCTTGTATTGCACGACGGCTATTCAGTCCACGGACTGAATGAGACTCGAATCTGTTTATAATGTAAATAGGGGGTACGCTTAAATATAAATGTTAATATAGATATTAATATAAATGTGGATTAGATAGATATTTTCTTTTACACTGACAAACAAACAGCCACAACAACAGCACAGTCAATAACCTACACGAAATCTGTAAAATAAGCGTTAAAGATATTGCCTCACACTGCGGAATAGAAAATAGGAGTCTCGGTTTTACTGAGACTTCATAAGCAGTATTGAAATTTGCAACTTCCGCTCTCTAGCGTAAACATGAGCAGAATTCCATTTTCACATATACCACAATGGACGCAGTGATCCCAAAGGAAATGAAATATAATCTGCACTGTAGTGATATACGGGGAAACGTTCTACCGCCGCCACACGGCACGAACACCAGCTGCAGTGTGGTAAAAATAAACGTCAAAGAGATTGCCTTTAGAAACAAAGAACGCACTACGGATTAGAAAATTGAAGTCTCGGTTTTAAAATTTGCTTTGAATGTTTAGAGGAATCATTTACAAGTTTATGTAAATTTAAATGGAAAACATTGTTAGGTCCTGATTTCCTGATTTCCAATGTTCTATATGCAGTTTGAGCTCCATCGGCCTTGTAATTTCAACATGAAAATGTGCAAATACTTTCACAGTGCTCCATGGATGCTCAGTTCGCAAATGGAGATCAGCAGCGTATCTGTTTTAGATTGATTTCATTTAAAGCATTAATTGTTAAAGATCAAAGACGGCTCCCAACAAGTCTGAAAAATTTGAAAGATCTTGTTCCAATTATGCACCATATGACATCCCAACTAGCATTCTGATTAAGTCTTTATCGATAGAGGTTTAAGCAGAATGCTAAACGAGATTAAAAAGAAATAAAATAAAAGAACGTATCCATTCAAGAGATTTCGGACAAATACATACTTGTAAAAACAGCTCTTTTACTTTCGAAAACTTGAATCCAAAGCTGCTCGGATGCAGTTTTGACTGGATTTACATTTTCCGGGATCGTTTAAATTGTTTCCTGTATATGGTCATCTTGACAATCTTGTACATTCAAAACATTTTCATAAACTTGAAAACTCTTGTCCTCAGAATGCTCTATATGCATATTGCCACATAAATGTGCTTGCAATTCAAGCTCAACTAATAATGTAGTTGAGGAGAATTCATTAAAAGTTATATCAGCCATCTTGGAGCACGTTCCCACTAATTTTCTCAAATCTGACAGCATTTGTCCACAGAATATTGCACGTACAATTAGAGATTCAGTTTTTTTTTTTTTTAAACTAATTTAAAATATGAGGAAATATATAAACATATACAGTCATAGTAGCTGCTCTGATGCAGTTTCCTTATAGTGTTTTCGCAATATTAGATTCGCATCAACATACCTGAAACAGCAGGAGCTTTACTATTAGAATGGCATTCTCCAGCATAACACCACTGAAACCAAATGGATATAGTTTAAAACTGTGTTGTTTATTAATTCCATCTATATACATGTAAAGAGAGGCATTATGATTAGTACATCACACAAGAAAGCCTACAGAACTAAATGATTCAAGAAATAATTATAATTTGCATTAATCTAGGAGCAGTTTAGCTCCTTTAAAAGGATGCGTTATAGAAGCGATTCGTCTAATGTCATACAGTTTAGTGTGTTGCAGCCTCGTGTGACAAGAGACTTAAAAGCTATGAATTTAAGTTTAAAACTAACACGTTTAACCGCATAAAAGTAAATCTCATTTGTTATCAATTTTATACCATTAGATATTGATTATTTGTAACCCAGAAATGGAACTCGATATATCAGATGAATATGCTTTATGAGATGATGTTCTTTGGGATAAATATTATGAATCATCTCTACAAACTATAAATTATCAGTATTTAGTAAGTCGTCTGAATATCTAAAAGTTGAATGAAATACCTCGGAATAATTAGATTGAATTTTTTCTGAGTGAATCAACATGAAGTTTCTCTCGTGCCAAAACGGTAATAAATCTTCAGGTGCACAATTAATTTCCATCAGAAGACCCGCAATTCGCCCATATAATCAGTAACAATCCAGTTAAATTGTTCTCGAGAAAATAGGAAGAGTGTCAAAAAAATTTGGACTAATCCATAACATATAAAACGTTTAGTCCTCGGTAAAAGACGAATGTCTTTTAATACACCCCAAGCAAAAGTAATCACTTCCGGACTGAACGTTGCTCACGTTGTGTTTTGAAGTAGTATAATTGTATTAATCATATATCGACAAATAGACATTGTAATATATCTATATCTTGTTTTACATACTTTAGTAGTTGCTCTTTTTATGAGGTATGTATTTGTAAATGCACTGTTATGTTTTGTCCTTATGTGTTCAGCATCTCTTATTTTTATGCTTTAATGATTGACTTTTCTCGGTTCATCCATTTATATTTGTATGAATAAACAGTATTTCCAATGCCATAATTGTCACAATAAGCTTTAATATTAACGTACCATGCCATTCCCACAGGGGCTACCATTACCAGCATCTATATAGTAACACGTTTGATTCTTTGGGTGGAAACAAAAGAGTCTTAAACAAATATCGTTGTATGTGTATAGCTCATGATAAAGCTCCTGAAACAGAGATACAAAAAAAAAAAAAAAAAAAAAAAAAAAAAATAAAAAAAAATGAAATACCATATATCACCGGGGATAGTATGTAACACACTTGTTCTGTCTTGCGGTACAAGCCGGCTTTTATAGCGATGCGGTTGAGTGTAGGACTTTAAATCCATCTGGCCGGGTTCGATCCCCGGTCGGAGAAAATATGATTTGCATTTTTTGTCTGTTACATTTACATAGATTAATTTGCATTGTTTTGTAACTGAATACAATCCTTCATATTGTTGGTTAGCCAGATTTACTATCTCTGCGATAAATAAATTAAATTTAGGAAATATAGCATCAAACATAGTAAATATAGCATTTAAACCATTCAAAATGACTAGAAAATCGATATTACATAATCTGCTCATGATTTTCGCATTCATAGCCACATCTCATAGAAATATAATTTTGCCTATATTGTGGTTTCCTTAAGAATGTTTCAGTCATACATGTTGGTCAATAGCTATATTTGTTAAAGGGAACAGTAGTCATTAAAACACGTATTATTGGTTATGAGCAGCAACGTAATAAACCATAGCGTCGGACATGTGCGCCCAACGAAGACTCTGATCAGAGTCTCCGTTGTCCGTATGAAGACAATTTGCATCAAAGACTATCCAGAATGCGACCCCCACGAAGATTCTGATCAAACTGTGCGAATACGATGGTTAGTAGTATAGGCTGCTACTACGGCAGCCTATACTACTATGGTTGGTCTGAATCTTCGCTTGGCGTACATGTCCGAAGGAACGTTTTTATGTTGAGGCTCTTATGTACAGTTACTTAACCCTTGTCATGCTGAATAAATTAAGATGCCACGCCCACTTCTAATTTTCCAGCCAGTCATATTACTTGATCCGGGGCTTTGATAGAAATTCACATATTTAATGACGAATAGTGCAGATCCAGATCAGTTGGCTTCTTCTTCAGAAGCCAACTGATCTGGATCTACACTGTTTGCTAAGACAGGGCATGGTAGTTGAGCAAGAAAAGAGTTAAATAGCCCGTAATCGCTTGGCACTGAATGTGTTAGAACTGTCAGAAACATGTTTAACCTACTCTACAAAGATAGGAACCAGTCCCATATATAATTTGGCATTGCTTGTCAACCGAGTAGACCTCTCCATATTGTTGGTTAGCAAGTTTGGATATCTCTAAGCTTGGTGAATGATTTTCCGTGCTTTTTAGGCAGTTGTTGCCGGTCCTGAGATAGGAAAACATTATAGGGTATATAATCATAACAATCTCAAAATGCTACCGTTGGAATCAAAATAAATAGATAAATTACTAAATAAATAAATACAATCGCAAAATTAGAAAAAAAAAAAAGGTCAGACATCCGACATATTGCTACGACCTGATAATTCCGGTCTTTCAAAGTCTGATTATAGCTATCATTGCCGGCCTACAAACTCATTGTAAAGGAAAGTATATAAAGAAAGGTATATATCCCTGATTTTATAGGCTCGTCTGGGTCTTTGCTGTTCGCATATGCCATAAGGATCCTATTAAGGAATTGTGTTAGATTGTTTGATCAGTATGTTATACTCTTATCGTAATAAACCAAGCACGGAGGTTATAAAAGTTTTTTCATGCTCAACTCAGCTGGGCATGAAATTTTCTCTGCTAATTAATATGAAAATGCCAACAATAGTAAGAAAGAATTTGCAGTTGTTGGTAATTTGAGAATATTAGCAGGACAAATTTCATCCTCAGCTGAGTTGAGCATGAAAAACAATTTATAATCTTGGGTCTGGTTGTGCAGAGAATCAGTTTGAGGAGGCTGCTATGAACGTGTATATGAGCCACAACGTGAGAAAACGTAACTTCTGACATGTGTGGCCAACGAAGAATCAAATCAACCTGAGCATTCGCGCAGTCTGATCAAAGTCGTTGTTGCCCGTATGAAGAAACTTTCCATCTTTTAATATCCAAAATACGTTCAGTGAAGATTCTGATTCGACTGTGCGAATGCGCAGGCTGATTTGAATCTTCGCTGGGCACATGTCAGGGTACGTTTTCAGACGTTTCGGCTCATATTGTCTATAATTAGACATAAAATATGTATTGATAATATTTTGATATGTTAAAACTGTCTTTTGAATTAAAAGTTATTTTTCCTTTCATTTTTTATAACAATTTCTCGTTTGTTCAAATTGCAGTAGGCAGCACAGCTGTACTTAGCATGCTCTTCGGCACTGTATATTGATTCAGAAATCAATCACATACGATAATTTATAAGTAAATAATAAGTGTATCGTATTTATTGATTTGCCAAGTATATTTAGAAATAAATCTATTTTTTTTTCAACCCGCATGCTTCTTGAAAACTGTACCACCCATTATTTGCTATAAGTATAACAAAATACTCGTAGCACACTATTCAATTTCCATGAATTAATTTTTGATCTTGGTATTGAAGATAACACCCTCTATCCGTATTGAAGATAACACCCTCTATCCGTGAGAATGTAAAGATTCCAAATTGTGCTTTCCAGCAGCTGATTACTTTCTTACCGGCAATTTAAACGTACCGTAATAACCTTAAATATTATGGCAGACAGGCCTGAGTAAACAGTGTAAACCCAGACCAGACGCCACAGAACGCGGCATCTTATCTTGCTTTACACGGTTTGCCTCTCATCCAGCCCTATTTTAGACACATCAACAGGTAATAAAATATACTTGTTTTCAATTTCAGGACAAGTGTAGTAAGGTGTTAGAATACTTAGGGTAAATACGGTATTTCCTATCATAGAAATCAGTATACTATCTCTCAGAAGGGATTCCTAACCGTACTGACTTTAATAATTGTCGAGTAGAAATTGTGGAATCTTTACTGGAATTTTACTAACGCTGGTGCAACTGAGAGTATAAAGCTTTTCATGAGTGGAAATTAAAAATGACTTCAAAATTATAGATTTACGTAATTAATTTTACTCTAATACTGCAAACCTGTTACCTAGTAAGTCTAAACATGTTCTTTTTGACATTTGAAGCTGGGTATCCAAGACGTCCATAGTGAAATATGTTTTTGTTCGAGCTGACAGGGCCGCAAACAGTTTAGTTATAAAAAAAGAACCTAACACTAGCTTCATCTCAGTAAGCATTCTACATAAATCTGTTGTGGGCCGTAATCGGCCCATCAGGGTAGTGTCGGGCCGAGAACGGCCTGCTAATGATATATAAAGAATGCTAGCTGGGATCCCCCTTGCAGTTTTTCATTGCTTGTATGTCGGTTAGGCAATTGTGAAGTTGTGTCTTGTCATTTTTTTCCTCCTGTCTTTTTTTGTCGGTGCCTCGGGAAGATTGTGTTTCGTGATTACGAACACACAATACCAGTAGTACCGGATATGACCAAGATAATACAGGTTTATCACTGTTTTAGGTAAAATATACTTTTAATAAAAAAAAACACACACACAAAAAAAAAAAACAAAAAAAAAAAAACAACATTTATTGCAGTACAACAGAGAGAGCAAAGTCGGATGCGCTACACTTAATCGCCATAGATGTGAAGTGGTAAAAAAACAGTCAACATTACAAGAATGGATTGTACATTTTAATTTGCAAAATCAGACAGATGAATGCTTTAACATGTCCCACATATCTCACTCATACCAAAGTTGCAATCCCGCTTAATAGAGTTGTGTTGCACTAAAAATAATAAGTTCATAAATTACCATATGTACACCAATGCCATTATTTTGCATATAATTTGCTTTTAAATATTGTTAATATACAGTATTTATTAAAACACAGTTACAGTTAAAGCGGAACTGATAAAATTTCAACTCCGTCCAAATTGTTTTGCATCATTTTGACAAAAAAAAAACAACAACAAAAAAACAAAAAAAAACAAAACAAAAAAAAAACAAACAAAAAAAACCAAAAAGATCTACTCCTAAAGGAAAGACTTTGCTCACCTTAGGAAGGAAGGAAAGCCTTTCCTTTTAGAGTAGATCCTTTATTTTCTAAATGGAGCAAAGTCTTTCTCTTAGAGTAGATCTTTTTTCAGAAAGGGATTGGTGTACAGGAAAACAAACAGGACAAAATGTGTCTCTCTTGTCAAAAATAGTGAACCATCATCCAACTGTATTCATTCACTTTAAAATATAAATGGTCTCACCTGTTTAAAGTAGAGAGATACTGTCTGAAAGAATATACGGAACATGTGGAGAAAATCCATTTATACTTGTTTGCAAAGAAGAAAGTTCCTTCCATTGCCCATCCTGGCGCACACGTGTTTCCAACTCCATCATGACTTGCACCAAGACTGTAACAGAAGTTACCCAGACGAAATAAAGCATGTAGATTGATATTAGTGAAAGGCGATACATTTCAACCAGTTTTCAGAAATTATAACAAAACTATGTTTGTTGGATCCAGCTAAATTCCTCGCCTCGAGCGGGCATCGAACCCGGGACATAAAATAATAGAGGTCAGTGCACGGACGTATTTATGACATAAACACCAGTCAAAGTTCTGTGTATTTCCCAGCAGCTGTACCACAGTACATTGTCCTATGCTTAGAATGCTTCAGAAAAGAAACAAAAAATGTATATATATATATTAAACTCGCTGACGTTGGAAACTTTTCTTTTTAAATCGCCTTATTTTAACGAGAACGCCACCGAGTAAGCACAAATCCGTAACAACGTCGTTTTGACGACATCAAATGACGTTACAACTAAATCCAACCACTTTCTAGCGAAAACTCAGGTTGAGACAACGTCGTATCTACGTCATGACGTTGATTAGACGTTATTTTAACGTTGTGTATCATGACCTAGCATCGACGTTTATACCACGTTGTTTAAGTATATGCCTACTGGTCTAGCCACTGATACGACTATTTAATACTGTGCCATCATTCATAGCAGAAAACGTTCGGAACCCTTTATGATTAACTTAAACATCCTATCAATGATATTTCATCGCAAGATTTGACACTATGACCGCTAGCTGAAACCCATTGGGCTGTTAGAGCCCCTCTCTATGTTTATGTTCAGCATGAACTCAGCGGACACGCAACGTTGAAAAAAAAAAAAAAAAAAAAAAAAAAAAAAAACCGTCGTATCAACGCGTCGATACAACATCATAGCTTTGGATCGACGTTGTATAAACGCCATGTGCTTGCCAGAAAAGTACAGAATTTGCAATGACACTAACATCAATTCTGAATAAAGGCATTTTGAAAAGGTACACGCTGAAACTTATATCATCATCCATATGTTTGATGTTGATTCATGTTACTAATACGCTTTTTCAGTGAAACGTCTTACCTGTGTCCAAGTTCGTGGGCGATTAGCTGAGCTGTGTAGAAATCTCGATTGTCTTCCACTACTGATACACTTTTAGCTTTGCATTCGGCATCCATGTAGGCGTAGCCTAAATACAGAAACTATAACTAAACAGGTTTTGCTATATACGTCATGGCCATATAAGTCAAGCAGTCATTGCAAAGGCACCTTTGCCTAATGGTTGGCAAATTGCTATCCATATGTTTGCTTTCTTTTGTATTGATTCTGTTATTTCTATAATTGTCATAAGAAGGGCCAAAGGCTGATCAACAGTATTTGATTTATATGAAAAAATTGTCACAAAAGCGCTTTGTAATTTGGTAAAAAACGAGTTCAAAAGAAACATTTTTTTACCGAATTATCCAAGCTCCTGAGTGACAGATTTTTCATGTCGAGCAGCACACTGCTCATTATTCTACTTATTATATACCTTGCTAGTACTGTTTTCTTGAAAACACCACAAAATAGTTTCGATTTGAGCCGCCGAAGAACAATTAACAACGTAAGAAAAGGGCATTATTCGTTTAGCAACGTTGTCGTTACTTCATGACATAACGTCAACAGTGTCATGACGTTGTGTTAACCTCTTTCATTTGGTCGGATATATGTCCCTTTTGGCAGCCGAGGACGTCAAGATGAAACGCAATAACACGGGAAGCAGTCTACACGAACAGTTCTGACACTATGAAATAATATGCTAGTTACTGTTATCTAATTATCATACTGTGAATTATAGAAAATACCTATCTGAGAAATCCGTATACTTCACTGCCAGGAATATGATAAAATGTTAGCTCCTCGAACATCAAATAAGTTTAACATCACAAGAATAGTAGAACACACGCAACCAAGCAGTACTTTTCTATAAAAGGACGGGTGTAATAAAGAGACGCTTTCTATGACAATGTATGTTGTTGTAAGATATTGGTAATTAAAGTGACTGGATCACTTGGTAGACTGCCTGTCATTTTTTTACAGGGGACACAACTTTTGTGACTTCCTGTTTGCTTTTCCGCACAATATGAGTTAAGATACCCGGGAAATGCCACAATCACGATGCCGAGCCTTCCCGAGACAAACGAAGGAGAGGTCAGGAACAAATAATAACACAAACGCCACGTATGAAACCACCAACGCACCAATAAAGAACTGCAACAGTGGAACCGCCTTGGAGCGGTCAGTAGAAAACCTGGATTGTGCTTACACTTAATTCTGATGCAGCGCCAAATTACAAAGTACTTTCCTAAAGCAGCCATTTTGTACGACATGCTTATTTAAGAAAATTCTGTTTGTTTGTTTCTGTTGAGATTTTACGGACCAGTCAATCCATATGGGGTCATGTCTTGCGCGGTCAGTTTACCTAACCACACTTTTACTGGACAGGCTTAATCCTCTAAGCGGTTAACCAGTATTGTGCACTTTCTTTCGCCAGAGAGAGAACATTCAGTGCAAACGAAATCCATTTCTTTTCGGTCACTCTTTCAAAGTAATATATCTGGTTTAAAGAGATTTAATTTAGTCATGCAGTCTTAAGAAACTCGCAATGTTTCATTTCACCATGCTTTCTGAGTTTATTGAGAATAAAGAGAATCATGAAAATC